>JAJEJO010000579.1:115276-128363 GCA_020662805.1 Glaucomys volans | reverse complement strand
TAGGCCTGGAGTTTTCCTTTTGGGGAACTTTGACATCAAATTCTATTTCTGTAATGATTATGGGTTACAGGGTATCTAATTAAATCATCTATTTCCTATGCAGACTAGCTGGTGCTTTCTAAGAAATTAATCCATTTCACCAAGGGCATCAAATGTGTGTGTACAGAGTTTTGTTATTATTACAGGTACTAGAGGTCATACCCAGGAGCACTGTACCACTGAGCTACATACCAAACCCTTTTCATTTTCTTTCTCTTCTTTTTTTAAATTTTAAGATGGGGTCTCACTAGGTGTCCCAGGTTGGCCTTGAACCTGGGATCATCCTGCCTCAGCCTCCTGAGTTGCTGGGATTACAGGTGTGCACCAACATACAGGCTCTTTATTTTTATTTTTTAATCTCCCATAGAGTCTGGACCATTTTCTTCCCTTTCATCCCTAAATTGATAATTTGTGTCTTCTGTTTTTCTTTTTCATTTCTACTAGATGTTCATCAATTTCTTGATTGCCATTCCATCAATTTTCTCTATTTTTCAATTTTGTTCATTTCTGTTCTTTGTTCTCCCTTCCTCCTATGTGCTCTGAGTATGTTTTGCTTTTCTTTGTCCAGTTTGGTCTTTTAAAAGTATTTTTTAGTTGTAGATGGACACAATATCTTTATTTTATTTTATTTATTTTTCTGTGGTGCTGAGGATGGAATCCAGTGCCTCGTGCATGCTGGGCAAGTGCTCTGCCACTGAGCCACAGCCCCAGCTCATGGCCTATCTTGGTGACTGTTATGTAGGCACTGAAGTACCCTGTGTGCTCTGCTGTGGCTGATGGTGTTGTTGAGTGTGTTCGATATCTTGCTGATTTTTCATACAGCTGCTTTATCACTTGTTGAGAAAGCTGTGTTGAAGTGGACAACTATATTGTATTTGTTTTTATTACATCAGTTTTTTGCTTCCTTTTCTTTTTTTTTTTTAACTGTACTGGAGATTGAACCCAGGGGTCCTTTACCACTGAGCTATATCCCTTGTTCTTTTTATTTTTTATTTTGAGACAAGTTTGCACTAAGATGCCCAGGTTAGCCTTCAACTTGTGACCCTCCTTTCTCAGCCTCCTGAATCGCTGGGCTCATAGGCATGGCCACCACACCCCGTTGGCCTCCTGTACTTCACAGCTTTGCTGAGTGTGCTTTTAGGATTGCCAGGCCTTCTTGGGTGTATTATGTAGTGTCTCTGTCCATCTTTAGCAATTTCCTTTGCTTCCAAGAATAATTTACCTGGATTAGTATAGTCACCCCTGATTTCTTTTGATTGTTTATATGGCCTATCTTTTTCCAGTTCTTTACTTTAAACCTGACTACATTGAAATATTAAGGTGCGATTTTTTGTAGACAGAATATAGCTGATTTAGCTCTTGTAATCTATGCGCCTACCTCTTAGTTGGTTTATTTAGATCATTTACATCTAATGTAATCATTACATTGATTTTTTTTTTTTAGAGCTTAGATCACTGTATTATTTTTGATTTTCTGCTTGCTTTCTCTGTTTTCTGTTTCCCTGGTCCCTATGGTAAACTAAGTATTTTTTAGAATTTTATTTTGATTTGTTATTATTTGTTTTTTAAAAAGTGTTTTTGTGGTTTTGGGGATTGAACCCATGGTCTTGCCACACTAGGCAATCATCACACAGCTGCTAGTGTTTAAGTATCACATGACAGTGAAACTCCTCACAGCACATGCATCTTGCATGTGCACTGGGCGGCTGGAGAGACGTGTGGAAGTAGAACCTCCCAGGCTTCATCCACCTGCACCTGTTTATATGAAATTTTCTTACATGTGTCATAGTCTTAAACCATCAGACACAATTGAGAAAGATTAGAAGAAGAGTGTGCTGTTGTTATCCACATTTTTACTATTTCTGTTTTTTTTCCTTTGTGATGTCTCAGGACTTTTTTCTCTCCCATCAGGAATTTCTGCAGGAGGGGAAGCTCCAATTCACTTCCAAAATATTTACAGCTCATGGTCACCGAGAACTGAATCTCACTGAAGGCACAACAGAGCTCAGACCCAGCAGTTGCAAATAAATAAATTCATCCCTTCACACTATATTCTGACCAAAGAAGAAGCCTGTCCTTTTTGACAAAGATGAATATAAATTACTTCCATCTCAATGAGTCTTTATTCATGATGAGCAGCATTAAACCAAAAAATTACAAGACACATGAGAAACCAAGAAAATGGCCCATGGGTGGAGGAAAAAAGTTCTGACAGAAGTGGTCCTGGAGATGTTAGCACAAACCCTGTAATGGCCAGAAAGACTCAGCCAGGACTGATGGGAAGGAGAACGTGGTAGAAATATGGATGGTGGCACAAGCAGGCAAGAAACCACAGCAGTTGGGTGGGAACTGAAAAACATTGCAAATGAAAATGTGATGTCAGGAATGAAGAATTAACTAGATGAGCTTCACATCAGAGAAAAGAGCTAATAACCTTGACAGGAAAATAGAAATTACCCAAACTGAGGCCCAGTAAGGGAAAGGAGATCTGTGGGATGAGGCCAAATGGACTGGTGAGTGTGCGGTTTGACAGCAGTGAACACAGGACAGGGTCCAAAAAGTGAAACAGTGTTTGAGGAGATGATGGTCAGGAGCTTTCCAAACTTGATGAAAGATATTAACCCACAAATCCAAGAAGCTCAGGGAACCCTGAGTGGGATGAGCACAAAGAACACCTTACCTCATCATACCAGCCAAGCTGCTGAGGGGCAAAGATGGAAATAAAACATGAAAGCAGCTGCAGAAAAATGAGGAATGAGAAAAAATTTTCATCAGAAAACATGGGGTCCAGAGGGCAGTGAAACACCCCTGAAGTGTAGAACGAAGGACAGCATCAAGGGCATCTTACATCCAGCCAAAGTGAAGGTGAACAAGAGGTGTTCAGCCCGGGCTCCTCCCAGCAGGCCTGCACCACAGGAGTGTGGACGGAAGGACCCTGAGGTGGGAACAGCAGCTGGAGGCTGGGCCTGTGCAAGGAGATGCCCAGAGACTCAGTGAGTGGCCTGTGGCCTGACGTTCCAGTGGGTAGGGCAGGAGAGAGGGAGAAAGTCATCTGACAGAGCTTCCTCTGAGACTGTGAACTCCTTGGAGCAAAAATGGCAACTCTCAGCTGGGTTTAATAGAAACAAAGACTGGAGGACACAGCAGCTCACAGAGGGCGGGGTTCAGTGTGCGTACATCTGACACTGTTCAGCTTTGAGATGCAGCACCCCATCACCTGAACACAGCTGCAGCGGATCAAAGGTGTGTCCAGCGATCTCCAGAGCAACACCTAAGAACTAGCAGAGGCTCCAGCTTGACAGTCACCAGAAGAGACAGGATGGAACGACCAAATCCAAACAAACAGCACACACAGTCCCCACCTGCTTCTCCTGTCCTTAGGTCTCATTGTACTTCTCTTGTAAAGGCCGGCCACTTTCCTCTCTGAAGTTCTGCCCATCATTGCAGAGGGACACTTCAGAGTCTTGATATTTTGATGCTATTGTGGGTGCATTTTAGAGTCTGTCTCCAAAGGCTGCCGCAACACGGGACACATGCTTACTCATAAAGGCTCTGACCACGTTATCACAGGCTGTGTAATGAACAGCCCCAGATCACAGGCTGCTCTGGTTTGGATCCAGTATCCCCAAAAGGCTTGGTTGCATCCAGAGGTGGGGTTCTTGGGAAGGGACTAGATCATAAGAGCTCTGACCTCCACAGTGGGTTGATCCATGGATGGATTCATACTGAGATGGTGATATGGGAGATGGAGGAGATGGAAGGAGGAGGGCAAGGGTGGAGGAAGGTTGCTGGGGTGTGCTGGAGGGCACATCTTGTCCCGGCTCCTTCCTCCCTCCGTCTCTCTGCACTTCCGGTGTGCCAGGGCTGAGCAGCTTTCCTCTGCCATGCCCGTCCTCCGTGATGCTCCTCCTTGGAGCTGGCCCACCGTGGACTGAACCCCCTGCAACTATGAGCCACAATGAATCTTCCCTCCTCCAAACTGCTGTTCCAGGTGCTTGTCCCTGAGGCAGAGAGCCAACAGTAGAGCAGCCGGCCAGGAGCCTCCTCCATCAGCTCCTCGTGGCCTGCAAAGACTGAGGTCAAGGTCAGCCCAAGGGCACTGTCTGAGGCTAGAGCCCATGTCCTAGCTCCCGGGCAGGTGCTACACAGCCAGTTTTGGGGATGGGGATCAGGAGTTGGGCCCTTCTTACTGCCTACCATGTCCTGGCATCCCTCTGGTCTGGAGCCCCATGTCCATCAGAGTGGGAACAGAGGAAGGAGGGACGGTGGTCTGGCCCCAGGTCCTGCAGACAGGAGCAGGGCGAGTCCTGGCCTGCAGAATCCCCTCTGCAGGATCCCCTTGGGGGAAGAGTGCATAGTGACCAGCAGCTGCTCTCAGAGAACCCAGCTCTGCCCATGCCCCAGCAAGCTTGTCATGTAAACCTCCCTAGGACAGTGGGGACTGGAATGTAAATATGTTACACTCAGGTGGAGAAGCCTGGGGCTCCGTGGCTCCTTGGAAGACTTGAGGAGCACACTCACAGTCTGTCAGATAAAGAACCACATTGCTGAGACAGCAAATTCTATTGTATTTAAGTAAATGAGGTGGAAAATATTAAAAATTTTGCTACCAGATCCACCTTCTGTTTTGGTCAAGCAATTAGGAACTGCCCTCCAGCACCGTGGCACTGGCTCCTTGGGACCCAGGCTACCCAGGGAGCTCACTGACCCTGCCTGCTGTTCTTCAGCCTGGACTGCTCCCCTGAGGGAGGAGTGGACGGGCCTCCTGACCTCAGTCCGTGCCGAGGCTGCACACCTTCCTCTCTCCAGGAGGAAGAGGCACTTGCCTAAGAAGTCCAGTTACCACAGGCCACACCTGGAGCACGGCGGTCCCAGCACTGTGAACAACTGGTGGGTCCACATACCTTCCTGGAAGGTCAAGTTGTCTGTTTGTGTGGTCCTGAGAGTGAAGCCAAGGCTGACAGTCACCAGTGACTATGACAAATGACATTGCTGGGACCCCTGGTAACAGACAAAAGGACGTGCCAAGTTAATAGAGTAGGGACGGCAGAGCAGCCACTTTTATTGGAGAATAATTTCGTGATAACATGGAAGCCTCCAGCATAAGATTGAGTTACAGTGGAGCAACTGTGAGCCCAGGCCTTCTGCAGTCTGCGTAGGGCAGGGCTGGCCTGTTCGCACACCTGCTTTGAGAGGAGGCCTCCAGAGCCTCGGAGGCAGCTGTGGCCAGGCCTGCCCCCAGCGGCCACGTGAAGAGGCCTTCTCCGGCAGGAAGCAATTCCCTACCGTCTGTGTTGAAGTCTAGCTGTTTTTGTCAACATTCCTAAATCATGGGGAATTAGGACACAACGAAACGAATCTCTATTTGACTTCTTGAAGATACCCAGCAGTGGGTCTGACTCCGGCTGTCGTACCTGCAGTATGGAAGCTGTGCTCGTAGAGATGGTATTTACCCACTTTTTTAACCACAGCCACACTAGTAGTGCACTGTCCTTATAAGCATCTTAAAACACATTTGTCTGAGTGCTGGTCATCTCTTCACCTGCAGATCTATCTGCTCCCTGCTGCCCTGTTCTGTTCTGCGTGGGCTCTGCCCATGGCCCACTCCCAGGTAGGCCAGCGGGAGGGCCGTGGAGCAGGTTGGTGCCTCCTCTGCTGGCCTGCGCCCCTTCCTTCCAGGCTGCTCACGGCTTGGGTGCACCCTACCTTGCCTCTGCAAACAGCCTCCTCCTCCTGCAGAGTGGCCCTGGGTTCCTGCTGCGCTGGCGCCTGGCAGGGGTGAGGCCTCCATGCATGGCATGCGGCCTGGCCCTGATCTGTGGAGAGCTGGTAGGGCAACAGAGAAGGCCGCAGCTGTTCAGGGGGCTGCCTGCTCCCTGCCCCACCCGCCGAAGCCACAGGGAGAGACAAACCTCAAACCTCTGCCTCCCCAGGCCCCTTGGAGCTGAGGCAGAGCAGGCAGCCTCCTGGGGCTTCAGGCCCCTTCCCAACACCTCCGCAGCACGGGCACGGCCAGCTTGTGCTCAGGACTGCAGAGCAGCACCCAGGAGCCTAGTGGCCAGCCAAGCCTCCACCCCTGGAAGGGCACTGCCTTTCCTTCACCAAACCCTTAGTTACTACCCAGGGAAATGGCCGTAAAAGGAAGCATTGTCACCCAGGACTCCTCACGCTCACCTTCAGCCTCTAAGTGCATCTACCGAGTCTCTGAGCCTGGGGGAGGAAGAGGAGAGTGGATGGAGGAGCCAGGAGCCCAGAGGGCGGGATGAGTGCAGGGATCCTAGATGGGCCTGGATCCGCCCGGCAAACCAGCACCCGCACTGGACTGTAAGGAAGGGTGGGCTGCAGGAAGACCTCGCAGGCCCTGCTGGATCTGCATGTCGGCTGGCATCCTGGACCTGACACACCCTCCACGCTCTGGCCCACACTGGCCTCCAGTCCAGTGCTGCAGGAACAAAGCTCATGAGCACCCAGGCAGGACCAGAGGCACAGGAGGAAGGCACCTCTCCCACAGCCCTGCGCTGGCTGCTGTTCTTGCTTATTTTGGAAAGAATGAAGTCATACTTCCTTGGGCTGCTGTGACAGCTCAGTGTGGAGCTGGTGGATGGAAACGTCACTTATTCCTTCCCCTAGAGTGGCGGGGGGGGCCAAGGCCCAGGTGCCCCAGGGCCTGGCATTGGTGCCTGTGCCATGTCTGGTTCAGGACCGAGGCCTCCTGGACCGAGGCTGCTCACTCTAGTCCTGAACTGTCTCCCCAGGCCCCTCCCTGAGTGTCTCAGGTCTCCTTGTCTCTCAAAAGGACCCCTGTCATTCGGGTTAGCTGCTGCCCGCTGTCTGGGACACTTTACCTCCAGATCCACAATTTGGTCACATCTGCAAAGACCCTGATAAGGTCCAATAAGGTCACAGACTAGGCAGGGATGTCTGCTGGGGACCACCTTTCTGCCCACCAGGCAGCAGGCAGGGCGTCCAGCAGCTTGATCTCTTGCCTATGGCATATTTTGGAGAGCTCCTGCCTGTCCAGGAAGCTTGGCCAGGTGTGTTTCCCCTGAGCTCTGATCACCTCCCCCAGGGGACACACTGTCCCTCCCTGTGCTGCTCCTGACCACGCCTGAGCTCACCGTCCTGTCTCCACACACTCATGGGCCTCTCTGTAGAAGGAATTTCAAGCAGCAGGTTCACTGGGGTGAAAGATGAAAACGCCTATGCTCTTCATGGTCACTGGTGCACAAGCCAGGATGGTGGCCCTGGGGTCCCAGCTGCCCCGAGGCTGAGGTGGGAACTGCTTGACCTAGCAGTTCCAGCCAGCCTGGGCAACATAGGGAGACCCTGTCTCAAAAAACAAACAAAAAACCAAACACACAAATTGAAAACAAAGCCAGGGGTGTGTTTTTTTTTTTTTTTTTTTTTTTTTTTTTTTTTGAGAGAACAAGAGAAAACATTCAAGAGCTTGGTGTAATCCCAGTGGCTCAGGAGGCTGAGACAGGAGGATTCCAAGCTCCAGGGCAGCCTCGGCAATTTAGCAAGGCCCTGTTACAAAATAGAAGGGGCAGGGTGCGGCTCAGCGGTAAAGCAGTCCTGTCTTCAATGGGGGGGTCCCCAGCACATCAGCCACCCGGGACTTTGCTCCCAGCTGTCTCCCAAGAGAAATGGGAGCCGACATCCACAGGACCCTGCACAAGAATGCGCCTCAGCGGCCACACAGGATGAATGAACAGCAGGCGAGGCCGCGGCACACGCGCGGCACACGCGCGGCACACGCGCGGCACACCCGCCACAGGAGGGAGACGCCGGTTCCCCCACTTCCCACGTCTCAGCTCCCTGTGTTCAACCTCAGCACAAGATATTGAATGGAAAATCACAGAAATGAGCAAGTCATAAGTTTAAAATCTGCTGGGGGTGGAACCCAGGGGCGCTTAACCACTGAGCCACTTTTAGTTTTTGTTTTAGACGGTCTCTCGGTTGCAGTCTGGCCCGAAGCTTGCCACTCTCTTGTGTCAGCTGTGCGAGTTGCAGAATGACAGGTGTGTGCCACTAGCCCCTGAAATGCCTTCTGTGAGCTACTGTCCTGCAGTTCTTCTGTCCATCATCAGTCACTGTTCGGAATCTCTGTCACTAATCTGCAGCCTGAGGCCCCTGGGGTCTCCAGCAGAAGGGTGGTGACAGCAGGAGGCTTAAGAGCAGACAGAGCAACCTGCCAGAGAAACAGCCACGGTGTCCCTGGTGAGAGGCTGACTGAGGGGTCACAGAAGACATGGGGGCCAGGGTCCTGGACCGCCACGGGGCTGGTGGGCCTCGGGCACTTACAGAGCCCATCTTGGGAAGCAGTGCCTGCAGGAGGCCATTTATCTTCCCAAGTGGAAACTGGACCACGAGCTCCCTCGGCACCGTCTGCAGTTATATATGTCATTCTTCATTTATTTTGAGACGGGTCACAGGCACAACCGCACCCAGCTTAAAGTAGTGGCTTTAAATGCAGGAAATAAACGAGACAATGCAACTCCCCGGGGGGTACGGACTGGCTGTTGGCCGCCACCTCCCGAGGACAACCCTGGGGTGCCGGGAAGTGATGAGCAGCCTCCGGGTCCCGACCGCATGGTCCCTGGCTGCGGCCTCCTGGAGACCTGCACCCTAGGCTGCTTCCCGGCTCTGGGAGGGTATTCCACTCCTCACTTCCTCTGGTTTTGGACGTGTTGCCACCGGGACATTGCCAGCTTTTCTCCTCTTTGGACATTTCTGTTGTGAATTCATGGATGGACGGTGCTGGTGACTACCTGTGGCTGTGAGCATCCTCTTAACTGTCAGCTGGTTACATGGCTGAGAGTCAGGAAAGCAGTGGTGCAATTCTACCAACTTGACCCTAAATAGGAGGGGTCTCAATGACCTTGCAGAGGCCTCAGGCCAGACAGCAGGGCTCTTGCCTGGTCACTGCATCCCCTCCCCACTCCTGTCCCCTCGGAGGCCACATCCAACACATTCTGCAGCAGCCCTCCACCCTCCTAGGAGGCATCCCTCGTCTGTGTGCGTGCAAGCCCCTGATTGCTTGGCAGGGCGGGGGCAAACCTGTGGGGCGCCTCGCAGAACTCTTCTTGCCTGAGCCCTGTCTGGGCTGTACCTGTGCTGGAGGTGCTGTCTGCCTGAGATGGCCTTTCCTGGACCCGAGACGCTAACTTCATCCTGCACCCAGCCTTTTGTTTCAGGGCTCATACCACCTTCTAGAAGGAACTTCTTACAATTACTGCAACAGGAAGAAGACCAGACCCCCCAACCACCCCTGGTGGAGCCCAGGAGGAACTTGGAGGCCTGGCAATCCCAGGCAGGGCCTCTGGGCCTCCTGCCTCTGAGCCTCCCGCCTCCGGGCAGCTGGGAAGCCGTTTCCTTGGAGACATTTATAAGCAGATGTTGTGAAAATAACAATTATGTGGTTTGGTCAGATTCAATCTCTATCTAATCGTAGAAAGTAATTATAGGTTGGTACCACAAAATAATTTCAAGGGAAAAATCAAATCATGTTATTTTCTTGCCAATAAACTGCTCAACTATGTGTAGTCTTATCATTTGATGTGATGTACAGGTTTTATTCAAGAATTAAGTCTTTAAACAGAATTGGTGGGTATGAGCCACCTCCTAGGAGATGGGCAGGTCAAAAAACCACAGGGCAATTTCAGTTCAGAAAGTCCCTCTGGGCAGGTGAGAGGAAGTGGCCCGAAGCAGATCAGAGTCATCTGGCAGACCCTGAGGAAATCCTGTGCAGCTGGACATAAATGCCCCAAATAGCAAAGCTCTGGTGCTGTTCTCCAGAGCCCACTCAGGAAAGGTCTGGAACCAGCTTTTCAAGAATGCGCAGGCACAGAATCCAGCTTATCAGGGCAAAGACTCATCCCGCCGCCGCCATCATCATCATCATCATCATCATCATTTTTGCTACTGGGAATTGATTGCTGGGCTTCATACATGCCAGGTAAGTGCTCTACCACTGAGCTACATCCCCAGCCCTTTTAAAATTTTTATTCTGAGACAGCCTTCATCAGTTGCCCAGGCTGGCCTCGAACTTGTGATCCTCCTGCCTCAGCCTTCTGAGTCGCTGGAATTGCAGGAGAGGGCCATCATGCCCAGCTGTTTGATGACCTTTTGATGTCTCAAGCTTGGAATCCCCTGAGCAGAGCATGATAACACTCATGAATGAAACATGTGACCTGCGAAGATGCGTGGTGGCCCTCCGTACCTGCACAGAGGGGTGCTCTTGCCATCCAATAAGCAAGCAGCCCCTGCTCTTCCATCTGATAAACTCTCTGATGTCAGCAGAACTGGAGGCAGATGTGGGCTGATCATGCCGGTCCTTCTCATATTCAACCTCACAATAAAGCTCCTTCCTCTTGAAACTCCGGGAGCATGGTATTGGCATCTACATGAGTAGATGGCATATACGTGAGTCACCGTTGGTGGTGTCCATAGTCCTGGGTGCCCTGTGAGATGAAAGTAGGGCCGACTGGGTGTGCAGATTCCCAGCACCTGACACCAGAGTTGGCTGTGAGATCTCAGGTGGAGATGTAGGAGTCAAGGGGAGGTCCTTCCACATGGTGCCCTTGCAGGAGACATTCAGTGGAGGAGAGGGGACTTCTGGGGGCCTGTGTGCCCCAAAGACCCATCCCCTGGCATAGTGGGTTAGTTTAGACAGCTGCCCACACTGGACCACTCAGACTGTGGATGGATCCTAAGTTTTCAGAAGTTAGAACCCAGACTCAGAGACCCTGGCAGTGCTGGGCACTGGGGTATGATGAACAATATATTTGATCCTGGGCTGGGAGTGTGGTTCAGGCATAGAGCATCTGCCTACAATAGCAAGGCCCTGGTGTCAATCTCTAGCATGAAAACAAAATACGTTTCCTTCCTTCCTTCTCCCTCCCCTCCCCTCCCCTCCCCTCCCCTTCCCTTCCCTTCCAAAATTTGATTTTTGTCCCTGGTTTCTGGCACTGAGTGCCTGAAGCCTTTGGAATCTCCCGAGGGTCAAGAGTGCATAGAGACTCTTGAGTGATGAGATTTGAAGATGTTGAGGTGTAGTGAGGGGCTGGGTGGGGAGCCTTCTTTCTTGCATGGGTGCTGGGGGCTGAGCTAGGCCCTGTGGGCCCAATCCTGGCATCTACTGCTGGGATGCTGGATGCCAAGCACAATCCTTCCTGCAGGTTGCTGGGCACTGTTGGAATGTGGGTACTCTCCCAGCCCCTGTCTGAAGTTCCAGAAAATACTGTATCCAAAATGCAACACACCAAAGCACTGCGAGCCTGGCAAAGGCAGGTGCACCAGGTGGAGAGTGGGAAGCCTCTAAGCCACAGAGCTGGTCTACATCCACATACCTGTGTTCCTAGTGTGACGCTCCTCTGTGCAAACTGTCAGAGCTTATGGATGCCACGATCCATCATTAAAGCACACAAAGCACATAACTTCTTACCAAATCGTTTACCTCTGAGTATAAAAACCCCCTAAACTGAATGATCCAATCAGATTGTGGGAGGTCCACACCTTCTCCAACAAACAAGCCTCTACCTCACCATCCCTGAATATTCCTGACTACAGAGGTGCCAGGGCATGATTGCTCTGCCATGGAAATGAAATTGTGTGTCCTTTTCTTTGGGTTAGTCTTGAATCCCTAGAGTAATGGAAGCAAAGTCTCCAAGGGGCAGTGGCCATCAAATACTGCCACATGCTGAGCGTGGTCATGACCACTGGAGAGAACCAGGCATAGTGGCAACACAAACCTGGAGGGTGCAATTCTACCTGTGTGAAGTCTAAGAAACCTCAGGGGGAGAGGTCAGAATGCCGGCTACCCTGTGGGGGGCGGGCACTAACTGGGGAGGGGCAGGGAGCTTTAGGGACCGTCCTAGGTCTTGACCGGCATGCCTGTGGGTGGGGGCTCATTCCTGCGCAAAAATTCACTGAGGTGCATAATCACGATGTGCCTACTTTACTGTAAGCTATGCTTCCAGTGCCCAAAAGCCCCTGTGACTGGAGTCGGGGCCACGGGCTTGGGGACAAAAGCTGTCCTCAGCCTCCATCCCCGGGATAACATGGAAAATAGCCCTGAAGGAAGGGCTGCCGGCGGAACTCCACATCTTCCCACGCAGGTCTCCCTTCCCGGTACGCATCGCTGGGTGCTTTCTTAATGTTGAAAACATTGCTTATAAATGAGTTTTGTGAATCCTAAGAGGTCGTTTAGTACAGATAACATTTCCTAACGGGTGAACTTCATTAGAAAGGGAGAGAGGCTGGAGAACCGTGGAAGGCTGAGTGGGATGGCGGGACCAAAGCTGCCCCTGGAGGCAGGCCTGGCTCCCCGGCCCTCCTGCTCTGGGCACTTCTGGTCTGCGAGTTGGTTGTGAATACCCGGCCTTTCCTCTTCCATTTGGAAACCGTGCTCGGTATCCCGCCGCCCGCAGAGGTTAATCCGTGAAACCCGGCCACAGGAAAGGAGTCCCAAGAGCAGGGGAGGCTGGGCTTTGGGCAGCGCGGCGAGGACCACCAGCACCCATGTGTGCCCCGAGCGGTGACCGCAGGGGGAGTGAATGACCCGGAAGGGGTGAGGGCCACGAGATGCGAGTGGCACGCGCGGCGACCCCCTGCGCGGACGCGCCCGGCCAGGACATCGGATCCGCTGAGCGGGTCCGCCAGGGCCAAGGCGTCTGCGGCTGAGGCCCCGCGGGGAATTCAAGGAGGAAGCCGCCCGTCAGAGCTGTCGCCGATTGGTTGAGGCTGGAGAAGGCCGATGGTGATTGGGTCGTGCCTTTCCCCGAAGCCCGGGGGCCGGGCGACGCGATTGGTGCGGACGCGCTGCCCGCCCCGCCCCGCGCCCGTCACTACCCGGCGTGCCTCGCGCTCGCCTCCTCCGTTCGGCCGGCCCAAGATGGCGGTGCAGGAGTCGGCGGCCCAGCTGTCCATGACCCTGAAGGTGCAGGAGTATCCGACCCTCAAGGTGCGTGCTGCTGCACCGCCCGGCTCGCCACCGCGTCTCCCGCCGGGGCCTCGGGGGCTGCCGGGCGCGGGTCCGGCGCGGCGG
>JAJEJO010000579.1:58941-110276 GCA_020662805.1 Glaucomys volans | reverse complement strand
CAGGGGTGTGGGTTGAGATGCACACTGTGCTCTAGCTGTGACTGGGGCCTTCTACTCTCAGAGGCTGTCTAGTGTCAGGTTGTAGGTGATGGTCTTCAAGGAGAAATGGGGATGCATAGTCCATCATCTTTTCTTTTCTTTATTTTTATTTTTATTTTTATTTTTTGCAGTGCTGGGGATTGAAGCCAGGGCTTTGTGCTTGTGAGGCAGGCACTCTGCCAACTGAGCTACATCCCCAGCCATAGTCTATCATCTTGAACTGGAAGCCCTTGCTTGGAAAGTTTTTGCTGGTTATAAAAGTAATTCTTTTTCTTTTCTAAATTATTCTGCTGCACAGAGATCATTCCATTAATATTTATTTTTCCCCTTCAGATAGTTGAAGTAAAATAGCATTCTCTCAGCCTTCTCTGTCACCACCCAGATCAGGTCTGCAGGGCCCAGGGGCAGGAACCTGGCACTTGTCGCTGGGAGACCTGGCTCTGGAATCTCACTCCTCCCCAGGTCTTGCTTGAACCCAGCTCTGTCCTTTCCTGGAGTCCAGCCAGGGGGTTCCCAGCTCAACCTGCTTGGTGATGCTGTACTCTCCTCAGAGACACCAGTCTGACAATCAGGGATATTGTTCCTCAGCTGTTCTCCTGTGTGTTTGAATTTTTCACAGGAATATTTAAATTTTCTGCCTCTTCTTTGAGGACAGTCGGTTGACCAAGTACTGCCCTGCAGTGTCACAGCCTGGGTTGTATTTGACAGAAAGAGTGCCTCAGATTATAACTTCTGGCGTAGTTTTCCAAACTTGTTCTTGGCTACATTTGGGAGGGTTATGTTCTCAAGTGTAAGAAACACTGGTGACTACGAAGTGTTTGGCTTGGGAGCTGGACCTGCTTTAGGCTGGGCCTTAGCTGTGCTCTATGAAGTTGAGCTTATCTTCCTGGGAGGGCTGCGTTATGCTGCAGACTCCCCCCCTCTCACCCTTCACTGGGTGAGAGTGCCTCATTCCCTTCCTCCTCCAGGCCTGGTCCCTGCCAGTCCTGTGGAGCACTACCCACTCTTGTCTGAAGCAGCCTCATTCTACCCTTCCGTCTCCCAGAACTTTCTGTGTGGGGGCACAGCTGAGGTCCCTTCCTCCTGGGAGCTGGGCCCCCCATTTGTGTCCTCCCCGCTTTGTTCTCCTCATCTTCCACACTGTCCATTGAGCATGGGACAAAGCAGACACAGAGGATGTTCTGTTGGCATCTTCTGTGTTTTCTTCTTCTGGGCTGGTGAACATCGTCCTCTTCCTGCCTGTGCTTTTCTGGTGGGAAAGGTACCATGAGGATGCAGGCTTGGATTCCCTGCTAGCTACCAGGTCGTATTTGGTTTTGTTTCTTCAGTATTATTATTTTAAGCAGAGTTCAAGTTATGAAAATAAAGACTTTCTAATACCTAGTTCTCTTTGATGAACGGGCCACTTTAGGACTAAAACAAGGCCCATAACAAGGGGCTTGAGCAGGGCACAGCCGGTGGCCTCAGAGCTGGGTGCAGTCCAGCTGCGGGCACTGATGCCCATGTACCTTCACCTGTACTCGTGTAGTAGCTCTTTGTTCATCTCTGTGGTCGGGCATTGTGGGGACCCTGGAGTGTCAGGAGGAGACCAGCAGGGTTCCCCTCCCTTGCAGCCTACACTCCAGCATACAGAGGGCATTGAGAAAGTGAGCACAAGCCACAGACACTGCGAAGGCAGGGTGACTGATGGTAACAAGGGCAACTCCCCTGTGGTGCGCCACTTGCCCTGGTGGTCAGGGAAGTTGTATTTGGGGCCATGAAGCCATGTGGGCTGTGCTGAAGTTTTGGCAGGCCTTGCTCCACAAGTACACAGTCCCTCAGGGTGATGTGACTGGGAGCTCCTGAGCCTGTGGTGCAGAGGTCAGTGAGTGGAAGGCAGGCCCCAGGAGGCGAAGTGGCACCAGAAGGAGGAGTCAGGCAGGAAAGTATAGTGGGTGAAGGTGTCCATCTGCAGAACCGCAGCATGGATGCCTAGGTGCTGACCTAAGTGCTGTAAAGCTTAGTCGCTGCCAGCAGAGGCTGCTGACTGCTGGGGTGCATGCTGTTGCAGGGCCAGTAGTTTGAGAACCTGAAAAAAAGAATTGTCCACTGTTTTGATAACTAGTAACTATTCATTCTCATGTGACTGAATGAAGAAAAGCACTTGGCCAGCACTGAGGGCCTGGCTTTAAATTCCTGACTATGAAGCTCTGGTGCTGCCCAGCACCGGCCTCTGTCTCTGGTCCAGTCTCATCCCACGACTCTTTCCTTGTCACTCTTAAACCTCCTCCCCCTCACACTCATCCATACCCCATCATGACAGCGGATGATGTGAGTCCTCGGGACACTCTTGCCCCGCATTGCTCCTTCCCTGCTGCCATTGTTTGCTGGGGTCAGTGTGCAGGTAGCCAGCTGCTGATCCCTCTCTGCTGACCCTCATCTGTCTGTGCTCTCTGGGTCAGGTGTTGACCCACACTGGTGTTGAGGATGCAAGGTGTGGATGTTACCTTTGGTGACCATCCCCAGCTAAGCCCCGACTCTCCCTCCATGAGGCTGCATGTCCTTTGACCTTTTCTCTGACTTTTCACTGTTATGTCTCCAGATAACCCTTGAGAGGTCATTGGTCATATGACTTTAAAGACAGCTTCAAGGCTGTGTCTCACATACCTGCCTCCAGCCAGGCCTCTCCCTGAACTTGCACCTCATGTCGCTGGGAACCCCAGACCTGGTCCTTGGTGTGCCAGCCTTTCCATCTCAGTTGAGAACATCTGTGGGAGCCAGCTGCCTTCTGCCTTTTCTCCTGCTGCCACTGTAACTGAGTACACCTTCGTCTTTATGGAGGAAGGGGCTGAAGTGGTCTCCTGACTGGTCCCTTCCTCACTCTGCCACCAGTCCACGGACCATGTGGTTCTTCTGCCCTGGTGACTTCCACCTGGTTTAGGTAAAGGTCAGGGTTGTTGGAGTGGCTACCTCAGTCTCCTCACGGTGGTGCTTCCTCCACTGCTGTTGGGCACTTAGCCACAGTGGCCTCTCTGCTGCTGCTGGACGTGCTGGCCTGCTCTTCCCTCAGACAACTCTCAGACTTTTTCCTCCCATCTTAATGCCCCTGTTCAGTGAGCATCTCTGGTCACTCTGCTGACATGGGCAGCCCCACTCCCTGTTTTGCCCTGTCTTCTCCTCAGCCAGTACTGCTGTCCAGTTTGCTGTTTTGCCTCTTTGTTTCTGGGCACTGGGAATAGAAGCTCTGCTGGAGGACAGAGATAATTTTCAATCAACAAATGAAGTGTTAAATATTGTTTTGGCAGTTCTGCCAAAGCAGTAAGAATTGACGCAGAAGTCAGCGCAACATTAGGAAAGGTCAGCAGGGTAACTGGGCACACGAGAGATGCCCAAGCTTAGTCACTGCAGTGCCCCGTCAGTAGCAGTTAGCGCATGTGGTGGGGAGATACCCATTCATAGTACCTTCCAATGTCCAGGGTAAAGCTTGGCCAGCAGTGATGTCACTGTGCGAGCCTTTAGGAAAGGCTGTACTGACAGGGGCTGGCATCAGTGGGCAGTACTATGTTCTGTGTGGGAATGGTGAGCATGCCTGCTGCTTGTGCTTGCCTTGGTATTTCTTACTTGTAGTAAGGGGGGCCAGGAGGAGTGGGGCCCTATTGACCCAGAACCAGGGATGGGATTGCTGAGGGGATGACCTCCTCAGAGCTACAGGCTGTATCAAATATCTCACCTACACAGCAAGAGTAAGCCTTGCTCTGGGAGGTGCCTGAGCTGGTGCTGGTGGGCTCTCGGCTTGTTTTGTGTGGGCCACTGAACTGTCCCAGGGATGATGTGCTTGCCCGCATGGTGCTGGTTGGTTGTCATGCCACGGCCATGCTGCATTGCGTGCATGCCCTGACTCAGGTCTTGAGGCGTGTGTTGCTGCCCATGCATTGCCCTTTCTACAATGAACCAGTCTCATAAAAAGTGTTCTGTAAGTGACCAGTGGGTTGAGGGTGGTGTTGTGACGTGAGCCCATGGTGGTGCACATAACGCTCCTCCCACCTTGCTTCCTCAGCTGTTTCTCATCACAGCCCTCTGGAAGTTGACCAGAATCATGTCTTTTTTTTTTTTCTTCTAAACTCAGGGGCACTCTACCACTGAGCCATGTTCTCAGCCTCATTTTGTATTTTATTTAGAAACAGGGTCTCACTGAGTTGTTAGTGCCTTGCTCTTGCCGAGGCTGGCTTTGAACTCTCAATCCTCCTACCTTAGCCTCCCGAGCTGCTGGGATTACAGGTGTGGGCCACTGGGCCTGACCAGAAACAGGTTGTTTTTCAAGAAGCCCATTTAGAACAGGGTTTGAGTCATTTCTGTCCCTGATGATCCTCCCTCAAGGTATGTGCTATGCTTGGGGTGGTCAGCTTGTGACGGCATAGAGCCACTGTGACTTGCAAGACCCTCTGTGCCTCTTCAGGACAAAGGGATGTGTACCACCATTCAGGGCACAGTCCAGTGCTTCAGAAGGTGTGATTAGCTTCCTGTTAAACACTTAGAAACTTAGTTGTTGGAGATAAAAAAACTTGTGTGCTGGGAAGATACTTCCTGTACTGGTAGAAGGTGGCCAAACACATTATGATGCAAACTGAGATGCACGTTTTTGTCAGCAACTGCTGTCAGAAGACCTACAGCAAATATTGAAGAAGGTTTGAGGAAGCGTCCTAAAGCAGACGACGCAGTGTGGGAGGGTTGCCACAGGGTGGGATGCAAGTACAGATGTTTCCTGCAAGTCTCAGCTCAGGGTGTTTGCCAGACTTGGTACAAGTATGAAAACAGGAAGGATTATTCTTGTGAATGCCTGACAGGGAAAGATCCTGAAGGAAATGTGATTAAACATCAGCCAATCAGCTCAGCAGTCCGATCTTAGATGTAGTCATGCCACAGATTACCAAGGGAGAACTGGGTAGATCTGAAAAATAAAAAATTTAAATATTTGGCATAGCCAAATAGGTCCAGAATTTAAAAGCAAATAACGGACTTTAAAAAAAATCTACCAAATATAAACTGTAGAGAGCTGATTCCAGTTTATAAGAAAGATCCAAGACTCTTTGGAGTGTTGGACAAGGAACACAAACAAAACATGTATAGGAGGAAAAGCATTTTAAGTTGAACTACATAAAATCATACATTTATAGGTTTTAAAATGGTGATCAAATAGCCCTGTAAAAAGTAAAAATATTCTTAAAGCTTCCTATAGGGAAAAGCCCAGGACTAGATGGTTCACTGGTGAACCCTGCTCAACACACGAAGAAGAAGAATCACACTTCCTGACTCATCTGTGAGGCCATTACTACCTCCACAGAAGCAGACCAATCTCACCAGACGGCCACAGACCAGGAGTCTGCATTTGTACGGATGTGTGGGCTTGTGTCCAGACTCAGTTCTGTTGCATCCATCTCCATGTCTACTCTTGCCAGGATGCACAGTCTCGATTATTGTAGCTTTATACGAAGTTTGGAAATCAGGAAATGTGAGCCCTACAACTTTGTTCTTTTTCAGAATTGTTTTTCCTTATGAATGACCTATGGATGCTCAAATCTTCAGTAAGATATTAAAAAATGGATTCCAGCAAGATATGGAAGGAGTGTAAGTGACTGTGATTCACTTGTGACAGTCATCGAACATGCCACGTGAATAGAAAGAAAGGACAAAAAGCATAGATGCAGAAAAAGCACTTGACAAAAAGTTCAACCCTTTTCATGATGTGAACACTCAGCAAACTAGGAATGGAAGGGAGCTTCCTCAACCTGATAAATGGCCTCTTTGGAAAACCACACTCTTGTCATACCTACTGCTGGAAGCCTTCCCCTGAAGTCAGCAATAGCACAGGAACACCAGTTCTCCCCACTTAAATATGCCACTTCTGGAGGTCCTAACCAGGACAGGTAGGCAAGAAAAAGAAGTTAAAGGCATTCAGAGTGGACAGGAAGAGTCATTTGCAGATGACGTGATCTTGTCCTAAGTGATGACCCCTACCACATTTAGAACAAGTAAGTTAGCACAGTAAGGTTGCGGAGCATAAGTTCTGTTGCTGTACCTGCTACAATCAATCAAAAAGGAAATTAAGAAAATTTGATTTACAGTCGTACCAAAGATAATGAAGTGCTTAGGAAAAAGGCTGTTGTTTAAATGGTCCTGTTCCCCAGTTTAGCACAATCTGTATCAAAATCCCAGCTGGCTTTTGCAAAAACTGACATGCTGTTCTGTAAATTCATATAGAAATGCAAAGAACCCAGAGTAGTCAATCTAATCTTGAAAAAGATCATCATTGTAGGACTCACAGTTCCTGATTTCAGAGCTTCTTACAAAGCTGTAATAATCAGGACTGTGTGTTGTGGCAAAAGAGTAGACATCGATACAATAGAGTAGAGATCGATACAATAAAGCCGAGAGTCAGACATGAACCCATACATTTGTAGTAATTAATTTTTAGCAAGGGTACTCAAGAAACAGAGAATAGCGATTTCAACAAATGCTGAGAAATTGGATTTTTACGTGTAAAATAATGAAATTAGACCCCTACCTCACACCATATACAAAAACTTGAACCAAAGACCTAATTAAAAGACCCAAAATTATAAGGCTCTTTGAAGAAAACAAAAGTAGGTCTCTTTCTGACTTTGGGTTAGGCAGTTCTTTCTTAGAACATTTGAAGCACAAGGGACTGAAATGAAATTGTAAATTGGACCTTGTTCACTGAGAAGCTTGTGCTTCAAAGGATATTGTTCTTTGAACAAATGAAAAGGCTACTGTAGTAAAGGAAATAATTAGGAATGTGAAGAGAGAACCTACAGAATGGGAGAAAATCTTTGCTAGCTATTCTTCTGACAGAGGATTAATATCCAGAATATATAAAGAGCTCAAAAAACTTAACACCAGAAAAATCAAATAACCCAATTAACAAATGGGCAAATGAACCAAACAGACACTTCTCAAAAGAAGAACTACAAACGGCCAACAAACACATGAAAAATGTTCAACGCTGTCAGCAGTCAGGGAAATGAAGTCACAACCACACCGAGATTCCATATCACCCCAGTCAGAGTGGCAGTCATCAGGAATACAGACATGATCCTGGAGAGGACGTGGGGAAGACTGTTGGTGGGATTGTGAGTCAGTACACCCACTACGGAAATCAGTGTGGAGGTTCCTCAGAAGACTGGGCTGGCAACCACCGCATGACCCAGCCATGCCACTCCTGGGTCCTTACCCTGGAGAACGACAGCCGTCTTGCTGCAGAGATACGTGCACACCCACGTTTACATCAGCACAATTCACAGTATCCAGACTGTGAACCCGCCTAGGAGTCCATCAGCAGACGAATGGGCAAAGAAAGTGTGGTGTGTGTACACAAAGGAGTTTTCTTCAGCAATAGAGAAACATGAGATTATGGCTATGCAGGAAAATGAACGGAACTAGAGACCATCATGTTAAGTGAAATTAGCCAAACTCAGAAGGCTAAGGGTTGTGAGTTCTCTCATGCTGAAGCCAGAGAGGAAAAAGGAAACAAAGGAGGGGAGACCAGTGAGGAGAGGGACCAAGAGGTGGGAGGTAGGAGGCAGGGGAAAGTGCTGGGGAGTGATACTGGCCAAACTGTACTGTTATATTGTGTGTTGTGTGCATGTACGAATATGTAGCAACAAATCCCGTCAATATGTACAATGGTACACCAATAAAAAAATGTGAAAAGAGGAAAGGCCGCCGTTGTGGGCGTGGGCTGATCCATTGGTGGGAGCCTGATTCCAGTATGGTGGCATTTTGGGGAGGGGCTTGGGCAGTTGGGTTTGAATGTGGTCTTGAGGGCAGAGCGCCCTCTGCCACATGCGCTAAGAACAGTCTGTGCAAAGCCATGACTAGGAGGAGTGATTCTCAGAGAGCCCAGCTGCGTGGCTCGCGCAGCTGTGAGGAGTGACTGGAGTTACCATTTGCTGTCCAAGCTGTTGGTATGTAGTATTTGGTGCGGTGGCCTGAACTAACGTGACTAATTGCTCACAAAACACAGAAGGGAACATTTGTAAATCATCTATCTGGTAAGGGTCTAGTAGTCACAGTGTCTGAAGAACTCTAGTTCAGTTATGAAAGGCAGATAACCCAACTTAAAAATGAACAATTTAAGCAGCCATTCTTCAGAGAAGGTATACAATAGCCAATAAGCATGAAAAGATGCTGAGCACCATTAGTCATTCAGAAAATGCCAACTGAAGCTAAAGAGGTACCAGTTTATCCCTACTAGAATGGCTGCAATAAAAAAGATGGGCAGTGACCAGTGCTGGGCTGGAGGAATCACAGTACTCTTGTTCTGCTGGTGGAGCATGCAGTGGTGCAGCCACCAAAGAGCCTGGCTGTCTGACAGGAAGTCATAGACAGAGTTACTGTCCATTGCTTGGGTACACCCCAAGAGCGGAGAACATCCTCAAGGCTCATATGAGAACACTGATGTCCTCATAGTAGCCTAAGAAGCAGCTGCTGAATTGTCAGCTTAGGCTTGCAGGGAACCCTGGTCAGCCATGGAAGAGTATGGAGCACTGGTACTGCTGCCTCATGGATGAACCTTGACCACATCCTGTTAAGTGGAGGGAGCCAGACACACATCCCTAGAATGTCCAGAACAGCCAGACCCACAGACAGCACAGGTGAGTGGCTGCTTGCCCAGGTCTAGGAAGGACTGCAGTGGCATGGGGGTTGGTTGTTGATGAGACGAAAATACCCTAGAAGTAGATGGCTAAGTGGTTATGCAACCTTGCCATCACACTGAAAGCCATTGACCCTTTACAAGGGTGAGTTTTGGGGTTGCGAATTGTGTCCATGAGAACAGTGGCACGTTGATGCTTTGTGAGGCTCAGCCTCGCTGGCGTTGAGGAGTGCACACGGCGCGGTTGTGGTGGGCACCTGTGGCGTGTGGCCCTGCACGCACAGTTGGTTTTCAGGGAGACCCAAGGTCAAGGGTGAGGCCCAGTAGTATTTCCTGTCACCCCTGTCAGGAGGGTCTGAGGCTGGACTCTGCAATGCCCACCAGCACAGCAGCCGTGAGCTTCCCTGTGTCTAGTCCAAGTGGCTGTGTGCTGAGTTAAATATACCCTGGTCTAAAGATTTAGTGCCAGGGATAAAAGAATGCAAAGTGTCTAACAGCTATTCATTATGTGTTCAAATGAAAATATTTGTAAATTAGACAGTTTTTTTTTGTTGTCGCGGTGGTGGGGATTAACCCAGGGTCTCACACATGCTAGGAAAGCAGTCTACCACTGAGCTACATCCCCAGCTCAAATGAAAATATTTGGGTTGTAATGAGTTAAATATATTAAAACAGATTTCATTGTGTTTTTTTGCAGTGCTGGAGATGGAACCCAGGATTTTTTGCACATGCTAGGCAGGCCCCTACCCTGAGTCCTCATACTTTTTTTTTTTTTTTTTTTTTTGAGACATGGTCTCCCTAGGCTGGCCTTGAACTTGCTATCCTGCTGCCTCAGCCTTCTGATAGCTGAGATTACAGGTGTGCACAACTGTTTGGCTTCTTTTACTTTTTCTTGGGCTCCTACATATTAGAAATTGTGGGTGACTCATTGTATTCTACCAGATGGTGCTGCTCATCTCATACACACCCTGTGCTAGCGGGTGGGCCAGGGCCTGGTGCACGCGAGGCAGGCACCCTGCCACTGCGCCCTTGCTGTTTGTAGAAGAAAGCACGGTGTTTGGAAGGCGTTCTTTCCACTTGGTTTGTATTTATGGTGAGAGTTATGCTGTGGTAATCCTCACCATCTTACATTATTTTTTATTTCCTGTACCTTTATCTTTTTTTATTTCTTCCCTTTGGTGGGGTTTCTTTGTTCTGTTTAATCTCCTTTTGTGGTTTAGCCAGTTCATAACCAGGCCCCAGTTGTGGCAAATCAAGAATGTCTCCACACACTGCCACGTACATCCTGGCCAGTGAGCTGCCTGGGTGGAGAGCCACTGCACCAGGCAGCTCTGCCCATATGCAGAGCCCATGTGTGCACCTTGTGCCAGATCTGCTCTGTGCCCCTCCCTGCTGTATGCCCAGCAGTCGTTTATCCTTTTCCTTGCTGGTCTGGTTCTTTTGGGGCATCCCTGCCGATGAACCTCTAAACCACACAGGTCTCTGAATAGGCCGTGTTCGCTTCTCTTGGAGTGGGATTGATGCATCATCATCTCGTACGTTGTCTGCCCACCAGAAACTGCCAGCAGCAGGCCAGGTGTTCCTCAGCATCACTAGCCTAATTCAAACTGTTGTTAACCAGGGTTCTCCAGGGAAACAGGACCAACAGGATGTATGTGTGTTTATGTGTATAAGAAGGTGTAAAATAAGGAATTGGCTTATGTGATTATGGAAGCTGGGAAACCCCAAAATCTGCAGTCAGCAAGCTGGAGACCAGGAGAGGCTAGGGGTAGTTGTTTTTGAGTGCAAAGGCAGAGAAGCAGGAGAGCAGACAGTGAAGTTCTAATCCAGCAGCTGGTAGGCTTGAGACCCAAGAAGAGCCAGTGTTTCCCTCCAAGTCCAAAGCCAGGAAAGGCTGAGGTCCTGGGGCTGGGGTTGTAGCTCAGTGGTAGAGTGCTTGCCTAGCATGTGTGAGGCACTGGGTTCGATTCTCAGTACCATATGTAAATAAATAAAATAAAGATTCATCAACTGTGGGGAGCCATCCTTACTTAGCAGAATCAGACTATGTTGAGCCATGGGACGCAGAGGTCTGGCTTCTAGGAACTGGCTACCACAGAGGAATGTCCCAGATTGCCCGGTAGTATGTGGCACTGTGTGGGAGTGGTTCCCTGTCTGGTTCTATGATAGTTCCCCTAAGCAGTTGGCTCCCCTAACTCCACCCCATCCTGTTCATCACAGAAGCCTCTCCATCCAGGCCCCTTTACCTGTGTGACTACAAAATAAAGGAGAGTTGGGCTTCTCCATGTTGTTAGAGGCCAGAGCTGGTATGGCCAGTCCCATCACGCCCCCTCTCTTTTAAAAAGAGTATTGGCTCTTGTGTGTTTATTGATTAGGTAAGTTTGTGGGTAATTGATTGATTTATAGCCAGCATCCTCTGGCAGTTAACCCTTTTCTCATCCATGCGGGACAGCACATGGCTGAGAGACCCCCACAATTAACAACTAAAAAAGTGCTAAAAAAAAGAAAGAAAAGGCCGAGGTCCCAGCTGGGTGCTCAGGCAGGAGGCCCCTCTTTCACTCCTGTTGGTTTTGTTCAGAGCCTTGGTGACTGGATGCAGCCTGGCACACTGGCAGCCCGCTTTCCTCAGCTCTGGTTCAGACGTTCACCTGGTCAGAACCACCTCTGTGCACCCCCAGAGTGCTCTTGGGCCCAGTGTGCACCAGCAACCCAGGCCAGTTGAATGGAACGGCTGTGGCATCTGCTGTGGAGTCGTCACATGTCCTTATGATTGATGCCCAGCTGTCCCATGCACTGTCAGCCGTTGGTCTTTTCCTGTTGACATTTCTGTTGTGCCCTTCAGCTGTTTTGAGAAGGGATTGTCGTTCTGGTGTTGAGCCGTTGAGTCCTGCAGGCCCCCTGCTGTGTGTCTCCAGTGCGCGCTCTCAGGCTGTGCCTTGTTTTCATCTCCTTAGACTGTTTTCAAAGGGTAGAGGTTGGTTTCAGTAAGTTGATTAGTTTTCTTTCACAATGTCTTTTGTAACTTCTAGGAACCTTTGACCATCTCAAGGTCATAATATCCATGTCTTTTGTTGTTTTCTGGATAGTTTTATGGTGTCAGCATGTATATTTGGTGATTCATTTCAGAGTAAGTTTTGTAGATGATATGAGGTGGTGACTGAGTTCACCCTTCCTGTGTGATTTCCAGTCCTGGCAGTCAGAGTACTCCTCTGCCTTGGTCCCTTGGTGAGACATACATGGGTGGTGGTGGGGGAGTCCATTTCTGGGTTCTCCATTCTCCCTTGATCTCTATGTCCACCAGTGCCATACTTGCTATATCACGTCGCTTTATAGAGTCTCAAAATCAGGTACCATTTAAGTCATTAGGAATTGTTCTTATCATGTTAAAAGCACATGAGGTAGAATTTACCATCTTGGCCCTTTCCAGGGTATAGTAGAGTACTGTGACTCTGTGTCCCTCCTGTGTAGCAGGACTGGCACTTGTCATCTTGCAAAAAACTGAAATAGCTGCTGAAGGGGACTCTCTCCTCCTACCTGGAGCCCCTGGCGCCCACTGTTCTGCTTTGGGGCTTTTAAGAGTGACTGCCTTAGATAGCTTACTTAGGTAGAATCCTGCACTCGGGGTGATATCCTCAAGGTTGATCATGTTAGGCCACACAGATTGGCTCCTGCTTTAAAGCTGGGTGATGGTCTGCTGCACGTGTGTGCGCGCCACATGTTCATCATCTCTCAACTCTGAGTAGCTCATGCTCCTTGCAGTGCCGCACCCAACAGATTCCCACCGGCCGTGCCTGGAGTGGCAGTTTCTCCACGGGCTTGCTGACACACCTTCGTGTTTTTCTGAAAGTCATCTGAACAGGCAGGCGAGGATGCCTCCTTGTGGTTTTGATTTACACGTCCCTGGTGACTGGTGGTGTGCAGCATCTCTTCAGGTGCTTGTTTGCTATCTTTAGAGAAGGTCTTCTCAAGTCCTCTGCTCGAATTTTCCATGGGGTGTTCTGTCGTTGCCGAGTTAGGCATTGTAGGTTGTAGTGACTTGCAAGTGCCAGCTCCTGGTCTTTAGGCTGCCTTTTGCTCTGTGGGTTGCTTCCTGCTGTGCAGAAGGTTGTGAGCTGGATGTGGTCCCATTTGCCCACTTTTATCGTTAGGAATGTGTGTTTTGTGTTGTGCCTCATTTTCCCTGGTTCTTCCTTAAGGTCTGTTGAATTTGTAGTCATGTTGCCCATCTTCACTAGGTGAACTGTGTCTTACGTTGGCTGCTTCTCTCTCACCTTCTTTCCTTGTACCTTTTGTTGCCTTCTGCATGGACTTGCCATTTTGCTTCACTGAGGGCTGTCTCTGAGCCTTTTTCCTCCCAGAAAGGACTTGTGCTTTCTACCCTTCTAGTCCTTGTGTATCTGAAAGTGTCTTCGTTTGCCCTCATTCTTAATGAAAATTTGGCTTGGGTTATTCTTGAGTGTCTGAGCTCTGTTGCTCACTATCAGATGCCCTTTGGGCAGGAGCCTGTGAAGGAGCTCTTGGCACTGACGGCCAGGACACTCTAGGATGGCTCAGTGGAGAGCTGGCACACCATGGAAGGTTTCCGGCTTGCTTTCCTGGTGTCAGGTAGAGGAGGGAAGGCTGTGCCCAGGACTGCCCAGGTTCCCTGGAGGGACGGGTGTAGGAAGGACAGTGGCATAGGAGCTGCTACTTGCTGGCTTGGTAGGTGCCTGTGGGATGCAGGTTCTAAGAGCCCCTGAGAGGTGGGCAGGGCTTCAGCACCCATCCCCCGATCGCAGGTGGTTACCACAAGCTCCAGCTCTAGCCCAGGGATGAGGGGAGAGGGGCATGGCCTTTCTCCCAGGCTGGGACCAGCGGGAAAGGGGAGAGTGGGCAGCACAGGTGGGGGCCTTACCACAGGCAGCACCGGTGGGGGCCTGGCCCTGAGAACCCAGGGCAGGGAGGAATGGCTGTGGGAAGTCCACGCTGGGGCCATTTTGAGGTCAGGGTTAGGAATGAAGACTGGGCTGCCCAGGGTGGTCGGGGCTTAGTGTGGGACCCAAGGAAGACAGCAGGAAATTGGCGATGAGCATTTAGGAGCTGCAATGGCCGTAGGCAGGGCAGTGAATGTCTGTGTTGGTGTCTGTCCTGGGTGGCCCAGGCCCCTGGTGGTGCTGGCTGTGCACTGTGCCCTGAAGTTGTACTAGATTTGGAATTGGTTTCTTTCATCAAAAAAATAACAGTATAAGTTGCTGGGACTTGCAGCTGATGAGTGTCAGGGCATTCCTGTCTCCTTTTTGCATAGATGTTAAAAATGAACATGCCCAACTTGCAGAACTTGCTTTGCCATTGGCTCTGTGGACCAAGCTTCGCTGTCAAAATGTGGGGCTGCTCAGGTGTGTTAGTCAGCAGTTAGCCATGCTGTGATCCAGAGGTCAGGGAAGACTGCAGGAGGAGCCAGTCCCCTGGAAACCCGCTGTGGGTTTGTTCATGTCCCAGTGGGCGTGTCAGGGCAGCTCTCCTGCCTTGCAGTTGAGATCAGCATACATCACCTGGCGCAGACTTGGATCGAGCAGTGGGGTGCAGTTTTGTAACTTCCTCATTCTTAGTTTTGTTTTTGGTTTATTTTTATTGAAATATAATTTTAATGACTGAATCTGATGATAAAACTTTGGGATTTTTATTTATTGTGTATCTTGGGATTGACTTCAGTTAATTTTTTATTAGTAATTTAGTGCTGCTGTGCTTGGTGACAGTGTGAGTCCAGGTTAGATGGGGAGCAGCCCATGGTCCTCATCCAGGGCGGGGACCATGCAAAGCTGGTTTGGGTGCTGGGGGAGGTGGGAGGGAGCATGCTGGTGAAGCCCCTTCAGTGCCTGTTGTCCCTGCCTGGTCCAGACCCTGTCTGTCAGTGGGGAGCACCGAGCCCAGTGGAGTCTGCTGGGTGCTGCTTGTTGGTGATACAGTGCTGGTGGCCTTGAGCTGGAGCTCTTGTCCTCAGAACAGTGAGTTCCTTCCTGTACTTGGACAAATCCGGGATGTTTGGGCCTGAGTCACCCACCCTACCCCACGTGCAGCCTCTTCCTCTCATGGGTTCTCGTCTTTCCAGAGGGGTCTAGCAAATGCTTGCATTCTGGCCTATATGCCCCTGCCGTTTTGCTTTGACGTTGTTTCAGACTTCTTATTTTGGAGCAATATGGGCTTTCACAGAAGAATCGCAGAGAGACCCAGAGAGACCCTCGCAGAGAGTTTTTCCATGGTTTCTCTGCAGTGTGTCTCCTGATGACTACTCCTGTGTTGCCTTGGTGCCTTGGGCAAACTACCCGCTTCCTTGAACATGAGGATAGGAGCCTGTACCTGTAGCCCAGGGATGGCTTGGAGCTTCGCCCAGTCTGTGTGTGGCCTAGGCATGATGGAGGCAGCAGGTAGCTGGGGCTGTCCAGAGGGGCACCTCGTGGGGAACTACGGTGCTGTGGAAGCCGTGTTAAGTGTGACTGTGTCTTCATGGTCTAATTGCTAAGATGTCCCTGTGTCGCCACCCTAGATGGTGGTGTGGTTGAGGACTGGACATGTGCTCTTCCCCCAGGATTCTGCCTCCCCTAGGACACACCCACATGGGATGGCACGTGGGAGTGCTCCACCAGGGAAAAGGGGCAGGTGCTCTGGTGGAGTGGGCAGAGAGTGTTCAGGGGCCTTCTGTTTATGTTTTGTCTGCTTTCATTCGCCATCAGATACTTGCCAAGAGCCTGCTGTGTGCTGGGTAGAGCTAGATTGCTGTCTGGTGTGACTTCCTTATTGACTGGATATAGACAGGAAAGAAAGGCTCCACCCCCAACCCACCCCTTTTGTAAAAGAAGTACTGAATCCTTAGGAGAGGTCATCCTTGAAGGCAGGTTGTATGGGGTCCTGAGGGTCCCGCAGCACACCCTGGACAGCCACACTGTCCCTGGCTGGCCATGCACGAAGAGCAGGGCCCACAGGGATGGTGCTTGCATGTCCTGCTGCTGCCCTGCTGTGCAGGGAGAGCCTGTGCAGCCCTCACCCCTGGCCAGGCTGGCCCTCTTTCCACCTGTGCTGTCAGTGTAGTGAGCAGTTTGGTAGCTTCCCTGCCCTCCTTCCCAACTTTGTCAGACTAATGTGACCAGCAAGCATGAGCTCCAGCTTGGTCCAGGAAGTAATGTCAGCTGACTCTGCTGGGCCTCCCTGAGTAGCTGACAGGACTCACCTGTTGGAACCCTGCTGCTTGTGCCAATAAGACGCTGGGCCTGACCTCCCGAGAATGCATACACACAGCATACTGCCACCCACAGTGGGTCTCCAATGACCCTAGGGGACATCTGGGTGGAGGGCGTCTGGCAGGGGGAGGCTGAGTAGGGAATGGCAGTCAGGGCACCAGCAGCACAGTACTGGCCTTACTGCCACCCTATGTCACCACTTTCAGAGAGAAGCAGGTTTTGGGGAAGCCAGAGGCCAGTCTTCTCCCTGTCTCTGCCATTATCCTGCTGTCCCTGATCCAAGGAAGCCCAGCCTCTAAGCCAGGTTCATGTCTACCTCCCTGTGCCCCTGCCTTCCTCAGAGGCGTCATTGCAGGACTTGGGGTCTGCCTGGCGTGGGGGCTGGTAGAGCCCTTGGCAATCTTTTCTTCCCCGTCGAGCATGCTTGTGATGGCATTGTTGAACAGACCGCACTCTGGACAGATAGGAGGCATGGTGCTGGCATGGCTCCTCATGAACAGCGTTTCCCTTGGGACTGCATCTAGGGTGGAGGAAGGACGTGGTGGGGGCACGTGGCCTGGCTCATTGCTCACAGTGGCCGAGATGGGAGAGGTGACAGGCAGCAGAGTCTCTGTGACTTTAAGGCTCTCTGTTTCCTCATTTCCTAGATTTTCTAAAGGAATGGTATTTTTTATAATCAGGGTAACATAAATGTTCTCTTGTGGAGGTTGTTAAATGTGTGTTTGTAATTTCACACACCTGTGGACAGCTTCACGAGCAGTGTGAACCACACCTTCTGCACCTCCTTGCCTGTGCCGATGGCCCTCTGGTGTGGTGGCTCTGCCCACTGACCCCTTTCCTCACTGGCTGAGAGGAGGGCTGTCACTACTCTCCTTGTTGGTCGTTTCCTTAAATGTGTGTTTTTCTAAATGAACCTTGGGACTATTTTGTCAATATATGCTAAAAATCTCTTTGATTGAGCACAGTGGCCCACACCTGTAGTACCAGTAACTTGGGAGGCTGAGGAGGATGGCAAGTTCGAGGCCAGCCTCAGCAACTTAGCAAGACCTTATCTTGACATACACAATATAAAGGGTTGGGATGTAGCTCAGTGGTAAATATCCCTGGGTTCCATCACCAGTACTGCCAAAATTTTTTTTTGGAAGACTGAGCTGCATACTGTTGATTTGGGGCAGTGTGTGTCTTTGTGTTAGTCTCCTCATCCAGGCACTGGGATGTCCTCCCTCAAGGGCTTCCACTTTGTGGGTCCTGGTCAAGTTCATGTCTCTGACCTTGCCTCTTGGAGTGCTGTGAAGGAGTCCTGCATGCTGGGTGTGGGCTGGGGTGCCCCACACCATCTAAGATTGGGCCAGGGATTCTCACTGTCTTTTTTTGTCCAGGTGCCCTATGAAACCCTGAATAAACGCTTCCGGGCTGCTCAGAAAAACATCGACCGGGAGACGAGTCACGTCACCATGGTGGTGGCTGAGCTGGAGAAGACCTTGAGTAGCTGCCCAGCCGTGGACTCTGTGGTCAGCCTCCTGGATGGCGTGGTGGAGAAGCTCAGTGTGCTTAAGAGGAAGGTTGGTATTATCGGCCTCTGGCGTGTCTTCAGATGTGCTGCTCCCTGTGGGGGGTGGGTGTGCTAGCATCCCCTGGGTGGAGGGGCCAGTTGTGGGAGGAGCACAGAGCACCTGGGCTAAGCAGAGGACTGGGTTGTCTTGGTTGTGGGAGTGTCTCAAGCCCAGGGGTGGGAAGCCAGGCAAGTGGCAGACTGATAGGTCACTTTTAGACTTTGACCTCAGAACTACATGTGGGATTTCTTATTGCTGGGTCGAGTAGGCCAGGGTGTTTGGACTAGCCTGCTCGCTGAAAGCAACACAGAAGGTGAGGGAGGAGGTTTTAGAACATCTTCCTAAGAGTGTCAGGAGTTCCTTAGGCAAAACAACATCAGAGGTGAAAAGACAGGGAACTGCTGCTGCCCTGGCCAGAGGTCTGGGGCCAGGAACATGGGCCTGCTGTAGCCGAGCTGGGCGCACGGCTCTGCACCTCCAGGCAAGGCTGCTGCAGGAGTGGACTCATGATGATAGGGTCTTGCAGCCCAGTTCAGAACCAGGGGCTGCAGGACCTGAGCCTTTAGTGTAGCACAAATGGTCCCAGTGCGGAGTCTCAGACCGAGGAACGCAGACTCTCTTGGGAGAAGACTGTCATTTGTTCTGAGCACAGGTTGTTTTAGGATTAATTTTCCAAGTACAGTGTCCAGCACAAAGGCAGCCAGGTGCAGAGGAGCATCATTGATCAGGGGCCTGCACAGGCTTCAGCTGTGGGACTGTCAGGGAGAGCAAAAAGAAGCCCAAACCTCTGCGGCCAGGGAAAGGCCACTGCCAAAGGCTCAGCGGCCTGGCAGTCTGCTTTGTTCAGCCGCAGGGAGCCAGAAAGCCCTGGACCTTGCTGAAGGGAGTGGCTGGGGATGCCTGGGCTTGCGCAGGGAGCACCCAGCTCCTGTCTGTACTGGAGCTAGACAACATGTGTGGCAGAGGCAGCCATGCTGGGCAGCACAGGTCAAGGGCATTTCCATCTGGGTTAGTTTTGAACAAAACTGACTTCGAGAAATATAAAAGTTTTGGAAAGGAAACTTTATAATGACAGTTTAACCAGGAAGGCATAATAAATCTCAAAAGGTACAGATCTGCAGCATAGCTTCAGAATATACACATGAAACCAAAAGTAGCCACAGCTGCAGGAGTGACAGACTTTGGCCTGTCTCTGTCAGTGACTTCTAGATGGAGCACAGACTCGCCTCAGGACAGGCAGATGGGCTCTGGTTCCTTTTATTTCTGCCTAGGATCCAGTGATGTCCCCAGCTTGTCTTTTGGAGCCTTGGGGTGTGGGGCCCCAGTGCCTTCCCTGAGCGTGTCTGTGTGTGTGCTCAGGCAGTGGAGTCCATCCAGGCTGAGGACGAGAGCGCCAAACTCTGCAAGCGCAGGATCGAGCACCTCAAGGAGCATAGCAGTGACCAGCCGGCCGCAGCCAGCATGTGGAAGAGGAAGCGCATGGACCGCATGATGGTGGAGCACCTCCTGCGCTGCGGCTACTACAGCACGGCCGTGAAGCTGGCGCGCCAGAGCGGCATCGAGGTGGGCCAGCCTGCATGCCACGTCTGCCGTGGGAGAAGCTAGGGTTCGAGAACAGTGACCCTGTGCTTCTCATTGGCCTGGGTTGTTGACCACATTTGAATGGGGAAACATGGAAAGGGACTTTGCCCACCTGATGCTTCCCTTCCCTGTGGTCCCCTCGAGGTGCATTCCTGCTGCTGGATTGCTGTGAGCTTGGGCTTACCTGGAGAAGGGCACATTTCCTGTGAGCCTGGCTTCCCTGGCTCCCATGTTGAGGTGCAGGGCAAGTGGCCCCTGCCTGTGGGGCACTTTCAAGGCGAGGGCTTCTGATGGGAAGGTGCGTCATGGTGCTGGAGGCCTCCCTGGCATGGGGCAGAGGCGGAATCCCACTACTTCTGCTCCCCTCACCTGGTCTTCACAGGTCCGTTGGTGCCCGTGGCCACGGCCCCTCTGCTGTCAGGCATCCATCCATGTTGTGGGCCCACAGCTGCCAGACGTGACATGGTGTGTGTTCCACCGCACTGAAGACCAGCATCCAGAAGCTCTGGAGGCAGGACCTCAGTGCAGGGCAGAGCACAGTGAGCTTATATGACCTGGACCTGGGCTTGGCCTTCCCTGGCACCAGCCACACTCTGCCCTCATCTCAGGCCTCTGTGGGCCATCCTCACTTCACCTTTCCATCAGACCTACTGACCCTTTCCTGTGGCACCCCTTGGATCCCACCCACATGTGTGCGACTCCTACCAGTGCATGACGGCCACAGCCTTGGCAGCACCACCCCTGGTGTGAGACTTGCTGCTCGCAGCCACAGGAGTGCCCTTGGTGTCATGCCCATCCCATGCATCTGTCTGCCCCACGGTGCTCTCTGGTCCCCACTCAGGCCATATTAGACTGGTGGTCCAGGTCACAGCCCACGGCTATGCAGGAGCATCAGCCAGGGCTCCCGATAACTCTCTGCCCAGTTCTTTCCAGACGGCCCTGTGATGAAAGAGCCGTCTCCTGCTCCTCAGGCTCTTCTGCCCATTGCTCCAGCCCACGCTCCATTCTTCCTGAGCCCTGAGATTGCTGCTGCTCTGTTCAGGCCTCTTGGATGGCAGCTCCCTTGGGCTGCCTTCCTGGATACTAAGGGAGAGTGGTGCCATTCTTTGTGCCTCTCCCAGCTTCTTTGTTGAACTTTTCTGCCCGTGTTTGGGTGTCTGTCTCATGTGGCAGGAGGGAGGGTGGTGTGTGGGCACATGCTGTGACATGGGTGGAATGCAGAGGGAGCCCCTGTCCAGTTTGTGTGGGGCTGGCTCTGCTGCTCTCGGCTGCCTTGCAGGCTGTGCATCTCCACTGACACAGGTTGACATGTCCAGTAGTGAGCTGCATGCAGTCCCTAGCCAGTAACCAGGGCTAGGCTCCTGGTGCCCTGCAGCCTCAAGGTCCAGTCTCCAATGGCTGCAGGCCCTTACGAGCAGACTTCCTTTCTGCTTCCAGCTCCTTGAGGCGCCAGTGTGTGTGCCTGACGGCTCTCATGCCCTGGCCTCTGTTCCTCCCTGCCTCTGTTCCTTTCCTTCCCCCGGATGTGGTGGACAGGCACCTCTTGCTTACACTCCACTCTTGGCAGAGGGACCACTGTGTTCCCACTCTGGTGCCCACTGGTCACTTGTGCCTGTCCACCCTCCCTTCGCTGTTTGGCACATCTCTATGTGGGCAGCCACTTACTGGTCACAGGTGTTGGCTTTTGTGACCACGCTCACCTTGGAGTGGCTGGAGCAGCACAAGCTGCAGTCACGTCCTTTTTCCAAGTGTGCTCTGTCTGGGGAGGGGCATGACCTGAAAGAATGGTGCAGGATTGACACAAGGCAGGGCACTTGGGAGTATCGATGGGGGAATAGCTGACAATTCTAAGAAGGTCTTTGGGGTTGGCCTCTCCAGGATGAGACATGAGGCAGGACTGAAAGGGACAAGGTGATGTGGAGCCATCATGTGTTAGGGGACGGGACTGAGGGCAGAACCACCACACTCCAAGGCCTAATTCCATGGCTAGAAAGGCTGGGTAGGACCTTGCCTGGCCTTACTGTCCAGCTGCTGAGCTTGGACCTCTGTTCAGGGTCATAGGCCAGGTTCCAGCCCCACCCTGTCAGGCCTGCATTCTACCCACCCTCTGACCTCACTGTCAGGCAGCCAAACAGCACCCCCTTCACCCCTGAGCCTGGTCATCAGATGTAGAGTTGAGGTAGCCCATTGTGGCCCATGTGGCTCCCCCCGCATAATTGGCATCAGAAGGGGAGTCTTAGGCAGTGGGAAGTTGGTGATACTGTCCCTGAGGCTCCTGAAGAAGGTCTGGGGTCCCAGGAGTTGCTAAGGACCACAGGATGGGACTCTTTGGTGTTAGGCTCACCTGAACTCCCATGTCAGCCTGGCTGTGCCTGGTGAGTCCCAGAGGAGGGCATGCACTGGTCAGCATTCTTGAAAGAACTGGTCCTGAGCATCTAGCCTGCACTCAGCACATGGGCATCGTGATGCTGAGCCTATGGATTGACTTAGTATTTTTCTTATAAATAATTGGCTTTGCCTGCCACAGTACACTTTTTTTTTTTTTTAATTTTTTTAGTTGTAGATGGACACAACTACAACTTTTTGATTGTTTATCTTTCTATGTGGTGCTGAGGATTGAACCCAGTGCCTTACGCATGGTAGGTAGGTGTTCAACCACTGAGCCTAACCCCCAACCCCACCCAGTACACTTTTGAGTATGCGTTCATTACTGTTTATCTTGAAATGGAAAAGTGCTAGTCTGACTTTCATTTAAGCTTCTGCTTAAAAGCTTGTGTCTGATGCTGCCTTTTCCACATGGGCTCCACATGCTCTGCCCAGGCACAGCTTTTGGAAAGAGCTGCCCGCAGGCACCCTCCTTCCCTGCTGCCCCATCCTGGCAGATGGGACTTGTTCTTCGACAGACCTCAGGTTGTGACCGTGTGGACCAGAGAGCTTGTACATGTGCAGCACCCAGTGGCTTGGGGTGTGATGCTGATGGGGATATTGGCCACCGGATACTGTGTGGCTTGGCCAGGGCCCTAAAGCATGCTTTCCTGGGCATGCTGTTCCCTGGTTGACAAACTGATTTTTATTCATGTTTTGCTTAAGTACTTTCCAGGTGTAAGAGAAATTCAGCTTTTGAAATTCCCATGCTCTTCAAAAAGCTTTCCTTTCTTGCGATGTGCACACGTCTCATCATCTCAGCCCCTCGATCTTGCTGGTCTTTTCTTACCTGGATCCCTCGCTGTTGGGGGGGGGGAGTGTCCCCTCTGAGTCCTAGAGCTCAGCATATATGTCTTGGCCCTTCCCAGAGAGCACAGGCATTGGAGAAGGAGGAATAGGAATCCACATCACCCCTGCTGCACCCTCTCCAAAATACCAAAATTTCCAAAACAAAACAGGCAATGAGAGTGGGTTAGTGGGATTTCAGGTCTTCCTGTGAAGAGCTAAGATGGGGGATGGAGCTGTGGCTCTTGCCTGTACACTCATCCAGGGTCAGGCAGACACCTCAGCACTGTGCAGCTGACTCATCCCAGGTTCTGCTTGCTGGGACTGTTGCTGGTGTGCTCCTGTGGCCAGGGCTGTCTCATCTCGTCTTGAGCCTAGGGCTGCAAGAAACCCTCACATTCTGGGCCCACCCTGGCAGGTGTGCCTTCTGCCTCCCATGCTTGACACTGTTGCTTTCTCCTCCTGGTCTGGTATTAGGGTCTAGGTTTCATTTCTGCTCAGCACAGTAGCGAATGCTGTTGACCATCTCTCTGATGAGGAGATTCTGGCTACAGAAGGCAGAGTTCTCCATTTGGGTCTATGCATTGTAATGAGGGGCCATGGGGTGGCGCAGCCTGTGTGGGGAACCATGGGGAGGTGCCCTCTGCTGGGGGGCTGTGGGAGGGCTGTTCCTTGTGGGGGGGGGGGCTATGGGGAGCTCTGTTCCCTGTTGGGGGGCCTTTGGGGGCATAACCTGTGCTTGGGGGCCATGGGTGGCTGTTCCCCGTGGCAGGGGGGACATGGGAAGGGTCCCATGTGCTGGGGACTGCCCTGGGGTGGGAAAGATGGGTGCTTGTCCATGTGCACCTTGGTGTGCTGGTGGTTGTATTTCCTGCTGGCCCCTGTCCATGATGACAGGTAGGGGCCTGGTCCTCTGACCAGCAGGCATTGGCTGCTTGTGAGCTTCCTAGTCCTCAGAGGCCCTTCCTGCTCCCTGATGTTGCTCCCTGGTGGTCTCCAGGTGTGGACTGAGGCTGCATTTTGGCAGGAGCCTGGATCAAGAGGGTCAGGGCTGGATGTCCTTGCTTGTGGGTCACAAGTGCAAAGGGGCCCCTGAGCCAGTGTGTTCTGACCTGACTTGCCCCTTCCCCTAAGGACCTGGTGAACATCGAGATGTTCCTGACAGCCAAAGAAGTAGAGGAGTCCCTGGAGAGGCGGGAGACGGCCACATGCCTGGCCTGGTGCCATGACAACAAGTCCCGGCTCCGGAAGATGAAGGTGTGTGGGGCTCCCTAGGGCCACTGGGTAGGGGCAAGGTGGGGGGAAGCTGCACCAGCTGCCTGGGACCCCACACCTACACCTGTCAGTTCTGGTTTATAAGGTGGGTTGTTGGTGTGGGCTTGGGGGTGTTTTGGGTTTGGGTGGTTTTAGGTGCAACCCCGAGGAGCAGCCTCCTATGTTAGGGTTTGGATGTTGTCCTGACTTGAGGTTCAGAAAGAGTGGAGTGTGGAACCCCATTGCGTATGCAGCATGTTAGTGGCCGCCTGGCTTGGGCGTCTGGGCAGGCCTGTGGGCTCCCTGTGCTCAGTCATAGATGCAGTGAGCAAGTTCCCTGGCAGGCTGCAGAGCTCTGGCTGTGATAGTAAACTGAGTACACACTTGGTAGATATAGATTGTAGAGGCTTCAAAGCATAAACTACAGAATTTGAACCTGGCTCACTAAAAGATGCTGTTGTCCTAGGGCTTGCAGAAATGTTTTAACTTTTATTAACAGTCCCCACCTCCAGTAGAAAAACTGTTTTGTTTTCTGTTTTCTAAACTGAGCGCTTCTTTAACCCCACCTGGTTGAGCTTGTCGGGGTGCATGTAGTCACCAGCCGAGAGTGACACTCTCTGCCACTCAGGGCCGCCAAAGCGAGCACGAGGCGAAGACGGGACGAAAGAGTAGAGCCACCAATGGCTCCCCTAAAGACAGTGAGGATCTTGGTATGGAAACCCTAAAAGGAAAGCCAGAATTGGTATGTAACTCTTGTGTACCTTGCTCAGCTCCACCCCACTCCCCAGACAGCTCTGCTCAGGGCCCTGCTTACCTGAAAGTCGCCAGTTACTTCTGCAAGCCCTGGCACCTGCCAGATGGCGCTGAGAGCATGGCTGTGAGGCTTGCACGGCCCCATCCAGCTGTGGTTGGGCATTGCCGCAGGCGGGGTGTGAGAGATGCGCAGTGCTGCAGGTAGGCTGCTGGGCCGGAGAACATGGCTCAGTGTCTAGGAGTCTAGGAGGGACACCAGCCTAACGCTGTCCAGAAGCATGTGTCAGGCACTGATGATGCGGGAGCTTGCCCACGACAAATGCGTGTCAAAGAGGATTTGCTCAGCGCACAGGGAAGGGAGGGTAGCGAGGGAGGACCCTCCTTGGAGGCAGGAGAGTCTGGTGGGAACGAACCTCAAGATCTTTTTCTACTGAGTTGGAAAATAACCCTATGTGAGAGGATGCCAGGTTCACGGCTGTTGAACTGACTTGGATATCCAGACCCCTGGGCACAGGGAGGGGTGGAGCGTGCTCTGCAGAGGGCCCCAGGTCTGGAAAGGCATGTGGAGTGGCAGCATGGAGGCTCCAGGCAGTGTTCAGACCCATGCAACTGCGCGGGCTCAAGGTTGTGGATTCAGGTCTGAAGACCTCTTTGCTGTTACATATTTTGCACTCCCTCATTGGTGAACTGTTTGAAAGTAATCTGGTTGAGCAAAGAGCAGTTCTAAATAGGAAAGACAAATTTAAAAGTGTACCTTTTGCAAAGCAGTGGCCTAGAGTTTTACCCAAAAAACTGCTTTTGTAAGAGGTCTACAGAGTGATTCCTTGCTTGTAGTCGGAGCCTGTAGGCGCCACCCCCTGCAGAATCAGTGGTCGTTGGGTGATCCAGGGAGGCCCAGGGAGGCAGGCAGGGCCCAGGGAAGATGGAATCTTTGTGGGGCCGAGTGGAGTTTCCTCCCCGGCCTCTGCTGTCTGACTTTGAAAGGAGAGAGGGCCACCAGCCTTCATTTAGTAGGTTTGTACCACACGTGCCACTGTGTGTGCAGAGCCTGCTCCCTTTTGGGGAATCAGGGCCGCTTCTGCCCTAGCTTAGAACGGTTGCATTTTCTGCCACCAGCCTGTTTGCTCCTCCGCCTGGGTGCAGGGGGAGGAGCAAGGGATGGTCAGCCTGCCATCTCTGTCCCCACTGAGGCACCTCCCATTCAGAACTGGTGCAGCTGCTGCTATGGGGTTGTGGCGTGTTGTAGGGTAATGGCAGGGGTGGAGCGTGCTCTGCAAGGTCAGGCTGAGGTGGTCCTTGAGACACAGCGTGCACACCACCGAGGCTGAGTGGTGAAGTCCACATCATTGGGGAACTCTGAGCCCCAGATGCTTCCAGGTGGAGCCTCTGTCCATGCCATCGTGTGCTTTGGATGCTGTGGGATCAGCATCTTGCATGGGTGAGGAGCCCCTGGCACGCTCCTTTCCTCACCCCTGGCACGCTCCTTTCCTCACCCCTGTTTCTGGTGGGAAATGCTGAGGGCCACACTGACAAGCTACTACTGCTTATATAGAAAAATCCACCTTTTCCCAAATTGGCAGAATTTACTTGTGTCTGCTGGCCGGCTCCCTCCAGGCACAAGAGTTGCAGCCTAAATTGGATTTATATGGCTGGTTTCAAAGGCAGCTTTGAGTTTCCACACTGGCTGTCGCCACCTGTGGACTTCATACCATCCCCCAGAGTCACTGCAGTGCCTCTAGACAGAAACCTTTCGACCTCACCCCTGATCCTCTTCCCCAGCCCTGCCTACCTCTGGGCAGAGCACCAACCCAGACCTCTCACAGCCTCAGCAAGTCCTGAGGCTTCTGCCCTTTGCAGAAACCACCCCTCTGCCATCCCCACCTGCCCCCGACTGACCTGGGTGGGCCTCAAGCTCATAGCAGGAGCCTCAGCTTCTGCAGGTGTGGTGCCCCTTGTTCCAGGCAGAACCTTTGTGCGGCCCACACTTCTGCTTGGAACCCTGCAGCATCTGGCCCTATACCTGTGCATCTTTGCTCAGGTGTTCCTTGGCAACCCCTGTGAGGTGCCGCCTTGTAGTCCATCCAGCACCTACGTGTTTTGTCTCCGTCTCCTCCCTACAAGTGGCAGAGTCTCTTGACACTGGTTTATCTGAATTTTCCCGAGTAGCCCTTGGCACAGTGAGGCACCTGGCTCACATTTGTGGGCAGACTGGAAGTGCTCCGAGTCTGAGACTTGGGGGCAACAGGAGAAGACACCTCATGGGGGAACAAGGCTTGGGGGTGCTCATGTGCATGAGGACACTGAGGAGGACAGATGGGCACCAGAATGCTCCTCTGCCCTGTGTGCAGTGGATGACTCCGTATGGGGTTGCGAGCCTTTCCCCCATGCTGGGTGAGCTGGTGACGGCTCCTGATTGCTCCCCACCTTCATGGCAGCTTTTCATGTGAGTCTATGAGGCACCTTGGACCGTACCCACTGCTCCTGCCCGCCTGGCACTCCCAGGCCAGGCTCCTGGGTGTGCCTTGGTGCCCTTGATCCTGGGGGGAATCGTGGCCCCACTCCCACTGAGGCTGCATTGGGAGGACCAGGCTCACGGGCTTGCAGTGCTGTGTGAACCCTGCTGGGAAGTGTCTGTCACAGGGTGATGCAGCCTCTTAGGCTGTAGCCTGCCTTTCAGGGGCCTGTCGGGGGTCCTGCTGGGGATGGGAAGCCTGAGCATGGTCACCCAGACGCCTGGTGCTGTGCTGGCACGGACACCCTGCCATCTTAACCCAGTGTCTTGTCTTTGCCCTCAGAGCTGCCTGGAGTTCAGCCTCAGGATCCAGGAGTTCATTGAGCTCGTTCGGCAGAACAAGCGCCTAGATGCCGTAAGGTAAGACTTGAGGCTGCACTCCAGCTTCTCACATGAGGGCACTGTGCCCCCTTGCCCATCCTCAGTCTGGGTGCTCGAGAGGATGAGTGATGACAGTGGGTCTTGTAGTCTGGTGGCCCACGGTGTCATGACAGTGCTGATGAACCTGTGATCAGGGCTCTGGGCCCCCATCTTCCCACTTGGAGAAGTGCCACCAGCTGCTGACATCAGGAATGCCCTCACAGGATTGGGCCTCTATCAGTTGAAGGGTTGTAAGTCTGGGTAGTTCCCGTCATGGCCATCTGGGAGACACTGGGAGCAGGAAGAGATCTTAGGCGTTCTGTGTGCACAGCTGGGCTTCTTCGTCTCATCTCTGGCTCAAGGTAAAAGGGAATCTTGGTCGACCTGGCAGAGCCCTGGCAGTCAGGGTTGAGGATGGGGAGCTGCTGGTGTTCTTGCTCACCCTTGCTCAGATGCACAGTATCCACAGAGAGGTGGCCGAGTGCCAGTTCCCCTTCCTTGCCCTGGACCCACTTGTCTTCTGTCAGTAGCCTCATGACACCCTCCTGGCGCCCGGCCTGTGTGCTGTTGGCCAGTGTGTGCTGTACCGGGGGTGTAGGCACAGGTCTCATTCCAACTTTGCCGAGGCTCCTGCCCAGTCAAGCCCGGAACTCCAAGCAGGGAGGACAGCATGTGGTGGGGCAGCAGAGGTAGGGCCTGCCGCAGGGTGCGCTGCTGCTGGGGCTGTGCTGAGGGGCACCTGGACACACCGCTGGGTGCAGGCGCAGCAGGAGGGATTTCGCCAGGAGCAGAAAGTGCTGGTCTGAAACCCCTTTCTGTGATAGCTGAAGATTGGTGGTGATCTGTGTCCACCTGGAGTCATAGGGTGGGTGGCAGCGAGTCATCCCGAGGGCCTCATGAGGCAAGAACAGGAACCTTGAGATGGTGTGCTGAGCTCAGAGGGAGATACGGTAGTTTTCATAGAGGGCAGGCTGCTTTGAATCCACATGCCAGGCTCACTGGTTCCCAGTGCCCATGCTGGGTAGCAGGTGGTGGGAGAGGAGGGCCTGGTCTTTGTTCTTATTCTGTCCACAGCCAGCCCCATTGAAGGGGAGCCCAGCCACAGCAGCAGGCCTGGGAGTGGTGCCGTAGCCCTCCGCAGCCGTAGCCAGATGGAGTGTGTCTGCCCTGGTGCAGTTGGGTCAGGCAGTGTGGCTGCTGCTTGGGGGCCATGATGGTGCCTGCTGTTGGGGAAGTACACACGCTCACCCATCCTGCTGCACTTTGGCTCTCGTGCCCACAGGATGGCGTCTGCTCAGCCATAGCCCGCCTGCTTCCTTCTCAGGGCCTTAGCCACCACATTAGCCCTGGAGTCAGAACCGGGCCCTCTGTGCTCTTATCAGGTACCCCTGAGGACCCTTGAAGAGCATCACCTGGACTGTGCACCCCTCAAGGACAGGCAGGTCACAGTTGGGTGGGAGCTCTTGAAGGTTCATGCCTGCTGTGGGTAACAAGTAGGTGGATGTGGCCCTGGAGTGTGGGTCCTGCTGCTGGGGAAGGGGCATCTGGCTGTCCTGAGCTCCTACTCTGTGCCTGGCTCAGGGTGAGCACCTGGAACTCTGTTCAGGGTGGCTGCCGGGGAGCTGTGGCTTGGGCATGCCCTCCATGGACACCTGGGATGTCAGATGTGTGAGCAGGTGAAGCAAGATCTCTTTGGGAGGATACTACAGGGGTCTTTGTGGGTGGGAGGGCAGGCAGTGTGCCAGATAGGGCTGAGGAGGGAGAGGAAGGAGCCTCCAGGTTGGCTTTTCAGAGGACCTGGACAGGCTAGAGGTGGCAGGCAGACACCCACAGGACCTGGGCAGGGTCAGGGTAGATGGGGTTTGGCTGAGCTCAGAAGGGAGAGGGTGTGAAGCTGGGGCTGGGTGAATGGGAAGGTGAAGCCAGCTGTGTCTTGCAGAGGTTCTGAACTGGGCCATCGTGCCAAGCACAGGTGAAGAGCTGCTTTCTCCTTGCTGTCCTGCAAGCCATGCCCTGGACAAGTGTGTGGCTGGCTCAGGACTGTCCCCCTGGGCAGGGGAGGGTCAGGGCCTGTCATCTGGCCTGTGAATCTGGGGAGGGCCTGCTGGGTCAGGCTGTGGGCCTCCCTGGCTGCTGCCCTGGGCGCTGCTGAATGTGGAAGTGTGAGCTTCTGGAATGTTAACTTGTGACATTCTTATTTTTTTATTTTTGTTGAGACAGGACCTCACCATGGTGCCTAGGCTGTCCTTGAACTCCTGGGCTCAAGTGATCCTCCGGTCTCAGCCTCCTAAGTAGCTGGGAAAACAGGCATGTGCCACTGTACTGAGCAATAGCTTTAATTTTCGGTAAATGAGTAAGCCACATGCCTGGCCCAGGCACCTAAGTGACTTGATGAAGGGGGGACTATATTGTGTCCACCAAGCACCCAGGCCTTAAGCCTGACCAGGCCAAGTTCAGGTGTTAGTCTTCTGGGTATGTTGGTGTACGTGCACGTTTTTAGAGAAAGGTGGTGTTCTGTCTTAAACTGGCTACACTGTGTCGTATATGGGCTGTGATGTGCATTAAAGAAGAGTCAGCTCTGTTGTCCTGGAGTTGGGATGTCAGACTACCCACGTCCACCCGCCGGCATACAGCTCTGGGACCCTGGTTTCTCACCAGCCCCAGCTGTCCTGGATGGGGCGCTGGCCTCACTGCTCTTTCCACAGGGCGGACAGCTGTGTGAACTCCCGTGCGTCTCTTCTGAGGCCAGATTCATCTTGCTCCTCTTGACTACATTGTCCACACCTAGTGCCCTCTGCTGCCCCTTAGAACTTCAGCCTCATGGCCACCTTGCTGTCCCTCTGGGACCGCTTGACCGCCTCCTCTGCCAACTCCAGTCTTCACCCAGAACCACACCCCTTGAGAAACTGCCCTGAGCAGAGATCTCCTTCCTTCCTTACCCTCTCCTGTCCCCGCCCTGGATAACTTGTTTCTGACTGCACGGGGCTGACGTGTATGGAAGCTTGAGGGCATGGGTTGTGGTGTCACTCACTGGTCCCTGGGACCAAGGGGCTGGCTCCAGGGGAAGAGGACTCTTGAGTGCAGAGGATGCAATGGTAGACCAAGGGCATATGTGAGTGCAGATTCCTTGGACAGCCAGAGGGACAGTGAGCACCAGTGCCCAGCGACCCTCCACCCTGTGGGAGTTCTTGGGAAGGTTTGTGGACAGATGGCCACAGGGCCTTTGGGGTGAGCAGCCACCCTTGGACAGCTCAGAGGGGAACAGCTGGTCTTCCCGCTTTGTAACCCTTGCAGGTGGGGCCTGGCCTGGGGCAGGAGCCCACTGTGTGTGTCACTCAGTAAAGATCAAGGCTGTGTTTGCTTGCACACTTGGGCTAGAGGGGTTGGGCTGTGCAGAGCAAGGAGGGGCGTGTCAGGAGACTGGACAGCCTCCCAGCCCTGGGTCATGCTATGAGAATCCAAGGCAGTTAGAGTTGCTTTGGAGGGCTTGGGGCAGTACTCCTCCAGCCCTGGTGAGCCCATCTTCTGCTATGCCTGTCCCCCCCACAGGCCCTGCTCACCAGAACTCCCAGGGCCAAGGACTGACTCCCTGTGTGCCTCGACCCTGGCTTGAGGACTGTGAGTGCGGGTCCTTAAGGATAAAAGTACGCACTTAAATATGCCAAAACATTGTTTTTTAGACATGCAAGAAAGCACTTCAGTCAGGCCGAAGGGAGCCAGCTGGATGAGGTCCGCCAGGTCATGGGCATGCTGGCCTTCCCGCCAGACACACACATCTCCCCTTACAAGGTAACGTCCATGCTCCTGTCCTCTGGGTTCCTGTGGGCCTGCAGGGTCAGGGCATCCATGTAGGGTGGGTTAGCAGCTGTTCCACCTCCTGTGGTTCCTTGATGTGAGGACCTGTCTATCACCTGCCATGTGGACTGCCATTGCCTCTCCTGCTTTGTTCCCATTTTGATGGAGGCTTTGGGTGGGAGGTTTCAAGAGTGCTTAAACCTGGCAGGCCTGGCCTGGACCCTCCTCTCCTCCTCTGCCACCTCTCCTCCGTCTCTCCTGTAGTCCCACAGATGGTGCTGGCTGAATGGTGTCCTGTGATGCCTCTGTGGTGGTGTAGCCTCTGGGTCTCCAGGTCATGGTGGACCTTGGTGTGGTCTCCCTGTGGCAGCTCCTGGTCTTTCCCTTTTGTACCAGGCTTGCTGGAAGATCTGCTCCCCAGCCTTTCACAGAGGCTTCTGCTCCCTGGCCTTGAGGCTGCAGTGGGGCCTCGTGGGGGGATGCTGTCATGTGCTGACCTCAGTCCACCCAGGGAGCTCACTGCTTCCTGGCCTGCTCAGCAAAGGGTTGTAGGAACCAGTGGGCACACCTTGCTGGCATTAGTTTCAGTTCCCAGAAAGGACATCAAATACAGTTCCTTGCTTGTGGCTTTTATGAAGTTTGTGAACCTCAAAGCTGGTCCCTGCTGTAGGCCAGTGTGTTTGCCCTGCAGCCCCCAGGCAGGTGGCGGTGCCGGAGTAGACCAACCCAGCACCCTCTGGGAGGCTGCTGGGTGTTCTGGCACTGCGCTCATCCACGAGGTGGTGAGGTGTTGGGCGTTGTCTGTTAAATGCCATCAGGATACATATACTGGCAGGTGCTGAGGCGAAAGAGCTCATGTTTTCAGTCAGCGTCTTTGGTTTCTCTCACCTGCTCTGGAGAAGTGGGAGAGGGCAGCCCCACTCTGTGGGCGAGGGTCTGACTTAGAGTGTGGCTCACCTGTTTCTCCCCTTAGGTGGCCTTACTGTCTGGGCACAGGGGAGGCAGGTCCTGCTGTCCCACCACCTTGAGAACAGGGACGAGCTCCTCACCTCTGTGGGGTGTCATGGTGACGGCACAGCTTGCTGCATGCCTGTCAGTGCCCATCAGAGGAATCTGTCAACAGCAAGACCAGGGTCATGTGGGAGACCCTTGCCTGGGAGAAACTGGCAGCTTAGGGTCCTGCGAACTCCACAGGAGAGTTGAGAACGAGGTGTGTCCGAGGCTGTGAGGAAAGGAGCAGGGATCCAGAGCAGTCGCCTCAGGCAGAAAGTTGTGGGCCTTGTCCTGGGGGGTCAGGCAAGACCTGGAGGAAGCCTTTATTTAGAGAAGGGCTCTGGCCACCAGGCCAGAGGCCCAGGCCCTGATAGGAAGGGCTGGGAGCCATCGCTTCTCACCAAGAGCCTCTGGGCTGTTTTATTGTGTATGCACTTGGTTTTCATAAAAGTAATATTAAAAACAAAATTTTTTTTGAAAGGTTGAAATTAAGTGTGAGGTCTGCCCTAAACTTGGTGTGTCTGAGGAACTCACAGAAATGGCCCCATTGTCTCCGCCTCCGACAGTGCCCAGACTGGGTTTCTGTTCCGAGGTGCAGTTGCTCTTTCCATTTGATGTCACTTCTCTGGAGTTGCACTTCTCCCTTCGCCGTCGTGCTCTGTGGCTCCCCTGCATCAAGCTGTTCTTTCAGCCTGTGGTGTCCTTGTCTTGTCACGGAGCCACAGGGTGCACATGGCCACCAAGCTCATGTTCCAGAGAGTTTACAGATGTCATGCTGTTGGGTGTTAAGCCAGGATCACAGGAGCACATTAGGTGCTGGCCTCTGCTCAGGAAGGCCATAATTCCTGCCCCCACCACTGCCCACCGTGGTTAGTGGTCCTTGTGGGTCTCCTGGGAGGGTCCCAGCACCTCTGCCTTGTCTCTTCCAGGATCTTCTGGACCCTGCCCGGTGGCGGATGCTGATCCAGCAGTTCCGATACGACAACTACCGGCTGCACCAGCTGGGGAACAACTCAGTGTTCACCCTTACCCTGCAGGCTGGCCTCTCGGCCATTAAGACACCGTATCCTCCCACGCTCTTGCTTAGCCAGCTGCCATCCCTGGTTGCATTTTAGCAGACTGCGCTGTCCCAGAGCTGCGTGTGCGTGCTGTTGAGACTCCTGCGGTGGTGGTCGAGAGGGCCAGTCTTTACTCAGCCTCCACCCAGTCTCGGCCCTGCTGCCACACCTGATGTGACTCCCAGTCCTCCCAGTGAGTGGGTCTGGGCCTGACTGTCCCAGCCTAGGGCCTAGCTTCACTTCTGAGATCCGCTCAGAGTGGCCGTTCCTGAGGCAGGGAGGCAGCCTCCCCTCTCCAGAGGGCAGAGGCACCCTGAGCTTCCTCCTCTGGACTTTGGCAGGTCTTATCCTCCCATCCCTCATGTGACTGACCCTGTCTAGCATGTGACACTGTCCCCACATGTGACTGATCCCATCCCTTGTGTGACTGACCTGTCCATTGTGCGACTGCTCCTGTTCCTCCTGTGACACTGTCCCTCATCCTGACCGCCTCTGCTGAGCATGGGGAGCACGAGCATGTTTGCTCAGTTCCATGAGAAGGTCGCTGTCCAAGGACTCTGCCTCTCCTGCCTGTGAGGCAGGGGTGGGTGAGGGCTGGGGATGATGGAGCCAGTGTGGTCCTGCTGCAGGAGAGACCCGGGAGAGGCCTCTCCTGTGTAGCTGCTTTGCCCTCATTTGTTCCCTGTGTGGCAACTGAGTGACCAGGCAAGTGCCCTGAGCTCAGAGCAGTGAGGGCCACCATGCCTTGTCACCCCTCGAGCCGGTGGAGCCCGGCCCTTCCTTAACACCTTGCACAGGCAGTGCTACAAGGAGGACGGCAGCTCCAAGAGCCCTGACTGCCCGGTGTGCAGCCGCTCCCTCAACAAGCTGGCGCAGCCCCTGCCCATGGCGCACTGCGCCAACTCACGCCTGGTCTGCAAGATCTCTGGCGACGTCATGAACGAGAACAATCCACCCATGATGCTGCCCAACGGCTACGTCTATGGCTACAACGTGAGGGGGTGGGGTAGGGTGCGGGGTGGGCTGTGCTCTGCAGGCTGCTGGGGTTTCCCTGGCAGCGTCAGTGGTGTGCCTCAGGAGGTGGTGTTTCAGGCTAAGCTGGCTTGTTCCTTAATGGTGCCTTGTGTGGGTTTTAAAAGAAAACCTAATTTATAGTGCATCTTAATGTGTTCCTGATCTTATTTTGCAGTCTCTGCTTTCTATCCGTCAAGATGATAAAGTTGTTTGCCCAAGAACCAAAGAAGTCTTCCACTTCTCACAAGCCGAGAAAGTGTACATCATGTAGGCCCGTGTCGCCAGGTGCATGCCTCGGCCAGGCCGCGCAGGCAGGGCACGCCCTCCTGTGTCCCTGGCCCTAGCCTGCCGCTGTGTTTCTGTTTCTTGCGACCAAAGATCAGTGAGCAACGATAAATACTCTTAGGAAGCGAGGAAGTGAGATTTAATGAGTTCGTACTTGAAAACAGCGTTTGATGGGTAGGATTTTGTAATGTAAGTCGACTGTTTGATGCTTCTGCAAAGTACTTGCACCTCTCAAAGGAAACTCTACAGCTTGACCTCAGCCCCGAGGAGCTTTAGGATGGCTTACAGGTAGGACTCCTTTTCTCCCAAGTTTCTCAGCTTCCTCCTTTTGCTGAAGAGACTTGGGGGGTGTGAGGAAAAGGCTGGTCCTTCGACACGTTAGCCGCGGCCTGGGTGAGGTGCTGGCATGCGACTGGCCTGCGGTGACTTGCCACGTGGTGCACGAGGGCCCTTCCTGATGTCACTGGAGCTGCCACCAGAGCGCCCTGCAGGCCCTGGGCCATGTCCTGCGAGCTTGGGCTCGGCCCCTGGTCCTCTGTGCACCGCCTTACTTCCTGCTTCGAGAATGTATTCACGTGGAAATCCACTGGACCGAGTGTCTGCAGAGGCCTTGCTGGATAGTTCTGTAGCCCTGCAGTCTGCATGCTATTCGTTACAGGAGCGGATAGTTCAGCTGAAGCAAGTACTGATGGGTTTTCAGAACACACGAACCATTGTAGTCCACACAGAAACCTGTGGTAGAGGTTTGTATCTAGCGCTTATTTTTGCATGTTGATGTTGATTAGCTAATAAGCTGTAAATGTAAAGCGTGTTAATAAAATGGCTTTCTATTTCTCACTCTGAGGAGTTTCTGAGTCCAGGGGTGTGCTCTGCCCTCCTGGCTCACCGCATGGGGCTGGGTTTGTGGCTGCTGTCCCTGCAGCACAGGCGGCTCAGGACACCAAAGGCAGGGCCATCCAAGAGGTGCACAACCATCTTCTTGCCTTGCAGAACCCACTCCTGATGGAGGGGCTGCCCTGCACGTTGAGGTTTCAGCTTTGGAGTCCTGAGGTCACATCTCACTCTTGGCCTGATCAGTGCCCTGGGTTGCCGGCTGGTTGGATTAACCAACCTGCAGCCCTGGTTCCCACAGCCTTTGGGGCTGCTGTCGGTTGTGGGCAGGGTCGGAGGTTCTGAGCCATGGTCAGTCGTCCTTTGCCCCCACAGCTGCTCTGCAGTGCCCTTGCCCTGCTCTGTGCCAGCCCTGCTTGGCACTGGACCTCTGGTGGCTGCCTTGGCCCCTGCAGAGGCACTCCTGCCTGGCCATGTTCCCTGTGGCCACCCAGGCTCGGCTTTGGGGCCTCCCTCTGACCTGTGCAGGCCACGGCCGCGGGTTGGCTCACTACACCCTGTTGCGGCCCCTTCCTGCTCCACCCACACCTCTGGCCAGCAAGTGGCAACAGAACCACCTATGGTGTCCCCTGTGCCCTGCACTCCTGAGCACTGCGCTCCCCGAGCAGGTCTTCCTGGCCTTGTTTCCCACCTACCACCTGTCTGCTCCTGCTCTTCCTTACTGATGTACAGCATGGCAGAGCGCACACCACCCTGGGCAGCCCCGGACTGATCCAGCTTCCCAGAGCTGCCCTGTGTCCTTTCCCAGTCAACACTGGTGGCCATCACCAATCAGCAGCTCAGCTGGTTCTTGAGCCCCAGGGGGGTGGAAATGCACAGCCTGGGCCCCTGTGCTCAGCCTCTCCCCAGCGGATGTCTCTGTAGCAAGTCTTTTTTCCTTTCGTGGCTGTGTTGAGGGCCACTGCAGGCATGGTCACATGGTTTGTCCTTTTCACATCAGTGGACATCTCAGCTGGGAGTGCTCAGAACTTCTACCACCTTCTGGATGCAGGTCTACTAGTAGAGCTGGACAGAGCTGACGGGGTCACATTGGCTTCCACCCACCTGCAGTGTGTGGGGGCTCTGCCTGCCCCATGCCTTGCAGGGCTTGGCACTGGGAGCGTTTGCAGTTAGACTGCCTGTTGTGTTATCTAAGTGTGCTGCTTTTAAAAACTGGGTTTAAGATGACACAGACATAGCGTGCCAGCCCTTCAGTGTGAAGAGCTGTTTTCCTCTTGCTGCCCAGTGAATGCTGTGGAGGTTTGCCATGTTTTGCTCGTCCTTCTTGATATGTCACAGCGCTGTAGAAGAAATCCACGTTCACAAGGACCACACAGATCCATTCTCCTCTTGGGGGACCCAGCTGCACTGGGGTGGTGGCCATGCCTGTGATCCCAGCCATTGGGGAGGTTCCAGGCCAGCTTGGGCAACTTAGCAAGACCCTTCCCCCCCAAACAGAACAGGCTGGAGCGATATCTGGTGGCATGCTCCTGGGTTGAGTCCCTGGTGCTGAAAGAAATAAAAACAGCTGTGAACATATGTGTACGAGGCTTTGCAGATGTGGTTCTTGTCATTTGAAAGTAATTTTGCGGAAGAACTGAGTTCCTGGGGTTGTTGTGTTTGACTCTACTCCTGCCAAAGACTTCTCCAGTTGGTGTGCTATGTCACCTCCTCTGCAGGTCCTGGGGTCCAGTGGCCCACATCTTTGCCAGCATTCGGTGGTAATGGTGTTTTGGGCAGGAGTCCTGGTATCTGAGGTTGCAGTTTGCTTTCCCTGGTGACAATGCTGAGCTCCTGTATCTGCCTGGGTCTTTTGCCATTTTCATCGCCTCGTCTGACAGATGGGTAGGAGGAGTACCTGACGTGCTCTGGGTTACACATGGCCTGCAGGTGTGCGTGTCAGCGGAGCGTTTCCACTTAGTCAAGTTCAGTTGCTCAGTTCTGTGTTTTCACGTTAGTGCTTCCCTTACGGTCTAAAAACTACCTGCCTATCGCAGTCAACTGATATCTCTTCTGTAGATTCATTTTCACTTTTAGGTCAGCTTTTCTGTGTGGTATGAGGAAGAGCTTATGGGTCATTTCCTCGCCCTGTCCCCTTTGCCTATTCTGTGGCCCCAGCATCATCTGTTAAGATCTCTTTTCCCCTTCGGTAGTGTTGCCTCTGCCTGGGTGCTCGGGCTGGGCTAGCCTTCAGGCCTGGCCTTGCCAGTACCACTCCAGTGCACACTGCCCACCTGTGCCTGTGCCATTTCCCTCAGCAGGTGATGTAAGTCCTCTGTTTTTTTGTACTTTTTCAAAATTGTTGTAGCTATTCTAGGACCTTTGCATTTCCACTTAAGTTTTAGAATCACCTTTTTTTATTTTTTTGCACTCCGAAATGAACAGAATCAGCTTTTCAGAGGGCTGTGGAGGTGGCTCAGTGGTAGAGCACTTGTCTAGCATGTGCAGGCCCTTGGTTTTTGATCACTAGTACCATAAAAAATGATCAACTTATATCAAAAATTTTTAAAAGGAAGCAGGGATTTTGGAATTGCATTCAATCTGTCAGTTCATTTGGGGACTCTTATCAGTTTGCTCAGGCTGCATTACAATACCATCGCCTAGGTGGCTTAAACAGCACAGGTCCTTCTCTGCACTGAGGTGGCCTCGCTGGTTGGCGAGGCCTCTTCCTGCTGGCAGACGGCCACCTCCGCACCGTGTCCTCACATGGCCTTCCTCCATGCATTCACACTCCGGGATCTGCCTTATGAAGACACAGGGTCCTACCCCAATGGCCTTCATTGCCTCTTTGAAGGCCTGTCTCCCAACATAGTCACATTGAGCGTTGGAGCTTCAACATGGGAATTTTGGGGGGGACACAGTTGAATCCATAACAGACTTAAAAATCTTAACAATATTGACTCCTCCAACCCAAAAGTATGGCATATCTCTTCATAAATCTAGCTCTTACTCTTATCTAAATTTTGTAGTTTTGAGTTACATATTTGGTTGATTTAACTCTTTCATGATCTTTAGTGTTACTGTGTATGAATTTTAAAAGTCTACCCCTAATCATTCAGTGGTAATATGCAGACTCTATCAGTATTTGTTACTGATCTTGTATGTACTGAACCAGAACTCATGAGTTCTGGTGGCTTTCAGGTAAAGTTTTAAGGTTTTCCATGTGTGCAGTTATGGTACCTCCGAATAGTCCTGCTTCCCCTTCTCACCTGTCTTCCACTTCTCGCATGAGTAGCTGGAGACTCGAGTGACGTTGAGGACAAGGTGTGAGAACAATGTCTAGTCCCTCTCAGAGACAGAAAATCCTGTGTCTTGCACACTGAAGCAAGGCGTTTGCAGACATCCTTCATCTGGTTGAGAATTGCACTCCAGTTTCCTAGAAATTATTACAGTGAACGTTGATTTTGTTTTTAAAAATTCCTTCATAGAATGAAATTACCATGATTTTCTTTTTTCTACTTACAGACATTGACTGATTTTGGATCATTGAACTTTGCATGCCTGAGATAAGTCTTTCAGTCATGTTGCATTGTTTTTATATATTGCTGGATTTGACTTGCTAGAACTTTGCTCAGGATTTTTGCAACTATATTCATGAGGATTATTGATTGGTGGTCATTCTTTCTTGGAATTATTATTTTTGTGGTACTAGGGATTGAACCAGGAGTGCTCTACCAGTGAGATACATCCCCAGCCCTTTTATTTACTTTAGTTTGAGACAACGTCTTGCTAGATTGCTGAGGCCTAAAAACTTGAAGTCCTCCTGCCTCAGCCTCCCGAGTTGCTGGGATCACAGGTGTTTGTCTGGTTTTAGTACCCGGGCATTCAAAACTCATGAGTTGGAGTGTGTTAACCTCCTCTCATGAAAGAGTTTATGTAAAACTGGTACCTTTTCCTTAACTGTTTGATAGACTTTGCCAGTAAAACCATCTAGGTTTGGAATTTTGTTTGCAGAAAGTTTCTTAGTATGAGTTCAGTTTCTTTAATAATTGTGACTGATTGGGTGTTCTTTTTCTCCCCTAAGTCTATTCTGATAATTTTGTCATTAAAGTATATGTTCATCTGAGATAAAAAATTTCTGGAATTAATGTTCATAAGTTATCCTATTCTGTTGTCTGTAGGATCTGCAGTGATACCTCCTCTCGTTCTTTTTTTCAGGGGAGCGCGGGTACCAGGGATTGAACCCAATGGTGCTTAACCACTGAGCCACATCTCCAGCCCTTTTTTTTTTTGGTACTGGGGATTGAACCCAGGGGCACTCCACCACTGAGCCACATCCCCAGCTCTATTTTGTATTTTATTTAGAGACAGGGTCTCACTGAGTTGCTTAGGGCCCCGCTAAGTTGCTGAGGCTGGCTTTGAACTTGAGATCCTCCTGCCTCAGCCTCCCAAGTGCTGGGATTACAGGCGTGCACCACCACACCCAGCTTCCAGCCCTTTTTATTTTTTTGAGGCAGTGTCTTGCTAAGTTGTTGAGGCTGGCTTTGATCCTCCTGCCTCAGCCTCCCAAGTTGCTGGGATTATAGGTATGGTGTGTGCCCGGGTGCCCAGCTTTCCTCTCATTGTCATAGGTAACTTATTTCTCCTTTTTCTTGATCTGCCTAGCTAAAGGGCTTATCTGTTCATCATTTCAAAACACCTTCAGTTACAGGTGGATCTGGATTGACCCTGTCTCGTGTATTCACAGATGGGGCTTTTAGAAAGTGGGTGGATCATGAAGGTTCTGATCACATCAAAGGATGAATCTACTGATAACTGAATCCTGCCCAGGCTGCCATGAGCTGGGCAACCCTCAGCAGTGTTCTGCCTCCCCTCAGGCCCAGAGCTGAGCTGGCTGGCCACGGACTGTAAACTCTGGAACCATGAGCTGTACAAACCTCTCCTCCTCTAAGTGGTTCCTGTCAGGCATTTTAGTCAGTGACAAAAGTTGACTCATATACTTCCTTTGGTTTGAGTGACACCCTTCCCTTTGCCTGTTTTCTGTCCAGTTGATTTCAACTTTTGTTAATCTCAACTGCAACTTATTCTGGTTAATTGCTGTCTTTCTAGTTTCTTAGGGGGAATATTAGATGACTGGATTGGGGCCTTTTGCTTTTAATATAATATCATTCAATAAATTTTGATATTTTTATTTTCATGTAGTTCAGAATATTTTATAATTTCCCTTGTGATTTCTTCTGTGACCTGTGGGTTATTTATACTTAGTCAATTTCCAAATATTTTTGTTCTCACTTAATTCTCTTGTCAGAGGATACACTCTGCAGTTTCGGTCCTTTTAAATTTGAGACTTGTGGTGGTCCAGAACACGACATGCTTGGCAAGGGTCCTCCAAAAGAGAGCTGCTCTCCTGTGGCTGGTGGTCCCTGCGAGTGGCTGGAGGAGTCATTATCTCCACTCGCCGTGGCACTGGCTGTGCTTCCAGTTCGTCAGGTCTCAGTGCTGTGAGTCTGCTGGCAGTTAGGACTGCAGTCTGCTGAAGGGACTCATCCCTTTCTCAAAAGGCTCCCAGGGCGAGACCCAGAGCAGTTGGCTGATTTATCTTTCACACCTGGTGCTGCACATAGCATCTCTAGTTGTAGATGGACATAATATCTTTCTTTTAGCCCAAATTTTTGCTTTTTAATTGGGGTGTTTAGATCACTGACTTGTGGTAAGTGTTGTTGGGGTTAGATGGGTTGTCTTCATACTTGTTTCTATTTTTTTACCTGTTCCTTTTTCAGCTGCTTCATTTTTTATTATTTTTAAAAGACCCCATTTTTTCTTTGTAGACTTATTAGCAGTACCAAATTTGTGTGTGTGGTGCTGGGGATGGAACCCAGGCCTCACACGTGCCATCCCACCACTGAGCTGCAGCTCCAGGCCTGCAACCTTGTCGGTGGTTGCTCTAGGGGACAGTCAAGTCACTAAACAGTGGTGTGTTCTGAGAAATGCTTGTCAGGTGGTTTTGTTCTGTGAATGTCTGAGTATACATCTTTGCTATCAGTTATTTGTAAAATAAATTTGAAATAAAATATATTCACACACTTTAACCATTTACAAAGTTCTTTGTTGCTTCTACAGCTCAGAGTCTGCATCTGAAAGTTCTTTCCTTTGAGATGTGATACCGCCTACACTCAGATCTGCTGGGCATGACTCTGCTTCTGCTGTGTCAAGTTAGTGTCACCTCACCTTCTGAAGGGCTGCACGCTCAAGGCTGAGCCGACTGTACTTCTTTAAAGAAGTTCCATTTTCTCCCAGCTTGCATTTTTTTAATCAAAAAATCTGATTTTTGTAATTCTCTACATAATGTGCATTTTTATGACTGCTTTTGTAATTTTTCTTACTACTAGTTTTTGTGATTATGGGGTGCCTTCTATGGTGGCTTTCTTTTTGTTTATCCTACTTGGATTTTTAAATCTCTGAAAATTCCAGTTGGTTCCTTCCCCCTTTGGAGATGAGTTCAGGCCCAGACTGACTTGGACACCTGGGCCCAAGCAATCTTCTTGCCCCAAATCACCAGACAGCTGGGACATCAAGTGTGCACCACCACATCCGGCTTCTGTTGGTTCTTTTAAAATACCTTCTAATTCTCACTAAGGTTCACCTTGGCCTTCTCATTTCACTGTCCAAAGATATTGGAACACCTGCTGTGTCTGTTCTTATGAAGCCAGAGAAACCCCTGTTCTCAGGAGCAGACCCTGAGGGCAGAAAGAAGAGGTGGACTGGTGAGATCAGGAACGCCAAACAGCTGATAGGGCTGCAGGGAGGGCCAGAGGCTGAAGAAGGGTGCAGACTGGGAGGGCCCATGGGAGTGGGGAGAACCTTCCAGGCTGAGCCGGGTGCCGCCCTGCGGCCAGGGGAGAGCAGGTGGAGCGGCAAGCCTGGGCCCACAGGCATGTGTGTCCCGACCTAACTCGAAAGGGCCCTGGGCCGCCCTAAGACGAGTGGACTCTAGGGGTACAGCTGGGGCCTGCCCGGGGCTGAGGTGGCCGGAAACGCTTGAATCTTGGAGGTACTCTGAATTGGGGCTGCTGCAGGAATCTGTCGCAAGGACTGGAGTGGAAAAGGCCTGGTGGCTTAGCTACTGCCTCCTGAACAGGACAGACAAGGCGCTGGGCAGTGTGCTCAGGTGTGGTGGGAGCTGTTCACTTTCCCTGGAACCTGGGTGGACACAGGGTTGGAGGAAGATGAGGCAGGAGGTGAATGGACAAATCTTAATAAGAATTTTCTAAGAATTTTGGCAAAACGATGCAAAGCACCGGCTGGCAAAGGCCGTCCCCGACCCCACTCTCGACGCCCACCCCGACACCCTGTCCCGCAGGCCCCCATCGCGAGGCCCCGACTCCCCTCCCCGCCCTCGGCATCGCGGCCGAGACAAGCCCGAGGCTCCTACCTGGGCCGCCCTCGTGGACCCTTCAGGGACGGGGGCCGAGGGCCGCGAGGCTCTTGGCGGACGTGCCGTGCTATACAGGCGCAAACCTCTCTTTGGGTCTCAGCTTCCTAGCGAGTTGTCGACCCGGAGCCCCAGCTCCTACACCTGCACCGCGGCGCCTTTAAGGACTTGCAGCGCCCTCCCGCCTCTTTTTTTCTCGCGCGTTAACCTCCGTGGCCAGCCCCGCCTCGCAGGGAGCGCGCCTGCGTCATGGCGCAGACGTCGGCCGCACCCTAGCGCCGGCGCAGTCGAGCCGAAGGGGGGGCCTCGCTCCGGGCCCTTGAAGGGCTGGGCGGGGTCTCCTCCGGAAGGGGCGGAGCGGGGTGTTGCGCCGCGCGGTAGGTGCGGTCGTCGCCGAGTTGACCCCTGCTCCCGCGCCGCGGTGTCCTGGCGAGCCAATGGCTGCAAAGCCCCGCGTGGTGGGCGGAGGCGGGGGCGGGGCCTCTGCCGGAAGGGACGGGTGAGGCAGTAGGTTCTGCGTTGCCTGCGTAGCTGGGCGGGGTCGCGCCTGACCGCCCTGGGGGTCCCGGGATCGTGCGCTTCAGCACCGCTACGTGCCCGGCAGCCGGGCTCTCCGCGCCCCGCGCGTCGGTGGAAGACGGTGGCTTTCGTTCCGTTCCGCACGCGCCTGCCCTCGGCGCGGCGCCGTCCCCCGCGATGCGGCTTGGATGTCCCGAGTTAGACTCGACTTTGACACTTGCGGTGTCGCCAGAGGCCGTTGCCTCTCCCAGCAGTGCTTGGAGCTGCCCTGTGGCCTAGTGCGTCTTTCTCCGGAGGCAAGGGCCGAGGACGCAGCCGCAGGCCCTCCCGCGGTGCCAGTGCCTAGGCGAGCTCCGTAGCATTTGTCGATAAAGTACGGTTGTTACTCATCTCTGCGTTCCATATTTCTAGATATGGATCAGAAACTGTTAAAGTTGGTAGAAGAGCTCACAACTTCAGGAGAACTCCAACTGAATCCTGAGAAAATGAAGGAGCTGAAGAAAATTTGCAAGTATGTCTTTAGGTTTAGCATTTCACGATAATTGACCCAGTGAGCTCCTGACACTAGGGAGATTGTGGGCTTTCCCTGGAGCTCAGCCCTCTGCCCACCTCCCTATCTCAGCCATCCCCTCCTGCCTCCGCCTGGAAAGAACCACCAAGGACCAGGCCGGCACATTTCCCAGGGCCCTGCAAAGCCGGCCCTGGGAGGCAGCATTGTGGGTGTGAGGGGCAGGTCAGCAGAGCATAGAAGAGGTCTGTGCTTGGTGCTTCTGATCACCCCCATAGGTGTGTGTTATGAAGCACGTGACTGAGGCGATCCTGAGTGCTTCTAGTGATCTACCTGCTAATGTACCTCTTTTACCTTACTGTTGAAATATGGGAAAGGAGGAAGTTCACAGTTGAGTGAATTTGCTCTGTGTGTGTGTGTGTTGTGGTGCTGGACCTGGAACTCAGGGCCTTGTGTATGCTGAGCAGGAGCTCTATCCCTGAGTCACACCCCAGCCATACTGTCTTTAGAACGCATCCATCCTCTATGCCCAGAATCAGGCAGGAAGCAAAACTCCTTCTGTCAGTTGCTGGGAACATGAACCTGTATTCACGGAACAGAACTGACAGTGCATGCCTTTCCATAAGAAACTCCACCTCGGACCCAGCTTTTGAAAACTTCTAAATCTAGTTCACACAGAGCAGGCTGGGAAGAGGTGATGCCCAGAGACTCCCTGGGCGTTTCCCCTCCTCCCCGCAGAAGAGGCTGGGTCTGTGCACTCGAGGACTGGTCTGTGGTGCTCCTGAGGGGTGGGAAGCATCTATGAAGGGCTGAGATCTCTGCTGCCATCCCATAACTCTTAAGCAGCTGTGGATGTGAACAACGGGATGGGGCTGTATTTTAATAAATTTCATAGATGGCTCTGATATTTGGCTCTCCTAACTCACACATCAAGAGCTAATCCGTGTGTCTTGACCACTTATTTATTTGTTTTGCCATGCTGGGGTCAAACCCAGGGCCTTGTGCAGGCTGGGCAAGTGTACACTGAGCTTGTACCCCAGTTCTTTCAACCATTTAAAAATGTAGAAAATTTCTTAGGCTTGTGGGCCACACAAAAATAGGCATAGTGAGGGGTCTTGTTTGTACCCAGACAGTGGTATGCTTACCCAGCTCTAGGAGAAGCGAAGGAGGAGCCTGGACAGCAGCTGTGGTCCCCACCACATGTGAACAGTGTGCTTTCCACAAGTGTAGACACATCCTCAAGTACGGTGCTGAGGTCAGGCTGGCTTGTGCCCCCAGGTCTTCAGAGGAACAGCTCAGCCATACCTACCGCCTGCTGAAGACACAGCTGACCCAGGACCATGCTGAGGTCCGCCTCTCCGCCTTCCAGATTGTGGACGAGCTTTTCTCCAGGTCTCACCAGTTCAGGGTGCTGCTTGTTTCTGACTTCCAGGAGTTCCTGGAGCTCACGCTGGGCACTGACCATGAGCAGCCCCTGCCACCCCCCCGAGAGGCAGCCCAGAGGCTGAGGCAGGCAGCCATGCGTGCTGTGGAAGGGTGGAACGAGAGGTTTGGAGAGGCCTATAAGAAGCTAGCCTTGGGCTACCACTTCTTAAAACACACCAAAAAGGTAGGTGGGCCTTGCACAGTACTGTCTGGTTCCCTGGGGCAAAGCAGGCAGGCCTGAAGCAGGGAGAACCCTCCCTGTTGAGCCAAGTACAGGGTGCTCCCAAGCCGTGGTGTTGGTGGCTTGACCTGGGTACCTGGGTTTGGACCTGCTTGGGGCCTGGGAGGGGTGCAGTGTCCTGAGGGGAGGAAGAGCTCTGAGGAAGACACGCTGTGCCCACATGTACATCCAGTTGAGCCTGCAGGCCTGGGTCACCTTTGCTCATGCAGCCCTGTTCTGTGACAGGCACTGCCCTCTGACAGCTTCCCTACCTGTGCTCTTCAGAGTCCCTCTTGGATCCTGCTGTTGGCTCTGGTGGGTGCTGGGCATGATAAAACCCATCAGGACCTGCTGCTGTGATCCCAGCCCAACTCTGCCATTCTCCCTGCCCTCTAGACAGGGCCCACCTGCAGGCTGGAGGACCAGCTCTCCACATGCCCCTGGCGTGCCATGCCTCCCAGATTCACCCTCGGGTGGCACGGTGCTCAGGCACCAGGTCTGCACAGCAGCCCTGCGCCACTGCGTTCCCGCCCATGCTGTACTTAGCACTGGAAGTCTTTTTTTTTAATATTTTTGGTTGTAGATGGACCCAGTACCTTTATTTTATTGATTTTTTTATGTGGTACTGAGGACCGAACCCAGTGCCTCACAGATGCTAGCAAATGCTGTACTACTGAGTCACAACCCAGCCCTGGAAGTCTTTTTTTAATTTTATTTTTGAGATGGGGTTTTTTTTCCCAGGCTGGCTCAGCCTCCCAGGTAGCTGGGACAGAAGACCTTTGCTCAGCACCTGGCTCAGGGTGAAATCTATTCTCTTACCTGAAGCCTCACAGTTCAGTGTATTTCCTGTTGTTTAAGGTGGAAAGAACGAACTAACCTGATAGAGAACCTGCCGCATGCTGATGTGGTGTGTCCTTTACTCTTGGTGAGTGTTGTGGTCAGTGCTTCATTGTCTGCTTCCCAGGTGGATTTTCAGGATGTGAATGCCAGAACTCCGGCAGAGAGGAAGCGAGAAGAGCAGAAGCAGAAGCACTTGGATCAAATCTACAGAGAACGAGCCAAGCAGGCTGAAAGGGAGATGGAAGGCAAGTCCCAGACTGAGGGTGCCCTGCACCTGCCAAGGGCCGCCTGTGCCTCTGCTCCCGAGTGCCTCCCAACCCCTGTGTCCTTCCAGCTGCAGGACCCTGGTTACAGGAGACCCAAGCAGACCAGGCGGAGGTTCTGGTTGGGCAGTCCCTCCACAGGCCACCTGCACCCCTGTGCCCTGGTGATCAGGTCCTACTGTGACCCTTTGGGGAGGCTCCCAGGTTGGAGGCTAAGTGTAAATGCTTCCAGACAGCGGTCTGCGCTTGGTGGTCTGCTGAAGTACTCTTGCCATTTGTCTCACAACCACCATCTCTCTCTCTCTGTCTTTTTCTTTTAGTAGTGGGGATCAAACCCAGGGGTGCTATGCCACCGAAATACATCCCTGCCCCCCCCCCCCCGTTTAAAAATATTTTTAGTTGTAGATGGGCACAGTATCTTTATTTTATTTATTTATTTTACGTGGTGCTGAGGATGGAACCCAGGGCCTCACATGCTAGCAGCAAGTGCTCCACCACTGAGCCACAGCCCGGTGCCCCTGGCCCTTTTTATTGTAATTTCTTAAAAATTTTTGAGACAGGGTCTCACTAAATTGCTTAGGCCCTTGATAGTATTGCTGAGGCTGGCCTCAAACACGCGCTCTTCCTGCCTCAGCTTCCTGGGTTCCGTGATCATGGGTGTGTGCCACTGCACCTGGCTGCCCGCTTGCTCTTAACCCAGCTTCCTTCCCCCAAATCCCTACCGTGTCCTCCTGGCAGCCAGCCCTTTTCCTGAGGGAGAGAACCAGAGTGTGGGGGATCAGAAGCCCTAGGGGCACAGTTGTCCACCTGCAGGGTGCCCGAGACCTGCCAAGGCAGCTGCTCTGGATCCTCAGCAGGACAAGGCCCTTCTGTGTCCAGACCCCTGGCAGGGCCTGTTCTGGGCAGGCAGCTGTGCCCAGATGGTAGAGAGGCCACAAGAAGGGAGAGCTGGTCCAGCCCTGGCAGGGTGTGGAGTCATGTGGTGTTGTGTTGCCCCGGGAGAGGCTCAGCTTCACTCTGGGATGCACGCCCTCGCTGAAGGCCCCGCTCTGAAGTTCATCCCTTGGCGTGTTGGCACATGCTCCTGCAGTGGCCAGGAGATGTCCTTACACACCTGCCAGGCCAGCCGGGCAGCTCAATAGGTGTGCAAAAGCTGCCATGATACGTTCACTTGGCGCGTCGCCTTTTCTTGGAAAGTAAGGCCCCAGGGGTGCAGGTGGCACTCCTGACCCTTGACCTACCTGGTGCTAAAAGTGACCCCCCGGGGCTGGCCTCGACCCAGTGTGTGGTGGGGGTGCTCTTCGCTGAGTGTGACCAGGCCAGTGTGTGTCTCCATGTCTTGGCAGAAATGTCTGCAGAAATCGGGTGCTGTCTGACCGAAGTGGAGAACTGCTTCAGGCTCCTGGTGCCCTTGGACTTTGACCCGTGCCCAGAAGCCAGCTTCCTCGATGAGGGTTCCCCTGGTGCCTTGAGCTCATACCTGGCAGCCCCTCACTGGTCTGGCACCCCAGATGCTCCAGACGAGCCGTGCTGCAGCAAGGACCTGCCCGCCTCTGCACACCTCCCAGGGACCGCTGGTGCTGGGGAGGGGCCGCCCCAGGCAGCTGTGGGGGACCCCTTGGAGGACGAGGAGCGGCCGTGCTGTAGCAAGGACCTGCCCGCCTCTGCACACCACCCAGGGACCGCTGGTGCTGGGGAGGGGCCGCCCCAGGCAGCCTCGGAAGATGCAGCTGAGGTTGAGCACAGCGACTGGGAGCAGTTTGTGCGGAGCCACGGGCTTGGCTCGCACAAGTACTCATTGGACGTGGAGCTCCCCTTGGGTAAGGGGCCACCAGGCCTGCTGGCTAGTTGACTGCTTCCTCACCAGTACCTGACCAGTGTGACCCACGGCCTCGCCAACCTGGGCCTGTAGTGGGGACACCTGCAGGCTGTCCCTTCCCATGTGGCCTCTGCACTGGGCTGTGCCTGCTTTCTCAGGCTCTGTGGCCATCAGCTGGCTACGGAAAACATACGGACTTGCTTGCCATCTGCAGCCCACTCCAGCAAGGCTGTGAGCAGGGCAGGGAGCCCTTGGGCCAGTTGTGAGTGTCCTGGTTGGTGACAGGTCTACCAGAGTCAGCATGCTTGCCCAGGAGGAAATGACCTCAGTGTGGTGGTTTGCTGTGCGTGGTGACAGGCTGTGGTAGGTGGTTACACGTGGCCCGTATTCAGGTCTTGCAGGGGTGGGGGCAGTGTCCCACCCTCGGCCCCCTTGTTCCTGGCTTCCTCACGTCACCCCACTCTTCCCCTGGGGGTTGTTGGAGTGATTGGAGTTTTGAGTCACTAACTTTGAGGAGACTTGTTCTTTGAAAGCCGCGTGGTAGGGTCCCTTCACCAGAGTGGAGGCAGCTGTGCTCTGAGGTTGAGAGACTTTGGTCCCTGAGGCTTGGTGGCTCTGAGGCTGAGGGATTCCTATGTGGACACACAGCAGTGTGGTGCTGGCCACAGCACCCTGGGCTGCTAAGCCGGCCTTGCCCACGTGTGAGCACCATGGTGGTGGAAGCAGGTGGCAGAGGCCAGAGTGTAGGAGGGGGGTGCATGTCGAGAGGCTGGGGTGGTGGAGGCCAGTGAGGCCGGCCAGGCAGGTTGCCAAGACCCTAGAGCTGGGAGGCAGGTGCCATTCTAGAACAGCGGGAGGAAGCGGGGCTCTCAGGTGAGAAGGGCGCAGGGTCTGTTCTGGAGGAGGTTGGTGGTGAGCTTGTCCTCTGGGCAGGCAGGGTGGCTGCAGCCAAGGAGATGGAGCTGCAGGAGGGGCTGTGTGGGGCCAGAACCACCTAAGAGGGAGCTTCTGTCCACACCTGGCTGGCCTGGCCAGGCATCCAGCGTTTCCCTGTGGACTGTAATTGCCTCTGCCCCTTGGCCTCAGGGTCCCTTGTGACCTGCATTCCCCTCGTTCCAGATGGTCTGAAAGTTCAGGAGAATGAAGACAACCTTGCTGTCCTCCATGCTGCCCGTGATGCACTCAAGCTCATTCGGAACAAATTCCTGCCGGCTGTGTGCTCCTGGGTCCAGGTGAGAGGGCCCCTGGCCTTCAGAGCTGTCCCTGTCAGGCCAAGTCCCCAGGCTGAGTGCAGGTGTAATTGGTGAGAGCCGCAGGCTGGAAGGAGGACATGTGGGAAGTGCAGGTGTGGGTCTTGACCTCGGGCTACCTGGCCAGGGGTCCCCAGGCCTGCAGTCCAGGCCACCTGGCCTCCTGGCAGGGATGGGCCCAGGGCCTGCCCGGGACCTCCATGAGTCAGCCTCTTGTCTTGCAGCGGTTTACCCGTGCAGGGATCCATGGGGGACACTTGAAGCGTGCCATTGACTTGAAGACAGAGCTGGAACTCGCACTGAGGAAGTACCAGGAGCTGGACGTCGAGCCTGAGGGAGGGCAGAGGAGCAAGGTGTGTACGGGCGAGGGGGCAGCAGGCCCTGGAGCTGAGCAGAGCCGCCGTGCCAGCAGGGGCCGCCGCAGCCTCCTTCCTCCTCAGAGCCTGCTTTTCAGTGGGAGCCCTGTCTGCCTCTCCTGGTGCTGAAGGGCCCTCAGCCCAGGAGGGCCTGCCCCTCAGTGGACATGGGAGCCCATTCGCTGTCGCAGTGTAACAAGGTTCCTGCCACTGGGTGTGGTCCACTCAGCCTGCACTGTAGCTGGGGATAGGAGGACAGGCGCCTCCAGGGAGCCCTGCAGGTCAGACTGTGCCCCTCTCCAGCTTAGGGGAGGGTGGGGCTTCTGTGGAGCCTCCAGCAGATTGGGCTCCGGGTACTGATGGGCACCATGGCACTTGGGCATGGCGTCCACTTTGTGGGTGGAGACTCAAAGCCCAGCTGTCTGCTGTACTGCATGTCACCTCAGCCTGGAAGGGACCGTGGCATTTGTGAGGGAAGAATTGGTCTTCTAGTGCTGGGGAGGGGACAGGAGGTCCTGGGCCTCCCGAGCAAGGGCATGCCATCAAAGCAGGGCAGGCCGGGCGCGGTGGCGCACGCCTGTAATCCCAGTTACTTGGGAGGCTGAGGCAGGAGGATCGCGAGTTCAAAGCCAGCCTCAGCAACTTAGCGAGGCCCTAAGCAACTCAGTGAGACCTGTCTCTAAATAAAATACAAAATAGGGCTGGGGATGTGGCTCAGTGGCCGAGTGTCCCTGAGTTCAATCCCTGGTTCCCAAAAAAAAAAAAAAAGGGCAGGGTCTCAATGGGACTGGAGGGGTGGAGCAACAGGCAGGGAGGGGGCATGGGACACTCATGCCTGGGCACCTGGCAGCCACCCTGGAGCACAGAGCCCTTGTCACTGCATGGGTTGGAGCCGGCTGCAGGAGTTGGGGAGCTGCAGGGGCCTGTACGGGAGTGAGGGGGGTATTCCTGCACTGAGATCCAGGGGGCTGCAGCAGGGAGGGGACACTGCCTTGGGATTGTTGGGCCTCTCCGAAGAGAACTGTCACATGCAGATGTGTCTCCTGCCTTCAGTGGTCTCTTGTCTGGTCTCAGAGCCAAAACAGAAGTGGAGAAAACAGACGCCAGCCTGGGTCCCTGGGAACCCAGAACCAGACCCAACCTGAGTGGAGAGGGTGCACCAGAACCAGGAGTGGGCACATGTGTCACCCACCGGTGATGGATGGGCAGACCCTCAGGTCAGGGCTCTGAGCTGAGCTCAGTCAGCTCATGCCCAGCTGGTGTCCCTGGTGTGCTGTCCTGTGTGGTAGTGACCACACTGACTAGCCTGCCAGCAAACCTGGGGAGGTGGGTGCAGGGCCAGCAGCACTGGGCCCGAGACGAGGAAAACCCCTGCCTGGGCGGCCACTGCTGCAGATCCCAGGCTGCAGGGGACAGGGCGGCCATCTGGGCCAGCAGAGGGCGACCTTGCTTCTCTTCCTGAAGCCCCACAGGTCCCAATTGGAGGCAGCCCCCTGACAAAAGTGCTGTGGCCATTGGCCTGTCCTCATGTCTGCGTGGGTGCTGGCCACTCCTCGGCAGGGTGCCCTGCGGTGTCTGCGTGGGTGCTGGCCACTCCTCGGCAGGGTGCCCTGCGGTGTCTG
>JAJEJO010000579.1:0-58931 GCA_020662805.1 Glaucomys volans | reverse complement strand
GTGGGTGCTGGCCACTCCTCGGCAGGGTGCCCTGCGGTGTCTGCGTGGGTGCTGGCCAATCCTCGGCAGGGTGCCCTGCGGTGTCTGCGTGGGTGCTGGTCACTCCTCGGCAGGGTGCGCCCTGGTGTTTTGCTATCTGAGGAGTCAGCTTTATGAGCTTTGGTTTTTAGTTGTTGATGGACCTTTGATTGATTGATTGATTGATTTATATGCAGTGCTGAGCCTCGAACCCAGTTCCTCCCACGTGCTAGGCAAGCGCTCCACCACTGAGCCACAGCCCCTCCCCAGCTTTGTGTGTTTTCACCAGATTATAATCATGGTGAAAGATACCTGTGTGGTTTGGGGCGGTGCTCCTGAGCCATCGCAGTTGGAGGAGCTCACTCCAGGCCGCAGGCACCAGCACGTCAGAGCAGCCAGTTTGGGCCCAGAGTGAGGGCCGTGGGGCGTCCCCTGCACTGCCCTAGGGTGGAGCCCACCTTGATGTGTGTGTGCCCACCAGTGCTGCCCAGGCCCAGCCTGTGGCCATTCTTGCTGCCGATGGGCCTTGGTTTCGGCAAGGACGTCCTTGGACATCTGGTGCCTTTGGAGGTGTCCACAGGCTTCCAGACTGTTGGGGTCTGGTCTCGTCAGGCCTGGCTCTGGCCAGCCTGTGTGGTCGCTTGGGGCTAGTGGCAGTGCTGAAGCTGGCAAGATCTGAGCCCAGAAGGGTCACAACTGCTGGCTGTCCTCCTTGGCCTGAGGCGGTCGGCAGGACCCCTGGTGTGCCAGTGCCCCTGCTGGTCTCAGAGCTGTGGTGCTTTCTGCAGGGGGCTGACCAGGACGAGGTCCTCGGCAGTCTTTCCAGGGCTGCTGGCTGCTCAGCCTGCACTGTGGTGAGGGGTCAGGGCTCCGAGCCGAGCTTAGCCAGCTCTTGCTGAGGCTGGTGTCCCTGCCATGTGGGGGGTGGGTAGCCTGTGCCCTGGCCCCACCAAACCTGCTGGCAATGCCATGTGCTTAAGGAAACTTGAACCCTGGCCACGTCTGACCCTGTGCCTCCCTCTGCAGCCCAGGAGGTCTGGTTTCCTGACCCCTGCTTGCCCTGGGCTCCTGCTGGCGGCCCGTCCCAGCTGCAGCACCGGTTTCCTGCTGCTGGTGCCCAAGGCTGCTCGTCCCTGGGCGGGTCCGTGGGGACTGCCTTGGTGTTCTGGCTGCAGCTGACAGGGGCCCTTCCAGTGCTGTTGCCATCCCCAAGCTCTTGTGGGCTGTGGGCACTGGAGTTCCAACCCCAGTACACCTGGCCCCCGGTGCCCCGCTCAGGCCGCTGCACAGCCCGCTGCCCTTCACTGTGCACTCTTTCGGCCCTGTTTTGACTCCATTCAGTGTGTCCTTGGATGTGGGCAGGGGAGATGAGCTGATTCCACCTCTGCCTGGGGCCTGTGGGCCTGCTGCTGGAGGGCAGGGCCCCCCGGGGGAGTTGTGCAGGGCAGCTCAGGGCTGCTGGTGCCCTCTGGCCACGTGGTCTGTCAGGTGATTCCTGCCCAGGCTTTCTTCGGGGGAACGGGGCTCCTGAGCGTTGGGGAGCATGCGGGCCTCCCAGCCCTGCAGGGTCGCTGGTGTCTGCTTCAGTGGGACAGGCGTTGCTCTGCCGCACTGTCAGCTGGATGGACGCTCTGCAGACCTTCCTACACACTGATCTTAACAAAGGCTCTCCAAAATCCTTGGAGGTTTCTTGCGCAGCGGGGCCGGGAGCCGCTCGCAGATGGAGTGATTGCAGGGCTCCCCGGCTGCCAGCGGCCAGGTGAGCCGCTTCCCAGAATAGACGCGGCTGTGGCAGCGTCAGGCCTATCTGCCCATCTCCCCTCCTGCCGCGGCTGGCGGCTCCCTGCAGGGCCTGTGCAGGGGGGGGGGTAATGAACACCAGTGTTAATTAGAGCTGTTTTAATTAGAAATTACGAATGAGGCGTTCTTCACTAATTTTCAAATAAAATTTACGAAGGGTTGAAATCATTTCCCTCGCGTCTCCCCACTTAGCCTGGGATTGGCATCGTTAACTCCGTGTAGGGAGGCCAAGTGGGGAGCACTAATTCAATAACCGTGATTCAAACCTTTGAGAACTTCTCACAAACGTGTGAGAGATTGAAACCGATAGATGCTACCACTTAAGATCAAGTGGCCACAGCCAGGCCCTGGAGCAGCTCCGAGGCCAGGGGGGCGTGGCGTGCAGGGCGGAGGTTGCTTCCTGTCCCCATGGGCAGCCTGCCTGGACTCGCTGCAGTCTCCCTTTCACAGGTTCCGTTTCTGTCTGTTGCCTCTGGTTTCTACATGATATTGTTTTCCTTTTGACATAGATGCTCTGTCCTCCGAAAAATGCTTAAGCAGTTTAAATATGTTTAAGTGTGTGTTTTATAGAGTGTCTCGGTGTCAGCTGCGTGTGGAAGCAGGCTGGGGATAAATCTCAGCTGGATCAATGTGCAGGTCATTGGGTAGATTTAGTTTCCACCTTGCTCTGTTACAGGCGAGCTGGAATAATCCAGCTGTCTCGTTCGTTAAACTGATAAAAATCCTCTGAAAACTTTTAAATTGCCTGCTTTTAATTATGTAGCTCTGATCAACAGTTATTCCTGATTGTGTAATTAACAAAATACTAATTTCCCACCAACGAGTAAGTCAGGAGACAGAATTCTGAGCACCAGCCCACCTGGCCCTGTGGCAGGGGTCCGCTTTCTTCCCTGGCTGTCAGACTGCTGTGCACGTGGCCACCATGCCCCCAGGGCTCCCTGAGCTCACTGGTCAGCAGCGTGTGGCACTGTGTGTGGGCTTCCCTCTGCGGGGCCGCCTCTTCCCTACAGGAAGCTGTAGGGTCAGGAGCTTCCTGTGCTGCTGCCAAAGCTCTTGGAGCGTCTGGCTGCTGTAGGTGAGGAGGACAAACAGAAACCCAGGGGATGAAATGTTGGCCTGTCAGACACACAGGGAAGGACGCACCGGGCAGGTCCATCAGCTGGCCTTCAGTACGCCTGTGCCGCAGGGGCCGTAGGCAGCCTTCCTGGAGGTGCAGCTCCCTCCATCACGCTGAGGCCGCGCTGCTTCCCCAGGGCATGGATGTGGGTGTGGGTGTGCTGGTGCTTCCTCTGGAGGTCAGCCCACAGCCTGGAAAGGACAGGCTGGCCTGGCTGCCCTCCGTAGCCCACAGCGTGGAGCCCACCTCTGCTGCTCCCATCCCAGGCCCTTCCACAGCAGCCCCGCTCTTCCAGCCTGCCCTCGTGTTATCCCTTCAGTTCCAGAAGAACCTTCTCCAGGTGTGTTGCTTTGTCACCCCACTTTATAGATGAGCAACCTCGTGGTGCTGGCCAGGCTGCCTGCACCTCACCACCCATGCCTGTGCGTCTGAGCACTGCGTCCTGCTCCCCACACCTCTGCCTGGGGAGGTTGGGCTGTGGCGGTGGCCTTTCCCGTGCCTGTGTGGGACTGTCACTGGCCCCAAAGCGGGTGAGGCTGGGCCTCCCTCGTCCTCTGCAGAGCTCTTGGGTGGAGGCGCCGGCGCTCCGTCCGCAGTTACCCTCCACTGGTCTGAGGTTAGTGTCTGTAAGGCTCAGGCGACCCGTGGTAACTGCACTGCTCTGCCCCACACACTGCCCTGCGGCGCGGGGGCATCTCCTGTGCAGACTCAGGAGAGTACTTGGCTGTCCTGGCCCCTCCGTCTGTCCAAGGGATGGAGTCCGCTGGACTGCCAGCCCTCATTTGCTTGCAGCGGTGTGTCCCCTTCTAGCTGGCCGCTTGTCCTCACGCAGCGGAGGTTCCAGCTCCACCTTCGCTCTGGAAAGGAACTTCGTGCACACATGATGCAGGGGCTCTCGCTTCACACCTGCCAGCAGGCTGGTTGTGGCTCCGGTCCCCCAGGCCCGGGTGCTCCTTGTGCATGCTGGTAGCTTCCAGGGCAGGTTGACCCTGGTTTGAGTCACAGGAGGGAGGGAAGTGTCTGCCACTCTGTGCTGTGGGTGTGAGTCCTCGATGGGGTCATGCCAGGAGGTGGCGGCCGGCTCGAGAGCACGTGCTCCGGGTGCTCTGCCCTGTGCAGGCAAGTACTCGACCCTGGTGCTGTTGCCCACTAGGTGCCTGCCCCTGGGCATCCGTGTGGTCAGTGGTGCGACCGCCCTCCGTCCTCTGACAGTGCGTCCCTGGCAGTCAGAGATGCACATGAGGTATTGGCCTGGCCAGCAATTTGCACGGCCTTCCAGGGAGGGCATTAGCATATAAATAGCAGATGCAATGACGACCATCACAGCTGAGCACGTTTAATTTTTAGTTTATAAGATAGAATGGGTTTTTAAATGCATAGCCATCAAGCCACTGAGAGACAAATGCAGTTTGGAACTCACTTGTCTGACGAGGCCTTACATCATTTTTTTTTTTAAAAGGGAAATAGACACACATAAAACTGAACAAAAGTGATTTCTTGGGTGAAAAGTAATTGAGATTGCACACCAAGTTAATTAGATGGTACAAAATTTATTTAATGGTCCAGCTGTATCTCCAGGCTGTGGGCTTGGTGGGCGACCAGCGTCCTGGGCACCAAGCTGTTCTTCCCATTCCTTTGCAAATAATTAGCAACCTCACTGCCCCTACTTCTGTAACCTGATTGCGTTGTATATTTTAGTCGTTTTATTGCTTGTTTAATTATGATGGTGGAGACTCATTTTTCTAAATCCTTTTAACTGTGGGTGAGAATCAATTTGTATAAAACCAGCAGTGCCCCCTGTCTGTGGCCTCCCCATGGCCACAGCCCCTGGTAGAGGCTTCTGTCATGTGGGTGGGTGGGGTTGGCCCCGCGGGAGTCTCTAGTTCCTGCCCTGGGCTGGCTTGGGAGGAGGCTGCCGATTGGCTGCAGGGATCTGACCACCTGTCTGGTCCCTCCCAGGCAGTACAGGTGCACCTGTCAGGGAAGGCAACCCTGCCCCACCCGAGGCTCCCATGGCAGCTCCCTCCCTGGGGGCCCTGCGTGTTGCTTCATGGCAGTGGGAGAATTTCCACTCTAGCTGCCCTGCAGAAGGGGTCACAGGTCTGACCTTGACCCGCAGGCTCGTGGTGGGTGTGAGCTCCTCCCCTGGACCGCAGGTGTCCAGTCACCCTGTGCAGGCCTCTCATTGGGGTGCTGTTTCTGTTTAATCTAATCCATGACCTTGAGGGCAGGTCACCACTGCTGTGGCTGAGGCCACTTGATTATTTGGTCTCTTAGAATCCAAGTGCTCAGAGGGAGTGTCCCACACAGGCCTTAGCTTCCCCTGGCCCCTGCCGCTGTCTGAGGTCTCAGAGGCGCTGTCCCTCGTCCCCTTGGTGTTCTTGTCTCTGTGCAGGTGAGACGCCCGGGCATGTCCCTCGAGTGCCCTGGCAGCCGGCGGCTTAAAGCTGTCTCTGCCTCTCTGGATGTCAGGAATGCCCCTGCCTATGTCTCACTGCAGCCCCCTTGGTGTCCAGGGCAGCAGAGCACATGGACAGCAGCCTCGGTCCACCAGCTGTGAGTCGGACCTGGAAGCAGCAGCTTGGTGCCGGGTCCTGCTCCAGCTGGGTCTCTGGCCCAATCGTGCGGCTGGGTGGTGGGAAGCAAAGTGCAGGCGTGGATGGCGTGGTCGCTCCGGCCCAAGAGGAGGCCCAGGGTCTCTCCAGAGGCAGAGGCAGAGGCTCACAGGGGACAGGCAGCAGCTGCAGAGGGAGAGCAGCCCGCCCGGCACCTGATCAGTGCTCATCTAGAACACAGAGGAGCCCAGGGCTTTAAGCCTGGTCACAGAGAGGAAGGTTTTAGTTGGGGTGAAAGAAGGTATAATCCTAATAGTTAGCTGAGCAGTTGAATATTTTTTAGGAAATGAAAATTTGATAAAAGTCCTCGGTGAAATTCAAGGGTGTGAGCAGTGAGCACAATATTTTATGAAAATGACCCCCATATTTAAACCCTGGCTCTGTGTGTTCTGCATTGTAGCGCCCCGTCCACCTCTACCTTTTAGAAAATTAAAACACATAAATTCTGTTTAGTGTTTGATACGCACTGCACTAGCCGGGAACCGTAATGCCCTAAAACCTTGGGCTGCTCTCCACCTTTCATAAATTCCTGGGTAGATTCTATACAAAAATAATTTTCAGGTCCGTGGCTCATTGTTATTCAAACGTGATTGATCGTCGTCATTTGCTCAGCTCGGGAGTTAAGTGCCCCTGTCATTTCCAAAGAGCATAATTGGGACGTTTCACAGGTCAGCGGTGGAGACAGGCTTCCCTTTTGATCAGTGTTAGACTGATAACAAAAATTACAGTTTCCAATGATTAATGTCTCCTTTGCTTCCAGATGCACGGCCATGGGCTGCGCCTAAACACGGAGCATTTGCATCTGATTATGCGGCAGGCCTCATGCAGGGCGTCCGCTGGCCGTCCTGTCCCACCTGCTGTAGTGCTTGTAGCCTGCGCTGGGGCCACGAGTGTCCTGGGGCCCTATGTGGGGCCCTGGGGCCGTGTGAGGTCTGAGGGCCACATCTGTCCTGTGTCTCCTGGGGCTGTGTGTGTGTGTCCTGGGGCTGTGTGTGTCCTGGGGCTGTGTGTGTCCTGGGGCTGTGTGTGTGTGTCCTGGGGCTGTGTGTGTGTGTCCTGGGGCTGTGTGTGTCCTGGGGTTGTGTGTGTGTGTGTCCTGGGGCTGTGTGTGTGTGTTGGGGGTGTGTGTGTGTGTCTTGGGGCTGTGTGTGTGTGTGTGTCCTGGGGCTGTGTGTGTGTGTGTCCTGTGCTACTCCCCAGGTTGTGGGTGACTGCACTGCTCCTGGGACTCGGGTCAGCCACCACATCTGGCAGGGGAGGTGGCCTGGTCAGGGGGAAACTCCAGGGTGGCTTTTAACCAGTCTTTCTGGACGGGTACTCCAGGAGCAACTGCCCCTTTTCATGGTCCATGCTGGGCTATGGCTCAGCCCCTGGGAGAGGCCTGCATGGCGTGCTGGCCCAGCTGACTGCCCAGCAGGGGGGGCGGCTGCCACCCAAACTGCAGGGAGGGACATCTTCGGTCCACCAGCGTGTGATCGCTCTGTGCAAGGATGGGGCTCCATATGCCAGAGGGAACTGAGGGTGGGCCTGGCCTGCAGCCTGAGGTCCTGGAGTGGAGTGTAAAAGGCCAGAGGCAGAGGTGCTGAGATTTTGGGGACCAGAATCACCAGGAGGCGATCTTACGGGAACCCCAGCCACTGTGACGCTGGCCTCCCAGGTGTGTGCTGGACAAGGCTCTTGGGGAAGCGGAACACCACTCCCCGTGCTTTGTCATTGGCAGCCGTTCCCATACAGGGTCTGGGTGTCCTTACGTGTTTTGGGTGGTGTTTCCACAGACCGAAGCCCTGGGGGACGGGGAGGATGAGGACGACGAGGACTTTGTGGAGGTCCCAGAGAAGGAGGGGTACGAGCCCCACATCCCCGGCCACCTGCGGGCTGAGTATGGTGAGCTGCAGGGCTGGGGGGCGGGTGCCAAGGTGGGCAGGGGGGGGCCTGGGGAGGAGACCCTGCCTGGAGGCTGCTGCCCAGTGACCACACAGCCAGTGGGGCCCCTCCTGTCCTGCTGGCTGCTTCATTTACGGGTGGGCTGTCCTGTGTGCCCTGGCTTCCCTAGCCCCTGCCTGGAGGCAGGCTCCAGGCCTCCTGCTGCAGCCCCCGCCCCCTAGCCAGGCAGGGTCCTCGGTGCCCACGGGGATTCCAGTACAGAGGCCTGGCTGCGCGGAGAGGAGGCAGTCCTGCCCGCCCTGCAGCGCCTGGGTGCCCTGTCCCGGCAGACGGCCTGGGAGAGTGCCCGGGAGTGCGGAGGGTGCTGTCCTGCAGGCTCCCTGGGCCCATGGCATCGGGGGCCGGTCCCAGCAGCTCAGGAGCCATGTCCAGTGGTGGTGGGCGTCAGGAGGAGGCCTGGGTCTCAGGGTAGGAGGCAGCTCCCTGCTGCTCAGGCTCTTGTCCCCAGAGACAGTTCCTGGCATCATAGTAACCTGCATCCCCCTTGGCCACTGTGAAGGTGGACAGGGCATCTGGGCCAGAACTGCAATGCCACAGCAAGGCCACTCTCCTGCTGAGAGGAGTGGGCACAGCAGCAGTGGGTCTGTCCACCTGGAAGCCCCTGAAGACCACACACTGCCCTCTAGGGCAGGGCTGGACTTGAGTGGGGCAGGTTCTGAGGGCCCAGGGCACACAGGTGGCATTGTTCACGTCTAGAGGAAGCTACAGAAAATAGGACCCCTGGCTTCTGTGGTGCAGTCGACAAGCTGGGTTGAACTGGAGTCTAAGATGAAATGTAAATTTATTAAAAGAATTCAGATAATTAGGCGACTCGTGTGTGAAGACATGACCCATTAGGGGTCTCATGCCAGATTAGCACAACCAGACGCTAATGCCTCCACTCCCGCAGCCCTGTGCCCTCACGTCCACTTCTGGGCTGGGCAGGGCCAGGTGGTCTGGGCACCTGGGGGTCAGTTGTCAGTTTGGAAGGGATGCTCCTGCCCCTGACCTCACTGGGCCCCTGGTCGGCCTGCCCTATGGAGGGTCTGCCTTGGCCTGGCTGCCGTCTTGCCCTGCCCACCGACCCTACCCCTTCTCTTGGCCCAGGTGTGCCTCACTGGGGCTCCTCAGTCATCAGGCCCCCTCTGACCTCCTGACCTCCCCCTTCCCCACCCTGCCCCTGCCATTCTTTTCAATCACCAATGTCCACCTGAAGTGGCCTTTGCTGTCTCATGGTTACTGTTTTCTCCTGACATGAGAGCCCCCGTGGCCAGAGCCTCTCCTGGGTGGCCACGCTGAGCCCCACACTGACATGGGCACCTGGAGGGGCCTGTGGCCTGCTGCTGGGTACTGTGGCTACCCTCCCCATTCCACCCTGCCCTGCCCTCTGCTGCCCTCAGCTGGACCAGGCCCTGGATGGCAGGGAGGCACTGGCTCAAGTGTGGCTGCCTTTGAGGCTGCCAGGTCTGGGATGGAGGTCCACAGGGACAGGGAGGCAGGGACAGCCTATGGGCTCCTTCCCTTCTCCTTTAGGTCCTGGGTCCGAGGACCCCCAGGTTCCCCAAGTAGCCACAGCACCTGCCTGTGCATCTCACCTGGGCTCTTGCCTGCCCAGATGTCCTCCCATTCTGTCCTTCTGCCCTTTTCTCTGAGCCCCAGGGCTCATCCTGGTCTTCTCCTGGGGTCTTCCAGGGAAGCTGGGAGCTGGCACTGACCCTTGGCTTGTGGTTGTGCCAGAATTTTCAGGGTCTGGACCTCTCTGTGTCCCTGTTCTGATGCCTCTGGTCCTTTGGGAAGTCCAGTTTGCACAAACTTGAAATGGCTGGACTCGCTCTTTGCATAGCCTTTGTCCTGGCTACAGTGCACAGAGTGGGCTGGAATTGGAGCCAGCAGAGGTGACCTCTAGTGCAGAGCAGTCTTCCTCCTGGAGTGACGAGGTTCCCTGTGGCCTGTGGCTTGCAAGTTGCTAGTAACAGTGTCAACGACCCCAAAGGTGACCTGTCATGCAGTGCTCCCTCAGCGTCCCTTTGACCATGCCTCCAGGAAGTGGGCCACAGGTAGCAAAACCCTTGCTGACCACCAGTGGGAAGTGCTGGGGCAACGGCAAGTCCTTGGCAGTCCTGTGTGGAGGAGGCCCATGTCCCTCTCATCTGCTGGTCAGTTGAGTCCAGCAAAGGGGCTGAGCTATGAACAGCCAGTGGCCCCTTCCAGGCTCTCTGGGACACCTGCTCCTGCAAGGAGGCCCTGCCTGTGCGGAGGCATCTTGGGCCTAGGGCTTTGTGCCTGCAGTGCCCACCTGCCCTCTGGCATGGAGGAGCCCTGCTAGGGTGGTGCTGGTCCAGAGGACAAGGCCGTGGCAGGGCCTTGGTTCCCTCACAGCTGCAGAGGGGCTTGTCGTGCTCCCTGTGCCTGGGCTTCTGGCTCCTGTCCTTTCCAGCCTGCTCTGTGGCTATCTCTGGTCCAGGCTGTGTGGGCAGGCCTGGCCTGTGGGGACAGGGCTTGGCAGAGACCCTGGCATCTCCTTGCTGTGGGTTCACCCCTTTCCTTGGGAAGGCTTGCAACATGTGTCTTCAGCCTTGACGGACAGTGGCCCTGGGTCTTCCTGTTCTTCCCCAGAAGCATCAGGTGGAAGGCTGGCGGGTGGGGGCGGCTGGGCTGGAGGGTGTGCAGCGGGGTGCTCTGACCCTCTGGGACAGGTTCCTGCCAACTGCCAGCCCTAGGCTGCAGGTATGGGATCAGGAGAGGCCTTCAAGCCTGGAGCTCGGCTCCCCGGACCCGTGCAGGGAGGGTGGGGACCCCACTGCCTTCCGCTGGGAGGATGGCAGCTGGCCCCAGGAGCTCTGGAGACAGCGGGCTGGCAGAGGTGTGCCTGGGCGAGCCCAGTTCATAGCACTAGTTTATATTCTGTGGCTGTGTTTTCAATTAAATGTGGGTGAATCTGAAGTAGTTAGATTTAGTCTAAACCCACACGGCTGAGGAGACCTGGGCGCTTTTTCTTTCTCGTTTCTTTCTCTGAATTTTCACTGAGGGGCTTTTATCTTTCCTTAATCCTACCATTTCTGTCAGGACATAATCTCTTTCTCAAATTTACATTTTAATTACAAGGCCAGCGGAGCTAGGTGGAATCAATAATGTCAGCGCTCGCAGCCCAACTTTGTGCGGAGCCCAGCCTCTCCATTTCCTGCTATCGATCGATCTCTCCGCACTGTCTGCTTTAGTGCTTCAGGCAAATAGGTGCCACTTGGCCAATTTAAACAAAAACGGGGATTTGGACATTTTTATGATTCTTTTAAAAGCAACCGCGGGAGTAAATTGGAGCCCAGATACTATACTCGAGTCAGTGAGTGGAGCTGGAGGCTGTGAGTGGGCCGGCCGACACTCCACCTTGCTTCCCAGGACTTGCTCTGGGCCTGAGGAGCCCTCTCTGCTTTTGGGGTTTGCTCTGAAGTATGTCAGCGAGATTGATTTTCCAGGACAGTGTGAAGGTGGTGTGTTCAGAGCCGAGTGTTTACCCTGCTCTAACACGCTTACCCATCTTCTTAATGGTTTAAAACAACAAATCAATGAAAAATATATTTCATTCTTGTAACTCTTAGGAATTCTCATATTGATCTTCGGCTGCGATTGTATCTGTCTAAGTGTCACATTGTTCACTCATCAGCCCACTGCCTCCCTGGCTTGGCCAGTGCAGCCAGCTGCGTGCCTGGTCCCCAGCGAGGTCATGCTGTGGTTCTTGGGCTTTGGGAAGCCTGGGAGCTGAACCTGGGTGTCATGGTGGCACTGGAGCCGAGTGGGATTGTCCACACACCTGAGCCTTCGGGCCGAGGTCTCCCAGTGACCTCAGGTGGACCCTCGTGTTCTCTGCCCCCAGCCCCTGGGAATTCAAGAGGTGGAGTGTGCAGGGGTGCTCAGCACACAAAGGCACGTGTGTCCACAGGGGCCAGAGTGAGCCTGTGGCCACTGAAGGTCTGGCTCAGCTCTTCAGCTCTGAGAGCAGCCAGAGACAAGACAGGAGCAGGGGGGTGCAACTGTGCACCAATAAAACTTTATTCGTAAAAGCAGGTTGCAGGCCAGATTTGGCCCTTAGTCTGCTCACCACTGTCATGTCCCAAAGAGCACCTAGCTGTTTTGATGTCCTGTCGGGCTGCCCTCTGCTCAGAGAGCCCACTGCCTATGGGCCTTGGCAGCAGAGCTGGCCACCACCCTGGTCACAGGCTCGCTGGGGCACATCGCCCAGGTTCCTTTCACTTCCACAGCCCCTTCTTTTAGGCTCCTTTTTAACTTAGAGTCAGTTTTCCTGACTTTACGCTATTATCCCAGCTGTCCACTGGCCCTTCCTGCACAGAAGCTCTCCTGATCCCTCCTTCACGTGCGCTGCAGTCTTGGTCTCGGGCGGGGCTCGGGCAGCGGAGTGGCTGCCGTTCTGCAGAAGGCAGCATGGGCCATCGCAGCCCCCAGTGCTGCTCTCTGGCGCCTCGCTGTCCCTGAGCTTCGCTGTGGCCGCTGCTGTTGGTCTACTTCTTTCCCCACCTTTGTTAAAATGTTTCTCCTGCTGCTCTTAAGCCCAGTTATTATCTATTTATCTGATAGTGATTCCTAGTTTTTAAAAAGGCATTTTGAAAGCATGTCTCACAGCCTGTGTGTGCTTCTCGCGGTGCTAAGGAGGAGCCTGGGCCCTGTGCGCTCACTCCCTGCTGCCCAGCGGCCGCCCACGTCCACCACTTGTTTTTATGCCTTCTTAATTTCTGAACTCGCCCCTGCACAGGACTAGTAGCTGAGCACCCTCCAGCTCCACCCAGTGGCTGAGGGGATGCCCCGGTGCCCTGCTGGGGTGGGATGGAGGGAGGGCAGCAGACCCCAAAGCCCTGCCCTGTGCAGTTCCTTCATCGCTGGCCCCAGGGTGCTTCCCCCTCCCGACAGCGGCCTCTGAGACTCCTGTCTGGAGGCCCGCATCCTTCTCCTGCAGGTTGAGGCTGCAGCTCGCTGGGTGTGGAGCTGGACTGCAGACCCTGGGCACCGAGGGGCAGCCTCCCAGGCGTGAGCTGCTGCAGCAGGACTGGCCCTTCCTTTTCTCCTCATCCTCAATGGTCTGTAACTCCCAAAAGCATTTCCAGCTGTAGTTTCCCTCCATCTCCTTGAGCACCCAGGGAAATGAGGTGCATCATTTTCCCAACTCTTCCCCACCCTGCAGTTACTTTTTCTTTACTCTGGATTCTGGAAATGAGGACTTGGGCACCTGACCTGCAGGAGTGAGCCCTCCGGGTGCTGAGATGTTCCTGCTGCTGCCCGCAGGGCCGCGTGCCCTCCTGCCCTGCAGCGAGCAGTTACTCCTGCTGCTTCTCTTGCCTCTGCCCTCCCGTCCTCTCCCTTACTGTTCCTGGGGGGAGGTGGAGTGCTCGTTTCCCTCTTGTCCAGCCGCCTCTGGGTTCTGCCTCATCCAGGACACTCTGCTTTCTCCTGCCTTCGTGGCGGTTGCGCTCAGAAGCCTTCGCTTCCCTGTGCGTGCAGACTCGTGAGCACTGGGCGGCACTCTGGGGGCTGGGGCTGAGTCCAGATCACAGCAGAGGGAGGCCATGCCCTGCTCTGTGCCCACCCGAGAGAGATGCCAGCAGAGGTCAGGTGGGCCAGACCCAGCCTGTGCTTTGGCAGGGAGTAGGGTGGGCAGCGCCTTGAGGGAAAGCAGGCATGGCCGGGTCTGCTGGGTTAGAGAATCTGTCCTTGTTCTGCCCCAGGGAAGTGAGAAGGGACATGGCTCCAGAAGTTAGTGCCCTGTGGCCTCGCCAAGCTGGTGCAGGGCCGTGTCCGTGGTGGCACCCTGCTCGCTGGGAGCTTGCCATCTGCCTGGCAGCCAGGAAGGGTATTTCCAGGCCCTGTCCAAGACTGGGAGGTGACAGGATCCGCCTCGCGGCCCTGGAGGATCGCAGGCTCCTGTGCAGGGTGCACCCAGCTGCTCCGGCGTGGGCGGCAGGTGCTCTGGTGGTCAGTAGCGGACACGTGTGTGTTTCAGGGCTGGAGCCAACAGCCCCTCTGCAGCCTCTGGAGAAAGATGCAGCTGCACAGGACTTGCAGGCCAGGACAACGACGAGGACGAGGACCAGAAGGGATGAAGAGGCATTGGACCCCACCTCTGCTGCTGCCCAGCTCTGGCGCCGGCTCCAGGACCACCCGCCTCCTGCCCTCCCGTCCCCTGTCAGGTGGCCCAGATGTCCCACTTTGCCGGACCACTGCCTGGCACCACCACTGCCTGGCACCACCACTGCCTGCCCAGAGCACCAGTGGCTCCCTTGAGGGCGGCCTGGGGTGTGCAGCCCTGGCCAGTGGGCACCTGCTGACCTCCATGTGGGAGCAGGGGCTGTGGGCAGGACGGGCAGATGTCCTCTAGATATGCTTGTCCCAGGGAGCCCCGAGGCTGGGCCGCTGCTCTGGGCCTTGAGAGGCAGATGTGAGGTTTCCCCAGCCAGACGAAGGGCCAGAGACCAGAGCCAGTGCTCAGCCAGGACGGCTGCTCAGAAGCCCACCATGGCTGAGGTCCTGGCTCCCTGTCCTTACCCAGGGTCGGGGTTGCACTTGGCTGTGCCCTTTCCAGGAGTGGCAGCACATTCTGCTCTGCTCTCAGGGCTCCAGTGGGGCCAGAGGAGGCCCAGAAGCTGGCGGCAGAGCGGGCCCGGGCACCCATTGTGCCCTTCGGAGTGGACCTGTGCCACTGGGGCCAGGAGCAGCCGCTGACTGGGAAGATCCTCAAGTGAGTCTGGGGTGCCTGAGGTCCCCAGAACACATGGTCCTCCCTGAGCTTGGCCGCTGCTCCTCCAGGAGCCGCCCAGGAAGGCGAGGCCTTGGGACGGAGAGGGACTAGCCAGAGAGCATTTGAAAGGGCTCTGGGATGCAGGCCTTCCCCTCCTACTCCAGCACAGACCCCTGTGCTCATGGGCACTCCTGAGCAGGTCCCACCCCTGCCCTGGACCTCAGTGGCTACCCCAGTGGGGCTTGGCTGGCAGGATGGCCAGGGCCCTGACAGGGCAGAAGAAGGCTCACCTGGGGAAATAGGTGTGGTCTCACACAGGCTGAGCTGGGACGGCTTGAAGGCCAGAGGCCCATACTGGGGAGGCAGAGGGTTGGTGATGCCACTGTGATCTGAGGGTGTCGTATTGTGTCCACGTGGCTGGCTGGTCCTGGGTTCCTGTGGATGGATGGCCTCAGTGGCAGTCTGAGACATTTGGGAATGCTGAGCCCCTTGACTCAGACCTGTGGTCCAGGGCCACCGGGATGCTGCCTGCATTCTGCCTGCTCCTCTGCAGGGGGCTGTGGGCAGCGGACTGGAGGGGCAGCAGGCTGCTCAGCATGGCAGAGAGGTCCATAGGAGGCACCTGGAGCTGTTCCTCCACATGTTGCACTGGGTATTTGAGGGTCAGTGCTCAGCCTCAGAGCCTGGCCAGTGGCCGCTGGCCTGATGTGACTGCTGCTACCCCCCGAAGTCCCACACATGCAGGCAGGCATTGCCCTCCTGCCTGCCAGACCTGAACCCCCAGCCCCCCAGGTCTTCCCGAGGGCCCCTTGCAGTTAGGCCCCAGGACGGTCAGGCCTGAGCGGGACCCAGGTGTGAGGACCCAGTTGGTCCTGCTAGCGCCAGGGTCCCACTGGGGAGGCCAGCCTCTCACTCCCCTGTGTTCCTCGGGAGTGGGACCCTTACCCTGGACCATGCTGCAGGCCTCCAGATGGCATTGGCCAGGGCAGAACTTCTAGGGCCAGTCTCTCCTGTGGGGACACCTGCTCGATGCCCATGTTCCTGCCCATAGGCTGGTGGGCAGAGCAGGGCCCTCCTGGCTCTGTCCCCTGAGGCCTTGGGGCAAGGCACAGGAGCTGGAGGGCAGGTGCGGTCAGGGACTCTGGTCCATGGCAGGTCTGATTCTCAGCACCGTTTCTGGAAGCCCAGTGAGGTAGAGGAGGAAGTGGATAGTGCAGACGTGTCCGCCATGCTCCGGAGCCGCTGCATCACCTTCGCAGGGAAGTTTGAGCCTGTCCAGCATCGGTGCCGTGCCCCGAGACCTGATGGCCGGCTCTGTGAGCGCCAGGACCGGCTGAAGGTGAGGCTGTGGGCCTGAGTGTTGGCTGCTGGCGTGAGGCTGGGCCTGGGTGGGGCGTGTGAGCACTGGGGTCTGTGGAAGGGGCTTGCCCTGGGTGACAGTCGCTTAGCCATCGACCAGCAGAGAATTGTTTATGGGGTCTCCTGCCTGGGCCTAGGTCTCCTTCCTGGCACCCTTGTTTCGGCAGCAGTGTGGCCTGTGTGGCCCTGACCCTGGGAAGGGAGAGGCACACTGTGGCCCACGGCTGCCCACCTCCACCCTGGGAGCAGTGTGGAGTAGGTCACCCCTGCAACTGAATGGAGGTCCCAAGCTCCTGCAGCCACAGCCACGGATCTAGGAGGACCAGTGGCCCCTGCCCTGCAGCTCCCAGGACTCCCACCTGAAGGCCACGTGGCTGCAGGGTGGGGTGTGCCGCCCTGTGGTCTCCCCACAACAGAGGCAGTGGTGCCAGGGAGCCGTCGCCCTGCCTCCTGGCCATCAGTCCTTCTGTGCTTGCTGTGCAGTGTCCTTTCCATGGGAGGATTATCCCCAGAGATGACGAGGGGCGGCCCCTCAACCCAGAGGACAGGGCCCGGGAGCAGCAGCGGCAGCGACCACAAAAGCAGGCCTGCCCAGGTAGGTGTGGGGGCAGGAAGCGCCAGGGCATAGCCTGGTACCACAGGGCTCATCTGGCTGGCTTTTCAGGGTCCTCGAACAACAGGCCCGAGTCGCACCAGGCAGGTTGGGGGCTCCTCCGGTGGGAGGCCCCCTGTGGAGACGTGGACACACCCCTCGAGAAACCAGTTGTGGGGCCAGGTCCTGCCTCCGCATCGCCTTCCCCCTGGGTCGGGTGGAGGCCCGGAGAGGAGCGGTCTGTGTGCAGGAGGCTGGCCTGTGTCTCCTGCTGCTGCTGTCTGCCCTCATTCCTGATGGGGCATTGCTTTGTCCCATCCAGGGATGTGTGTCACTTCTGCCCTCAGGGCATTTGCTGTGGCCTGGCCAGGAGTCGCTGGGTGCCCTGTGATGGTTGCCCAGGTCCCAGGGCCTGTGGAGCAGCAGGGCAGTGGTGGGTACCTAACACAGGCGGCTGTGCTGGGACGAGCCTTGTCAGGCTGCCCTGCCCCGCCCTGGGCTGGGGTCCCCTCAGCCCCGGCAGCTCTGGCTGCCGGCTGTCTCCATGGGTGTTCCTGCCTGGGCTGCAGCTGGAGGAGGAGACGTGTCTGCAGGCCCACTCATGGGCTTTTGCACTGAGGTCCTAAGAACAAATGCTGGGTCAGCCTGAGGCCAGTCGGTGCCTAGCTCTGGGCGGTGGGAGGGCCTTGACCTGTTCATCTTCAGGGCAGGCCCTCCCTGGTGGTCACACTCAGGAGCAAATTAAGTGCCTATTTCTGTGTCAACCCTGAAGAGGCTGGTTTCCAGCCCTCGGTGGCTTGTTAACAAACAGGTATCAGGCCGCGGCCGCCCCGGTGCTGGCCAGTCAGATGTGAAATAGCGTCTCTTTACTAACTGCGGTATCGATCCCACCTCCCTCGCACACGGGGCAATTTTCTTTTCCCTGGCGCTAACCTCGGTGACAATGCGCGTGGCGCTGCAGGGCCCGTCAGCGCCCAGGAAGGCCGCGAGGCTGAGGCGTCTATTGATTTTCTTCAAAGGCTTTTAAATTGCTCCTTCATTTTCCTGAGGTGCTCATTCCGTCTCCACTGGATGCCAGCATTTTTTCGTTGTGTTTAAACAATTGCTCCATTCACTGGGCTCCTAAACTGTGACGCCTTCTTATTACTGGGAGATAAACTGTTTAGACAGTTTTCCTTAATCTTGGATTAATCGTCCCTGTATCTGAATTGTGCAGCCCCGAGTTCCTTCACTTCAAAAAGATCTGCTTGGGGAGGCCATGCCATCTGTCTGTCTGGGGCTCCAGCCTCTCCCTCCGCAGCCTGGCCTCGCTGGCACCCTGCTTGCCAGCACTGCTCCTCAGTCCAGCTCCCCAGTGCACACGCGGGCCGGAGACCAGGCACCCTTCTGCAGGCCAGGTCCACCTTTAGGGCTGGGTGTGCTGGGGTGGCTTTCCCAAGCCAGGGTGGCCCAGGGTCTGGTCTCTGTAGGTCTCCTGCCACCCGCACGGCAGACTAGCATGGACTGAGTGCGGCGGCTGCCACACTCGAGCAGTGGTGCCGTGTGCACAGCTCACGCTCCCGGCAGCCCCGCGGCAGTGCTCTGATCTTGCACTAGGTGCAGCCTGGCGCTGGGGGCACTCAGCACGACTGTGCGACGCTGTTCTCCCCTCACAGCCATGGCACCCAGCCCTCTCAGGGGGGCAGCCCTCTTCTGCTGATCTCCCACCTGCATTTCTGAGACCCATAGCCAGGTTTCTGTGGGCCAGTGAAAAATGAGGCTCTTGACTGCCTGTCATCCCGAACCTTCCCTCGCCCTTAGTCCTGGCCAGCCTGTGAACAGCACCGCAGTGGCCTGCTGGGCACTGTCCAGTGTGCAGTCCAGGAATTGCCCTCCAGAGGCTCTGAAACTTTCACTTCCAGCCTTGATTGACAGATTGCCGTGAAGCTCATGGGTGTGACACAGGTGGCTTCTGGGGCCTGACCTGGCTCCTTTCCAGCTCCTCCGGGCTGCAGGAGTCCTTGGGGGCTCAGGCACCTTTGAGGGGTGTGGGTTCCTGTGCAGGGTTGGAGCCATGCAGTGGGGACAAGCTCTACCTGGCCCTCACCCCCAGGTGGCTGCTGTGTCCCCTGCCTCCATTGTGTGGGGGAGCCTGAGTGCCAAGCCCAGGTAGGTGGGCAGTGGCAGGCCCTGCCCCCATCAGGACAGGGCCTGCAAGCTCCTGCCTGGCTCCAGCAAGAGGCTTCTTGCTGAACCCCTTCACCCCAGGAGGACTTCTGAAACCCTCGGGTTTTGTCTAGACTGGCAGGACCCTGAGTTCATGAAGGATGTGGAGGCAGCCACAGGGGCAGATCTGGGCTCGTCAAGGTACAGCAGGAAGGGCAAAGGGAAGAAGAAGAAGCACCCCAACCTCACCGACCTGCGAGAGCGAGCCAACACCAGCCGGGCCCGCCTCAGGAAGAAAGTCTTCGCCAAGTAAGGGCTGCTTCCCCTCTGGGACCTCCAGTCTCTGGTGTTGGAGGAGAGCCGCTGGGGACACCTGGACCTTCTCCCTGGCAGCCTCCAGCTCCAGCCAGGGGCAGGGCCATCCCAGGGACTGGTTAGGGGCTGAGCTGCAGCTGGACACCCCGGGAGGCTGCCATTCTTGCTTCCTGGTGGCTGTAGGCAGGGGCCAGCTGCTTCAGAGTGGACCCTTCGCCCCCTACCCGGCTGACCACAGAGAGCCAGGCACTGGCCTTGCTGTGCCCTGGTCAGTGCCTGCACTGCCTGAGTAGGGAGTTCAGGGAGGCAGCCACTGCAAAGGCTGCCACAGATTCTGGGCCCGTATGGGCAGGATGCTGGCCTTCCGCCCACTTAGCAGAGGTGCGGTCCACTCTGAAGGTGCTGCTTTTCTCTTTGCAGCAACTCGCTCTGCTGAAAGAGGACCCTGGAGTGTTGTTGTAAGGCCCACAAAGCCATCGCCTCCCCCTGAGGTTGATGCCAGGCCTTGAGGTGCCTGCCTGGCAACAGCCCAGTGCCCTCTTGCTGGCCAGCACCTGGTCTGTGGGGTCAGCAGAAGCTGGGCTCCCTTGACAGTGTGGGCCTGAGGGGGGCTGCCTATGACTCTTGGGCAGGCCTGGTTTGGGAGGCTCAGGATAAAGGCTGATGTCTAGGCGTCAGTCAGGTGTAGAGGGCTCCTGGGTGTGTCTGCCTAGGAGCAGTCGTGGCCAAGGACTGGATCTGGCCTTCTTCCTGCTCTCTCCTGGGAACAGTGAGACCTGTGGCGGGAACGGGGCCTCAGAGCTCACACCTTGGGCAGCCATGTGGCCTTGAGTCCTCCACAGAAGGAATCCCAAGTGACTATGACAAGCCTGTATCGAGAGGAAAGCTGGTGGCAGTGCTGGCAGAGTCCAGGCCAAGAGGCATCCCCATGCCACGGTCTCAGGCCCTGCTGGGTGCAGACCCTCGGTTGGCACAGCCCTTGAGCTGGTCTGTGGCACAGCCTTCATTCTGCCTGGTGGGGCAGCGCGCCTGTGGCCACTCGGCCCTCTCGCCTTCCCTCCGTGTGTCTGTTGTGTATTCCCCAGGGCCACTGCTGGGCTGTGAAACCTGTCCCTTGCTGCACACACCCACAGGGCCACTCTGTAAGGTCAGGGCCAGGTGTGCCCTTGTTCCGGGACGCAGCTGGTCCTGGCAAGGTCAGGGATCTTGTTGCTGCTGCCGTGCACACAGGCAAGGCCCTCTTCCCAGGCAGCGCCGACTGCTTGGACTGCAGCTCTTGGGCTGGGCACTCCTGTGCCTCAGCCTGGCCTTCCCTTCCAGGAGTCTGGTGCCCCCAGGGAGTCAGCAAGTGGCCCAAATGCACAGCCATCCAGGAGCAGTGCCTGATTCCGGGGGCTGCAGTCGGCTCCCAGAGCCCTGGCTGGAGCCTCCCTGACCATGTGTTGCCTTGCTCTCCCCACAGGGCAGCTGTGCAGAGAGTGGTCGCCGCCATGAACCAGATGGATCAGAAGAAACATGAGAAGTTTGCAAACCAGTTTAACTATGCACTGAATTAGAGGGCGGTGCTGTGATGGCCTGGTCATCCTCTCTTCTTCCCCTGCCAATACGTGGGGAGGGGAGTGTGGGTGAGGATCTGGTCAGGAGCTATCTGTGAGTGTTCACCCTCAGGAAATGGTGTGCCAAGATGCCCTGCAGTGATGGCCTTCACCTGCCTTGGGGGCCAGCGCCACCGGGTTGCTGCTCTGGCCTTGTGGAGGACTTCGAAGCCCTGAATGTGAGCAAGGGCAGCATGTGTCCAGTGGGGTGTCTCACAAGTTCTCATGAGCCTGTGCACTGGGCAGTGTGGTCAGAACTGATGGACAGGCCCATGGCCAGTGTCGGCACCTCCTGCCCTCCACTCAGGCCGCTCTCTTCCCCAGGAGGTGCCTCTGAGCAGAGCAGCTCTGGAGACCCACACGCAGGCACTGCTGCTCCCACAGGGTCTCAGCGCCTGGTGCTGCTGTCCGAGCGCAGCTCACCGGGTGGGCAGCAGGGATGCTGAGGGGCCTGCACAGCCGCTGCGGAGCGTGGCCTCCGTGGCAGTGCGTGCTTGCATGGCTGCACAGCCAGCAGTGCTCTGCTTCCAAAGCCCCTTCCCCAGCCCCTGGGTTTGCCCTTTCTCGACGTTTCAGACATGGACTTGTTCGGACGTGGCCTTCGGTCTTGCTGCCGCCCCTGGTGGAAGCCCCTTCCTGCTGTGATGCCCAGTGCTTCTTCCTTGGCATTGCCCAGTGGTGTCCTGGTGCAGAGGCATCCCCGTTTACTCCTGTTCACCATCGACCTTTGGGGTGCTCCCGCTTGCTGGCTGCTGTGAATCGTGCTGCCATGCACATTTGTGTGCGAGTGTCTGTGTGGACAGAGGGTTTCCGTTTGGGGCACATACCCGGGGCATAGCAGCTGGCATAGTGACTCCACATCCGACCTTTTACTGAACTGCCGAGTGGTTTTCCAAGGTGGTGCTCCATCTTGCTTTCCCACCAGCAATTCTTGAGCATTCCAGTTTTCCTACTTTCTTACCAAAACCCAGTATCATCTGTCTTTTTAATTTTAACAGTCTTCAGGGATGTGAAGTGTTATCTTGTGGTTTTGATTTGCATTTTCTAATAACCAATGTTGAACATATTTTTTGTGTGTTTATTGGCTATCTGTATGTCGTCTTTGGAGAAATATCTCTTCAGATCTTTTCCATTTTCAATAGGGCTATATGTCTTGTGTTTTATAGATAGTCTGAACACTAGATCCTTATGATTTGTTGATATTTTCTCTCATTCTGCCTTTTCACTTTCTTGATAGTGTCTTTTAAAGCACAGAACTTGTTATTTTGTTGAAGTCAATATTTGTGTCCTTTTCTTTTGTTGCATGTGCTTTGGGTGTCCCATCTGTGATGCCATTACTAATTTCAGGTCACAAAGATTTGCTACTAAGTTTTTTCCCAAGACTTTTGTATTTTTAGTTCTTACAGTCAGATCTTCTGTCCACTTGAGTTTCGTATGTGGCATGAGGTTGGGTCCAGCACCCTTCTTTTGCACTGACCTTCCCCAGGGCCGTTCTTTGGAAAGACTGTTCTTTCCCCACACAGCCCTGGCGCCCCTCTGGCCAGCAGCCTGCTGTGCCGTTCTCCCTGGCTTGCCTGCCCGGGCAGCTCTTGGTGCTGGGGCACTGCTGCTGTGGTGAATTCGCATTTGGTGGACACACGCCTTTCAGCTTTGTTCTGTTCAGTGTTTTCAGCTATGCTGGATCCTTTGCACATCCAAATGAATTTTAGGATTACTGTTTGAGTTTTGGGGGGAAAAAAGCTGCAATTTGATAGGGATTGCATTCAATCTGTAGGTCATTTGGGGAAATATTCCCAACTTGTCTTCTGAGTCATGAACTTCTGATACCTTTCCATCTGTTTGTCTTTAATGGTGTTTTATAGTTTCAGTGAATTTTTATGAGTGTTCATAAAATATTTCAGCTGGGTGCAGTGGCACACAAATGTGAGCCCCGTAACTGGGGAGGCCGAGGCGAGAGGATCACGAGTTCAAAGCAGCCTCAGCGACTTAGTGATGTTGGGGAGCAGGCAGACGTGAGTGGTGGGACGTGAGGTTGAGGGGATGATTCTATGAAGAGGGCCCACTGTGCTGACCCCCACATGCTTTCTTTTCTAAAAAGCAATTTACCTGCAGCCCTGCCTGGCCTCAGTGGACAGGCTATGTCACATTTCTCAGGAAGCGACCTGTTACCTGCAGGAGAAATGCAGGCCCAAAATAATGTTGATGGGAGGAACCCAAGTTACCCTGAAGGGAGACTTCATGACCCTTACAACGCGATGCCAAAACCCAGGGAGAAAAGGATAATTCTCCCTCACACCTGGTCCAGCACAGTCCAGGTCCAGCCCCCGGGCTCGCGCACAGCTCCGTCACGTCCCTGTGGACTGAGCCCTTCAGCCTGGCCGGGCACACAGCCCCGTGGGCGCCTTTGCAGTGCTCCTTGGTATGTGGTGGGTTCTTGGCTCGCGAGCCAGTGGGCCGAGGCTGCAGTCTTCCTGGAGGCAGGTCTTCTGGCAGCATGCCTGCTCCATTGTGTATCTGGCAGGTCTGGGTTTCCCTTCACTTCTGAGAAGCCATTCTGTGGGCACTGGACTCTGGCTGGCAGTCACCTCTCCAGGCCTGGACAGCTCCACTCGGGTCACGTTGAGGGGTGCTGGCCCGCCGAGCTCCTTGTGCTCACAGCTCCTCTTCCTGTGCTGAGATTCTCTTGGCTTTAGCCACGGGACAGTGGCCCTGGGCGCAGTCGCAGTCCTGCTGAGTCCGTGTGCTTCTTAGGCGTAGGGGTCACTGGTTCAGTGGGTCAGCAGGTGGGCCTTTTGTCTTCAGGCCTTGCTCCTGCCCTCCTCCTCTCCTGGGTGCCTGTACCGTGCCCTGCTATGCTGGCCTCCGGCTCCGGCTCCCGGTGGCTCCTCCACTATCGTCCTGCGGCCGGCCACTCTGGAGCACATAGACTCTTTTGCCAATAAGCTCTGTTGGGCAGCTCACATGGGCCTGTCTGCTCATGAGCTGCTCAGCCTCTCCTAGACCCCCTTCCTCAAGGTTCTCTGCCCACTCCCAGGCTGAGTCTGGGCCTGGCATCCCATAGTGACCGCTTGCGCAGCTGGCTCACTTCATTTGTCTATTAAGTCCAGCACCAGGACTTCCCCAGGGACAGCTCCCTGGACTGCTCTCCCCATGTCTGTGTGTGTCTCTTGTCGTTGAACCTTTTCAATACTGTGCTGTGTGGCTGGGATGAGACCCCTCCACACAGCTTGCCACTGCCTTTCCAGTGTGTTCCCTGGACTAATTCCGTAGAGTCTGGACGCAGTCAAGTCTGCCCACAGGGCCGTGCGTGGGGAGCTGGGGCACTTCCCGTGTGTGTGTCGGGCATCCCTCCGTGTTGCCTTAGCTTTCACCCGCCCCCTCAGAGCCCCAGAGCGGGCCAGGCCGTGTGCACAGCCACCCAAGTGCACCTGCGGCGTCCACATCTCAGCAGTGTGTCAGCTTGTCCAACACTGGACGTCTCACTCCCCAGCTCTTCCTTTAAGATCCTTTGCATCCTTTGCAGTTGCTTGTTTTCAATACCCCTCTCCATCCAGTGGTGTCAGGCCCAGTCATGGCAGCCCTGTAAGCGGGCCAGTTGTGCACATGCTCCTTGGTGGGCTTTGGGGACCTCCACCTCCCCTCCCAGCGACTACTGCTTTCTACATCTGCCCTGCATAGGAGCCTGCTTATTCTGAAGGTTGCTGTGAGCTGGTCAAGGGAACCATGTATGTTCAGGTCGCACAAAGCTCCCTCTTGCTTTTACCAAGACCTGTCATGAGGGAGGTCCAAGATGGTGGACTAGAGGGAGGCTGCATTCCTTGTTGCTGTGACTCAGGATTCAAGCAAAGGAAGTACTGTTCTCTGTGAGGCCATTTTTGCTGTCCACCTGTACCCTGCTGTTTATCCCCATTCATCCACCGCAGGCACCTACCGTCTGCCAGCATAGCACCTGCCTTTTGGGTGCAGATCACTCACTGCTGCCTATCATCCGCCATTTGCCCATGCCCAACTCTTGCCTGCCTATCTCCTGTCTTTCACCTACCCATTGCCCACTGCCCAGTGACCACCTGCTGATTGTCCACCATTAGCCTACAGACCACCTGCAGACCACCTGCTGCCTGCTGTTGCTTGGAAGTCCATTTCGTATAGTACCCTCAGGTTTGCTGCCACCGCCATCTCGGGGCACGGCCACCTTGGTCTGGGGACTCAGGCCAGGGCCTGGAGATATTTTGGGGTACCTGCAGGTCTGGTTGCACCTGAGGTCTTTCTGCTCAGTGAGGTCATGGCTGCCATCTGGCTGCCTCTTTGCAGGGTCGCTCCTTTGTGTGAGTGCATGCCTGGTGTTCTCTCTGCAAGTTCAAAGGGCACTGAGATCTTGGGACTGCAGCAAGTCAGGGCCTGGGGAAGCTGATGCCCAGGTCCATCAGACTGCAGCTGGGTTTGCGTGGGCCAGTCTGGGTGTGGTAAGCCTGTGGAAAGTCGGAGACTAGGGCAGTTCCCTGGGGAGAGCAGAAGTTGAAGAAACTGGATAAAACGGGGCTCTGTCCAGCTCAGTGAGTCCTGAGGTATGCAGGGATGGAAGGGGCTAGCTACTTGTGGGAAGACTAAGCGGGTGTGAGGGCATCTTGCTATCCGCTTACCCACCCAAACCGCCCGACACCCACTGGACTGGAACTAACATCAAACTTCAGACAACCCCACCTATCGGCAGAGAAGGGAAGCTGAGAAAATTTTTGAAAGCCAACGGAAGCAATTTTCCTTTGAGTCTGTCCTTTTTTTTTTTTCCTTTTCTTTTTTCACCCTCTGTCTCACACCTCTACCATCTTTGAATCCAAATATTTTTCATGCATCAATTTACTGAGGAATGGGATGTCTGAATAGTATAAGACAGTTTTGTTGTATATTCCCATATTTTTACTTTAATAAAATCTTTATATATTTTTGTCTCACCTACCTGTCTCCCTGGATTCTGTCTCACTTCTCTCATACTAACAGCCAACCTCTATTAATTTCTCCCTCACTATTACTACAATTTTTTACCTCTCTCTTTTCTCCTTCTCCTGCATAAACATCACTTCTTACACTACTTCTGTTCCCTCATTATCCATCATTTGAAATTTTAGCAGACTGTTTATATTGGAGACAATAATTGAACACTTCATTTCTGTCTCTTGTGACAAAACTGCAAACTCCTTAATAGGAGCCATTTGGTTTCAGGTGGTTTACGTTTGCATTGGGTGCTGTTAATATTGGTCTCTCCCTTAAAGGTGAGGTTCTGGAAGCCTTCAGGGACACTAAAAGACTACAGGGTAGAATCTGTACTGCCTCAGCTCCATGCCACTAGATGAGGAGACACAAACAACAGGAAAAAACAAGGGGACAGAGTGCCTCAAAGACACCAAGAAGTTCCAACAACAGAATCCACAGCAGCACAGATGAAGCTTAGAAAATACATAGATTGATCTTTGAAATAAAGGATGGTAATGGAGAGAAAATACAGGAAGTGAAAGATCACTTCAATAAAAAGGCAGATTATAAAAAGGAATCAAGCAGAAATCCTTGGAATAAGGAAATAATAAACCAAATTAAAAATTCAATGGAAATTATCACCAACAGACTAGACCATTTGGAAGACAGGGCCTCAGACAATGAAGACTAAATATATACTCTTGAAAATGAAGTTGACCACACACAGAAGATGGTAAGAAACCATGAACAGAACTTCCAAGAAATATGAGATAACATGAAAAGACCAAATTTAAGATTTATTGGAATAGATGAAGGCGTGGAGATAAAATCCAAAGGAATCACAGTCCTTTGAATGACATAATATCAGAAAACTTCCCAGATCTAAAGAATGAAATGGAAAGTCAACAACAAGAGGCTTATGGGACCCCAAATGTATAAAATTACAACAGACCCACACCAAGGCACATTATGATGAGAATGACTAGCATACAGAGTAAGGGTAGAACTTTAAAGACTGTGAGAAAAAACATCAAATTATGTATAGAGGGAAACCAATTCAGATTTCAGCTGATTTCTCAACCAGATCCTCAACACCAGGAGGTCCTGGAATAACTTATATCAAGCTCTGAAAGAAAATGGTTGCCTACCAAGAATTTTATATCCTGCAAAATCAAGCATCAGATTTGAAGATGAAATAAAAACCTTCCATGCTAAACAGAAGTTAAAAGAATTCACAAGTAGGAAGCCTGCACTACAGAACATTCTCAGCAAAATATTCCATGAGGAGGAAATTTAAAAAAAAAACCCACAACAATGTAGACCAAGCAAAGGCAAGAACTACACTAAAGGAAAGGTCAAAGGAGAAACTAAGTCAAGTTAAAAAGCAAAAATCAACCAAAACCAAAAATCAACCAAATGACCAGGAATACAATTCATTTCTCAATAATAACCCTGAATGTTAATGACCTAAACTCATCAATCAAAAGACATAGACTGGCAGACTGGATTAAAAAAAGAGACCCAACAATATGCTGTCTTCAAGAGACTCACCTCCTAGGAAACGACACCCACAGACTGAAGGTGAAAAGTTGAGGAAAAAACATATCACTCCCATGGACTGCATAAACAAGCAGGGGTTTCCATCCTTACATCAGACAAAGTGGACTTCAAGTTAGAATGAATAAAGGAGGACATATCATATACTGCTTAAGAGAATCATACACCAATAAGACACAACAATCATAACTATATATGCCCCAAACAATGGAGCATTTATATGCATCAAACAAAACCCTCCTCAATTTCAAGAATCAAACAGACATAACACAATAATACTGGGTGACTTTGGCACACTTCTCTCACCACTGAATAGATCTTCCAAACAAAAACTAAACAAACTATAGAATTAAATAATACAATCAATGATTTAGACTTAATAGAGTATTTTATCCATCATCAAGTGAGCATACTTTCTTCTCAGCAGCATGTGGATCCTTGCTAAAAAAGACCATATGTTATGCCACAAAGCAACTCTCAGCAAATACAAAAAAATAAAAATACTACTCTGCATTCTATCAGATCATAACAGTGAAACTAGAAAGCAACAATAAAATAAAAATAGAAGCTACTCCAACACCTTGAAACTAAATAGCATGCTATTGAATGATGAATGGATAGCATAAGAAATCAGGGAAGAAATAAAAAAATACTTAGAGGTTAATGAGAACACATCATCATATAACATCAAAATCTGTGACACTATGAATACAATGATAAGAGGAAAGTTCACTGCATTGAGCTCATTCATTAAAAGAATAAAAAGTAAATAAATAAATGACCTAACATTACATCTCAAATCCTAGAAAAAGAAGAACAAATCAACACCAAAAGTAACAGAAGATAGGAAATAATTAAAGTCAGAGCTGAAATCAATAAAATTGAAACAAAAAAAAATGAAAAATTGGCAAGCAAAGTTGGCTCTTTGAAAAATAAAATTGATAAACCCTTAGCCACACTAACAAAAAGAGCGAAAACTCAAACTAGTAAAATTTGTTATGAAAAAGGAAATATCACAATGGACACTACTGAAGTTCAGAAGATAATTAAAAACTATTTTGAAAATATAAACTCCAATAAAATAGAAATACTCAAAGACAACAACAAATTTCTAGAGACATATGATCTACCCAAACTGATGCAGGAGGATATACATAATATAATCAAGTCAATTTTAAGCAATGATATAGAAGATGCCATCAAAAGCCTACCAATCAAGAAGAGCCCAGGACCAGAAGGATTCTCAGCCAAGTTCCACAAGACCGTCAAAGAAGAATTAACACCAATATTTCTCATAATTTTCCATGAAATAGAAAAGGAGGGAACTCTTCCGAACTCATTCTATGAGGCTAGTATCACCCTGATACCAAAACCAGACAAAGACACATCAAGGAAAGAAAACTTCAGACTAATATCCCTGATGAATATAGACATAAAAATTCTCAATAGAATTCTGGCAAATTGCGTACAAAAATATATTGAAAAGATAGTGAACCATAATCAAGTGGGGTTCATCCCTGGAACTCAAGGTTGGTTCAACCTACAGAAATTAATAAACGTAACACATCACATCAAGACAAGAGTCTCATGATTATCTCAATAGATGCAGAAAATGCATTTGACAAAGCACCTCTTCATGTTCAAAGCACTAGAAAAACTAGGGACAGGGCTGGGGTTGTGGCTCAGTGGTAGAGCGCTTGCCTGGCATGTGTGAGGCACTGGGTTTGATTCTTAGCACTACATATAAATAAGTAAATAAAGGTCCATCGACAACTAAAATTTAAAAAAATAAAAAAAAAACCTAGGGACAGTAGGAACATACCTCAACATTGTAAAAGCCATCTGTGCTAAGCCCATGGCCAACATCATTCTAAATGGAGAAAAATTGAAAGCATTCCCTCTAAAAACTGGAACAAGACGGGGATGCCCTCTTTCACTACTTCTATTCAACCTTGTCCTTGAAACTCCAGCCAGTGATTAGAAGAAAGAAATTAAAGGGATATGAATTAAAAAAGAGGAACTCAAAGTATCACCATGACATGATTCTATATTTAGAAGATCCAAAAAATTCCACCAGAAACCTTATAGAACTCATAAATCAATTCAGCAAAGTAGCAGGATATAAAATCAATACCCATAAATTAAATGCAAATCAGATGATTCCACTGCAAGAGAAATTGGGAAAACTATTCCATTCACAATAGCCTTAAGAAAAATAAAATTCTTGGGAATCAATATAACAAACGAGGTGAAAGACTTCTACAATGGAGGCCTCTTCTCTCTGTCACTTCCTCCTGCCGCTGCCTCTGTGTTCCATGCCTCCTCGCGCACCGCCCCATCTCTCCACCCCCCGCTGCGACCTGCGCGGGACTCCGCCAAACACGGAGTCGGCTATTTCACCCCTCCACCGGCATAGCCTGCGCAACCAGTGCTGCAAAGAAGAACTTTCCCTCCGTTTCGCTCGCCGCCTCCTCAAAGGCTGGATAGAAACCTTCCCTACCCCCAGGGACTGCTGACATCACCTGCTGTCCTCATTGAGCAGATTATTCCCAGATTCAGACTTCCTGCATCCATCCAGTCAGATGAGAGTCCAGTCTTCACCTCTCAGACTGTTCAACTAGTCTCCAGAAGCCTCGACATCACCTGAAGACTCCATATCACCAACCCCAATCCTTGATGGTAAAGTTTATACAGGGACAACAGTCAATCATCCTGTGGCTTCACTTAGAATCTAAAAGTTTATATTCAGGTGGTTCCTCAGCTACACCTAACCATCCAGGAGCAGGAAAAGGAAATCCAATGCCAGATCAATGCAGCTACTCAGCCTAATGCTAATCCTTTCTCAGGTCTTACTCTGATACATCAAGGTCTTTGACTTCTCAATCTCTCCAGAGTTAATAACATCTCAGATTGTTTTCTTTGTGCATGTTTGGACTGGATGCTGCTAACAGCCGTTCCTATGAGTACCCCCCTTAATACTTCCTCACAGGCTCACAGGACCCCTATTCACCTTTAGAGAGAGTTCCCCTTATTACAGCTCCTCAGAGAACTTTGTGTACTGTTATACTTTCTCTAACTCAGCACCTTGCAACCAAACCGTACAGGTCTCTTCTCCCACGTTTGCTCCTCCAGGATTCTCCTTCTGATGTAATGGTACTCTGACAAAAATTAGATCCCAATATGCCCTTCGCTTTCTGTGTGCCCTCCTCTTTAGTTCCTCAATTGCTTCTATATAGCGAAGTTGAAATAATGTGGCCTGTTCAAAACCCTGGTATCCCTACAGGGACAAATAACATCTGTTGCCCAAGTTTCCTTACAGAACCGCTGAGCACTAGATCTTCTGACAGCGAACAAAGGAGAAACATGCCTATTCCTAGAGGAGGAATACTGCATCAACGAAACCAGACTGAGAAACTGGACTCATTGAGAAAACTCCTGCATCTGAATTTGCCCAGAGCTGCTTGAGTGAGGTTGCCAGAATGCCATAAAACCAAATGCTCCTGCACCCTGACAGCCGCCTCCCCACCGACCTAGGCCCCCAAATCTTTTTTCCCACGACGCCCCCAACCATGCAGGAAGTAGCCAGACAGACTCCGGCGCCCTATATCACCAAAAAGGTCGGAATGTTAGGTCCTATTGGGCGGCTGCAGGGGGAGGGAGCACGGTCACCTAGCAACACACTGTGCCAGAAGTGACCAATGAGGCACACCTGCTGACCCTGACGTCCACCTTGGATCCACCTTTTCCTGGGCAGAACCCCTTGACCCCCTTCCTCTGTATAAAAACCCTGAGCAGCCAAAGCCACGTGCGATTTCTCCTGGCTCTCCCACTCCGACTTTCACCCCGGGGGGGTGGAGATTTCGCCCGGGACACACATTTCAATAAAATCAAGCTACCACTAAAAAAAAAAAAAAAAAAGACTTCTACAATGGAAACTACAAAACACAAAGAAATTTAAGAAGACCCTAGAAGATGGAAAGATCTCCCATGCTCTTGGATAGGCAGAATTAATATTATCAAAATAGCCATACTGCTGGGTTGGGGATGTAGCTCAGTTGCTAGAGTGCTTGCCTTGCAAGCACAAGGCCCCGGGTTCAATCCCCAGCACCACAAAAAAGAAAAAAAAATGGCCATACTACCCAAAGTGTTATACAGATTCAACGCACTTCCTATTAAAATCTCAATGACATATTCATGGAACTAGAAGAAGCTGTCATGAAATTCATTTGGAAAAATAAGAGACCCAGAATAGCCAAGGCAATCCTCTGCAAGAAGAGTGAAGAGGAGGCATCACAATACCAGAACTTAAACTATACTACAGAGCAAGAGTAACAAAACCAGCACGGTATTGGCACCAAAATAGACATGTAGACCAGTGGTACAGAATAGAAGGCACAGAGACAAACCCACATAAGTACAGTTGCCTCACACTAGACAAAGGTGCCAAAAACATGCATTGGAGGAAAGACAGCCTTTTCAACAAATGGTGCTGGGAAAACTGAAGATCCACATGTAGCAAAAATTAAACCTCTATTTCTCACCCTGCACAAAAAAAATCAACTCAAAGTGGATTAAAGACTTAGGCACTAGAATAGAGACCCTGAGCCTAATAGAAGAAAAAGTAGGCCCAAATCTTCATGTTGGCTTAGGACCTGACTTCCTTAACAAGACCCCTAAAGTGCAAGAAGTAAAAATAAGAATCAATAAATGGGATGGAGTCAAACTAAAAAGCTTCCTCTCAGCAAAAGAAACAATAATGTGCAGAGAGAGCCTACAGAGTGGGAGAAAATCCTTACCACACGCACCTCAGATAGAGAGCACTAATCTCCAGCATATGTGAAGAACTCAAAAAACACCAAAAAAACCCAAATAACTCAGTCAATAAATGGGCTAAGAAATGAACAGACACTTCCAAGAAGAAGAGATACGATCGATCAACAAACATGAAAAATGTTCATCATCTCTTGCTGATCAGAGAAATGAAAATCAAAACTGCTCCAAGATTTCATCTCACTCCAGTCAGAATGGCAATTATCAAGAATATAAGCAATAATAAGTATTGGTGAGGATGTGGGGAAAAAGGTACACTCATACCTTGTTGGTGGGACTGCAGATTGGTGCAACCACTGTGGAAAGCAGTATGGAGATCCCTAAGAAAACTTGGAATGGAACCACCACTTGACCCAGCTGTCCCACTCCTCCATTTATACCCAAAGGACATAAAATCACATACTCCAGTGATGCAGCCACATCACTGTTTACAGCAGCTCAACTCACAATAGCTAAGCTATGGAACCAACCTAGGTGCCCCTCAACAGATGAATGGATAAAGAAAATGTGGTACATATACACAATGGAATATTACTCAGCCATAAAGGAAAATGAAATCATGGCATTTGCAGGTAAATGGATGCAACTGGAGAATATCATGCTAAGTGAAATAAACCAATCCCTAAAGAACAAAGGCCGAATGTTTTCTCTGATAAGTGGATGGGGATACATAGTGGGGAGGGGGCAGGGAAGAATGAAGGAACTTTGGATTGTACAGAGGGGAGTGAGGCAGGTGGGGTGGTGCGGATGGGAAGGACGGTAGGATGAGACAGACATTATTGCCCGATACACATGTATGAAAACAAGTTTAAAATCTTAGAAAGCCGGGTTGGTCCCGGTGTGTGGTGCCTGTCTTTCTTGAACAAGCGCTCCTGAGATTATTAAAGCCTTCTTTAATTTCCAGAGTTGGTTCTGTTGGTTGCTCTAGTGGTCCTGGACTGCAGCAGTTCTCTCTCTGCTTCTGAAGGGCTTCCCCATGGACACAGCTGTGAGGGTGGGTGCACTGCCGTCCACGCGATGTCACTGAGGCCCTGTCCAGCCTCTTCCTGTTCCCTGCAAAGGTCCCCGTGTGTGTCCTGGCATGCATTCACGTGGGGGTGAGCGCCACACGTGGGCTCCAGAGTGTCACTCTGATGGACTGCGAGGAGGCGTGGCGGACCCGCACCTGCCCGCTTGCCTTCAGTGCTGAGAGCTGGCTTCCCACACCGTCACTGCCTGTGCTCCCGTGTTGGCCTTTGTGACTGCGGGAAGGGTGGCCGGCACAGTGGCCTGCTTGACTGCCCTTGGAGTGAGCCACAGCCTGTTCTCTGTCCAGAACTTGCTGCAGCCGCCTGTGCAGCCTCTTGCTGGTGCTGCTCCGGCTTGGGGCCCGCCCAGCAGGACGCCAGCCTCAGGGTCCTCTCGGGGTGGGACGCTGTCTCTCGGCCTCGGAGAATGCCTTCCCCACCCTGAAGGGCACTGAAAGCTGCTTCCATCTTTCTTCTAGTACTTTTGGAGGTTTGTTTTCACATTTAAATTGCTGATCTATAAAATGTGAGCCAGAAAATCCAATTACTTCCATCAAACCGTCTCCAGTTGTCTGAACGCCCTCGGTCAGTGACCTCCCGCTGCCTTTCAGGGCTGAGGTGCTGCTCTCTGCGTGCTAAAGGCCAGTGGGCCGTCGCTGCCTCTGCACCGTCTGCCTGGTGGCTGTCCCCATGCCAGTGAGAACCCTGCAGCTGTGTGGCAGGTTTTCAGTCGAAGACCCTGGTGTCCTCGTGTCCTGGGTGAAGCAAGATGCGAGATGGCCCAGGAGTGTGCTCTGAAGGGTCGCGCGGCAGCCATGCTTCCCTGTGCCTCTGTTCATTTCACCTGAGCGGCTCCATGTGGCAGCAGAGTGGGCTGGGAAGGTGGGGTGGGTGGGCCTGCACAGTGTCCCCTGAGCCCAGGCCCTATGCGGGCAGCCTCCTGAGCCTCCACGAGACCCTGTGGTTCTGTACGCTGGGCCACAGAGGACGGCTGGCAGTCTCCCTCCTCCTGCCTGCCAGGTGGGCAGGTCCCCTTGGGCAGCGCCAGTGCAGACCTTGGGGGACACATGCCCACTCTTTTTTCTTGTCCTGGAGATTGACCAGGGGTGCTGACCCACTGAGCCACAGCCCCCGTCTTTATTTTCATGTAGAGGCAGGGCCTTGCTAAGTTGGTGAGGCTGGCCTGGAACTCGCCACCCTCCTGCCTCGTGGGATCTCAGGTGTGCACGACTGTGCCTGGCTGACACACACCCACTCTTGGGTGACGAGCGTGTGGACAGGGCAAGGGAGGGTCCTGCAGAGCTTCCGGAGCAAAAGGGGTAGCCGTGGAGGCGTGCTGGACCGTCCCTCCTGGTGGGGGTGTCGGAGTGGGTCTCAGGCCAGGCCAGTCACTGGACTCAGTGCTGGGCAGCCACGGGGCAGCAGGACTAGGGGATGTGCATCCAGGGCAGACTGGCCAAGCTAGCGGGGCAGCCGAGGATGGGTGTGAGGGAGGCAGGAAGGAGGTCAGGAGGGTGTGGGTACAGTCTCAGTGCTAGGGTGGACGGCCATTAGGGAAGTGGGGCGTTAGTGGCATTGGACTGAAAACTCGGTGGTTTGCAAAGCCAGAGGTTTAGATGTGTTCTGCCAATCAAGAGTCCAAAGGTAGGTCCCTACGCTGAGCAGACGGAGGCCTCAGCACCTTCAGGACCCTGTCTCGGCATCCAAGCACGAGGCCTCTGTCCTGGAGGCTGCCTCACTGTGGTAGCTGCTGAGACTCCAGCTATCACAGGATCTACAGAGGGAATGGGGCTGCTGAGACGGTCCCCCGAGTTAGCGTCCTGGGACTCCTGCCCAGCATACTCTGCTTACGTCAGCTTGGCAGAACCTTCCCACAGGCAGGGTCCAGCTGCGGCCTGTCCAGAAAGTGGGAATCAGTCCCTCTCCCCGGGGATGAGTAACCACCTGTGGCTGGCCCTAGATGGAGGACAACAGGTCAGCATGCAGCAGACGGCTCTGCCTCCAGAGACGGCTCCTATGCAGGACTGTCCGGGAGGAGGTGGGAGGTGGACTCCCAGGCTTGTCCCCTGGAGTGGAGCAGACTTCTGTGGGCCAAGCCCTGCCCTCCCTCACGGCACAGCTCTGCATCCCTGGGCTGGGCTTCCTGCATCATCCCCGCTGCAGGGCACACACGCACGCACGCGCATACACGTGCACACACACGCACGCACACAGTTTGACAGGCTGTGTCCTGGGAACAACTGGCTGTAAAAGACCCATCAAGGACCAGGAAGCACAGAGACACCAGGGAAGACATGGAGGGGGCGCCACCAAGTGGCCAGGGATGTACTCAGGCAGGGGACAGGCAGTTTGTACCAGGACAGCTGGGGTGGGGCAGGATGGTGCCACTGGGGGAGGAGCTGGGTCCTGGATGCTTCTGTCTTGGGGGAGGAACGAGGGTGGGAGGGCCTTGGCTCTGCTGTGTCCCTAAGGCTGCTGGCCCTAAGGGACACAACGAGCAGGGGGAAAAGGCGGACCGCAGTGGTGGGAGGATGGCGTTGCGAGCCCAAGGGAGCAGCACCCTGGAGTGGCAGGGAAGGGCTGGGAAGAGTGGGGAGGAAGGGAGGCTGTGGCTGCTTTGATGGAGCCCTGGCGTGAGGACATGGGCAGTAGGAAGGCTGGAGAGCCTGTGGGGTCAGGCTGCAGGTTTGGGGTGCAGGCTTTGGAATGGGGCCAGAGTGGGCCCCAGGAAACCCCACCTGTCTCACGAGGTCCCAGGCAGGGAAAGACCATTGTCCCCAGCCTCCCTCACCCAGGGCAGCCATGACGAAGTGCTGGCCAGTGAGGTGGGAGGAGCTGTGTTGCGAGGGCTTGATAGGAAGGGGTGTCCTCCCTCCTGTGTTTGCTGCTGGGTTGAGGATATGGTGGCTGGAGCTCCCCGCTGGAGGTTTGAGGCTGAGGCTGAGGACTCAGTCCTCAGTTCATGCCCAGAGCCCTGGAGAGAGCTGAGTCTCTGGTGACCAAAGGTGCTGTGAGGCCCAGACCTGCCACCGCGTGGTTCCCTTAGAAAGCAGCACCCTCCTTTCCGCTTCAGTGCATTTGGAGTTTTCCTTACATGCAGCCAAACCTGGAGCAGGGCTGTGGGCCAGGCAGGAGGGTGGGGCAGCAGTGGGCTCCCCCATGTCTGGGCTCAGGGATCCTGGGCAGGAGTGCAGGACAGCGGAGGGCTGGCTGAATGTGGAGACCTCTCCCCCTGCCCCCAGGTGAGCCTGTGCTTACCTGGGCTCCTGCCTGCAGAAGCTGGGCCTTGCTTATTGGCAGGAGGCCCTGCCTAGATGATAAGAATCCAGGAGAGTGGTGTCAAAGCTGTCCAGGGCAGGGCTGGCCCTGAGTTCCAGGAAGGAGCCCCTCATGGTGCAATACCAGCAAGGACATGGCTCACCTCTAAGTCCCAGTCGTGTGCCAGAGGCCCCAGCTGAGAGCTGGGCAGGGGGTGAGATGACCCCACAGCTGGCTACAGCAAGGTGGGGCCCATCTGAGGACTCCCAGGGAGGCAGCCAGAGGAAACAGCACCCCCAAACTCCCCAGATTCATGGGGTACTTGGGGACCTGGTGGCACAGACTGAGAAGCTAAGGCTGGAGGGGACCTGGCATGGCACCTCCAGGAAGGAGTGAGGGTACCAGCCAATCCTTCACCTCTTGGGCCTCAGCGCCTTCAGGTGTGTGTGCAGGGCACAGCATGGTCACCACAGGGTGTCAAGGAGGCTCAGAGGTGTGTGTGCAGGGCACAGCATGGTCACCGAAGGGTGTCAAGGAGGCTCAGAGGTGTGGGTGCAGGGCACAGCATGGTCACCGCAGGGGTTCAAGGAGGCTCAGGTGGGCAGACAGGTCTGGTCAGGGCCAGGGTTCCGGGCACAGTAAGTGTGCCAGCGAGAGCCTGGAGGGCCGGGGAAAGTGCTTGAGGCAGCCCCTCCTGCAGCCCACATGCAGGTTGATGCTCAGGACTGCGGGGTGGAGGTGGGGCAGGTGGTGCTGTGCACTGTGGGGACACTGCTGGCCAGGCTCCTGGCTCCTAACCAACACCCCACCCCCTGCTACAGTCTAGGGCTGCTGGAGGGTCCACAGGGGTGGCCTCCTGCTTGGGGCTGAGCCTTGGAAGACTAGCTGTACGTGCTGCTGTGGAAGAGGCCAGGGAGGGCACAGCCAGGGCTTCCATCCGCATCTCATGTCAGGTCTGATGCTGCCCACCATCATGAGTGTTGGCAACAGTCCACCTGGAGGCAGGTGCAATGAGGGCAGGAAGGGCCAGGAGTGTGTGGAGCGGGAATGTAGCCCAGTCCAGATGCATCTATCTGCCTGCCCTGCCTTCTCTCATCTCCCTCTGCATGCCTTCAGTCCTGGGGTGTTCCCAGACTCCAGGTGAGCTCAGCAAGGTTGGCATAGGGAGGCAGGAGGCAGAAAGGGAATGAACCCAGGCTCCTTCCACGTGGAGGCCTGGACCTCCTGTAGGGCTGGGTGCATAGAAGTGGAGGCTGGGCCAAACCTGTAGTACTGCTGATGATTTGAGGCCAAGAGCCTTCTGGAACTTCCTGGAGCCTGCTTGGGCTTCCCAAACAGCTGTCTACACCCCAGAGGCCCAGGCCTCGTCTGTGAAAGCAGCAGTATCCCCACCCTGGCATCTTCCAGTTACACTTGGCCAAATCCAGACCATCTGTAGGCTGGGCTCAGGGGTCACCACACTGCACGCACTGTGGCTGCCCTGACCTCTGAAGCCAGCAAGAGCCTGTCTGGTCTTGCAGGAGCCTCCCAGGCTGATTGGCCTCAGGGCAGGATGGCTAGGCAGCCTGTGAAAGCCTGCAGGGCCAGGGCAGCCAGACCCAGAGCACAGGGGCTGAGGAGGGGCCCAGGCCTCTGCTGCTGAAGGGCCAAGAATGGAGACCCCCCCCCCAGTGGGATCTCTGCCCTCCCACCTGCTCAGCTTTGCTTGCTCCTTGCCTACCTCAGAGGCACTGGAGCACCCCTTTCCCCTGTGGCTTGGCAGCCTTGCCCCCAGTGAAGACCCCAGGCGGACTCGCCCAGCTTCTCTGAGCGGCCTTTAGCTCGCTGTCAACTGAGGGAGCCACAGGGAGTCCTGTGTGGGAGGTCCCTCTGTCGGAAGAGGTGAGGTGCTTGGCCCTACTGCACTGGATCCCGGCTGCCCGTCTCCAGCATCACCGAGTCTTGGCAGGATGTGCTCGTGTTGGCGCAGCCCCCAGCCGCTCGCAGTGAGCTCTGCGCTCCAGGTTCCAGGAGCTTGCATGGGGACCGGCAGAATCATTGCAGAAGGGCCGCGGGCAGGCAACGCTTGCTTCCTCGTCTAGCTCCTGTCAACTCCATGACAACTCCGAGAGCCCATGTCCTCCTCTGGGGAGCCGGCAGGAGCACCCTGGCGGTCTGGACTAAGAACCCGGCACTGCTGGGGCCTGGTGCTTGGGCCAAGGTCGTGGGGCTGACTGGGGAGTGGGCAGGAGCAGGACTACAGGTGGCGATCACAGGAGAGGACACGCATCAGGCAGAGCCTGGCCGCTCAAGGCTGCCGGGACAGGGCAAGGGAGGTACTATCCTTGCGAAAGGAATGGGTCGCAGGCGGAATGCCGGACCATCCTCTGTGCCCCAGCTCCAAGAGAAGGGGGATGCCCAGGGGCACCGAGCCTGTCGGTTGGACATCAGGCCCTCCCAACCCACAGGCACCTCGGTGTCACTTACGTTCCCACCCAAGGGGGCTGGAGGAGGACCGGACATGGGGAGGCCTAGAAGCCTGCGAGAGGAGATGCGCGGGGCTCCTGTTTATTGAGCGAGGTTCATCAAAGTGCTTCCGAGCGGGACCACACGCAGTCATTTATAAATTTAAAACTCTTCTGTAGGAACTGGCTATGTACAGAGCCAAACGACTGAAACCTTAGAAAAGAGCCGGCCGTGGTCCTGCGGCCACTGACTTGGGGCGCGAGGCCGCATGAGACCGTCCCCGCGGCTCAGAGGTGCGGCGCGTAGAAGGCGGGCGCGCCGTAGGTCTGCGAGCCCAGCACGAAGGGCGAGAGCACCGCCGGACTGGACAGAAAGGGTAGCTGCGCGGCGCACACCAGCCCGCCGGGGCCGTGCGCAGGGTACCCGGCGGGGCCGTGCATGGCGAGCGGCGCGCCCATAGGCGGCGAGGGGCTGAGCGGGCTCAGGCCGCCAGGCAGCCCCGCACCAGGGCCCGCGCCGGGGCCGGGGCCCCCGCCGCCGCCGGTCGGCGCGCTTGTGTCGGCGCCCGGGTTTTGCTTCTTCCACTTGGTTCGGCGATTCTGGAACCAGATCTTCACCTGTGTTTCGGTGAGGCTCAGGGACAGCGCCAGGTTGAGGCGCTCACACACGGACAGGTAGCGCGTCGCCTTGAACTTGTTCTCCAGCGCCACAAGCTGCTCGTAGGTGAAGGCGGTGCGCGCACGCCGCGGTTTCCCCGACTTGGAGTCGGAGCCCGTGCGCTTCCGCTTGGGCTTGGTCGCCGCCGCCGACGCCGCGCCCTGCGGAGTGGTCCCAGCGACACCCGCTGCCGCCGCGGCTCCCGGCGGGCACGAGGCTCCCGGCGAGTTCCCGCGGGGCCCCGGGGCTGCGGCGTCGTCGACTGCGCTGGGGGGCGCCTGCCCCTCGGCCGCTCCTGGGCAGCCCGACCCGCGGGCCCCGCGGCCGCCGCCTCCGCGTGCCTCCTCCGCACTGCGTGCCGCCTGTGCCTCGGGCGCCTCCTCCTCGTCCTCGTCGTCTGGTGCCTCGTCCACGCTCTCAGCGCTCGGGCTGTGGCCGCCTCCGCCGCTACTGTAGCCATTGGCCTCCACCTCATCGGCTTTGCAGAGGTCGCCGGCACCTGCGGGCGGGCAGGACAGAAGACAGAGGGTCAGGCCGCGCCCCCGTCCTCCCGCTCCCTCCCTGCGGGCATTTTTCTTCCTGGTTCGGTTTCTCATCCTCCTCCTTCGCCTTCTCTTTTTTCCCATAGCTCTTTCGTTTCCCTCCCTCCGTCCCCACCATCCGCTCGAATCTCCTCCCTGCCCCTTCCTCATTTCCTGAGATCGGAAGGGTCCCTCTCGCCCGCAGCGGCACTTCCACGCCCGCGGCTCCACACGCAGCCGGTGCCTTGGTCCCTCGGGGCGCGCTGTGCGTGGCTGGGCGCGGGCTGCGGAGTGTACAGCGGAGGGAGCTCTCCAATCGATCCCGGGGCAGATACAAACTTAATTAAACTCATTTTGTGTAATGTACAAACTAGTTAAAGGCCATTTAATTTATTTCGGCGTATATTACCCTCCAATTACAGCCGGCATTGGGCCAGCCAATTACCAGCCATTTAGTATCAGGTGGGACCAGAGAGGCCTGGGGTGGGGCCCGACAGCCAAGAGCAGGGGGCTTCTGAGGGCCAAAATTAGTTGCCCTGGCTAGGTCCCTCGTTTAGGCCTCCAGGACCAGGAACACCTCAGCCCTCTCAGTGCCTGCTTCTTGCCTGTGGGGGCCCCTTTGCCCAGTTCCCAGCATCACTGTGTGGTCTGTCCACATTTGACCTGATCAGGAGGGGTGAGCAGTAGCCCAGCATTCTTCAAGCAGAGGCCACAGCTCTGACTGCAGTTTGAATCTGAAATTTGGAAGCAGGTCTCTCTCCTGCAGTGCTTTGAGGGCAGTCTATACCTCCCACCCCGACAGGTGGTTTTAAACCACCAGAGGAGCCCCATAGGTGTTCTCCACTGGCACTTCCCAACCGGGTTCCAAGGCCCTGATCCAGGTCGGGTTGGCACCAAGATCCTGGGATGTAAATGATGAATTCACTCCTGGCAGATTCCTACAATACAACTGGCCCAGGTCACAGGAAGACCAGCAGGTGTCCTGGTTCCCAACTAGGAAGCCTGGGTTGGGGCAAGAGCCGTTTCCCAAGCCACCCAGAGCCATCGTCGCAATCCCTTCCAGTCAAGTTTGTCCCAGTTCCTCTCCCCAGCTGTACCTGCTCCCTCCCGGCATAGTTAGAACCTGGACCCTGGAGCGAAGGTTCTGGTGCATGGGAAGGTTTCCAGAACAACCCCTCTTGGAAAGCCTGCAGGATCCCCCTCCAGACAGCCAGAATTTGCTCTCCCTCCACCTGCACCTATAGGAAAGAAGCCTAGTGCCCATGCCCCAGAGCCAGCAGCCCCAGCCTCTCCTCCCAGTGAGGCACAGGGGAAGGTGGAGGGAGGAAGGGCGGGAGAGGGGACACAAAAAGCAATCAGGACCGGGTCGAATGCAATTCGCGATCAATCGCGGCCCCTAATAAGTGTAATAGGTTTTAATCGAGTAATTATCCGAATTTTGACCCTATAATTTAGATGTTCGGGGGGAGTTTGCAAGGTGCTTGAAAGAGATATGCATGCGCCGTAATGGGATATCGACCGGACCGGGGGCGCGGGCCGCCCCATTACCGGCCGCTTTCCGCCGCTAAGCACATTTCCCCTTAACTGTAATCGAAGGGATTTAATTGTTTTTCCAGAGATAACCAGCGTTTTGTCACAATTAGTCTGATTTGTCCAAAAAGAGAGTGAGAGAGGGAGAGAGAGCGAGAGAGAGGAGAAAAGGAGGGAGGGAGGCTCCGGGTGGCCACAGTGGGGGCGGGGAGGTCACAGGCCAGCTGCTACGCACGTCCCCTCAACCTCCAGCACCATCCACCCTCCAAGACCAGAGATGAGCGCGAGCGAACCCTGAAGCAGCCTCGTAGCCCCTCAGGCCCTGAGCTTGGCCTCGCGGAGCCTTTCCGTAGGCGCAGGGCAGCGTGGGCCCTGGAGTCCGGGTCGAACGGAGGCCGCGGGAGGGCCGGGCGCAGACCCCGCACTCTGCGAACTTTCTACTGAGCCCCGGAGCCCGGCCAAGCCAAGCTCCTCAGGGGTCCCAGGAGCATAAACGCACAGCAGCGGCAGGTCCCCTTGTCCCCGCGATCAGGCGCCGGCCCCTTCCTACTCACTCGGCGGCTCAGCTCCGGTGGCTGCTCCGACTCCCCCGGCGGCGGCCAGTGCTTGGCGCTCCAGCTCCTCCGCGCGTGGTGGGCGTCCGGAGGCGGTGGGGGCCGGGGCGCACGGGGCCGGGGCGCACGGGGCGCACGCTGCAGGCGCTACGGGGCCCAGCAGCACGCAGCGGCGTCTTCTGCTGTTGAACTTATTGGGGTCCAGGATGTCCAGCACCGAGAAGGAGGTGGGACGCGGGGGCGCGGCGGGCCGGGCCGCTCCAGCAGCCTCGGGCCCCGCGGGCACAGTGTCACTGGCCGCCAGCGGAGGGGCTCCGGGCCGGGGAAAGGCAGGCAGCTCGGCGCGCCCGTCCATAGCGTCCCGGGAAGCTGCGGCGGGAGCGGGCGGTGCGGGCCCTGGGCCGGGCCCAGGCGGCGGCGGCGGCGGCGGCAGCGGCAGCGCGGGGACGTCCCCAGGAGCTGCCGCGCTGCTGGCACTCATGCCGGCCTCCCGCCGCTCCGGCGGCTCGGGCCCCGCCGCCTACTGGGCTCCCATCTCTGGCGGCCTGGGAGCCGCCGCTCGGCCAGCGCGGGCGGCCACAGCTAGACCTCTGTCGGCGCCGCGCCCCGCTCCGCCGGTACTGCCTGGAGCTGCCTCCGCCGCCGCCTCAGGCGCCCGCCGCGCCCGGCCCGCGCATTTATGGCGGCCCCGGCGGAGGCGCCCACGCGTCCACACGCCGCACACACGTGCGCCCGCAGGCGGCCGCGGGGCTCCGCCGCCTCGTTAGCGCGCACGCCTAATTGGCTGCGAACGGTCCCGGGCGGAGGAGGCGGGCCCCGCGCGGGACACACGGACCGAGCCTCCGGGCGGGACCGACGGACGCGCCGCCCAGAGCTGGAGCGCAGTTCGCGGCCGCTGTCGCGGTCAGCAGCAAGTCGCTGAGCCTCCGCCGGTCTGGAAACAGCACGCCCGCCTCCTCGGCCAAGGGGGAGGAGACAGCACCGGCTTTTAAATAACTGCGGGAACAGTCGGCAGCTGGGGGGCCGCGGAGGCCCGGGGCACGCGGGTGGGCGAGCCTGGAGTTGGCCGGGACATTCCGCCCAGGATCCGGCACCGGGAATGGCTTCTCCTCCGGCCCGGCGCGCAGGGCCTTTGGCTGGGGCGGGCCACGCGCGGGTTCTGAGTCTCTGTAGGGTCTCCGGGCCCTTCCCGCAGGTTCCGCGAATCTCGGTGGAGCCGCGGGTTGCTCGAGCTCGCTTCTCCGGCTCTAGCTCAAGGTCTCTGTCCCTCGGTCCCCTCCCGCGAGGGCGCCCGCCCCCTTTGCGCTGTCACATCAGGGCAGGCAGAGTCTCCGCGAGGGGCGGGGCTGGTGGCCTCGGGGTTGCTTGTCATAAGTGGAATCGAAAACGAGGAAGGCTGGACAGCACTCTTGCCCCCGGCCCCCAAAAGGGGTACCGAAAAATCGTACAAACGACAGACGGCCTACACAGCAGCCGATAACCCTCAAGTAAGGAGGAATGTGTTTCTTCCAGAAGCAATACGGCACACTCCCCTTTCCCACACCCGAAGAAGTGAGAGAAGGCCGTTCGCGGCCCGAGTACTTCTGCACGTTTTGTCCACAACGGCGATGTTTGCAGGACAGGGACCTGCGACCCTGAGCTTTGAGCCAGGCGTTCCCAGTCCAAGCGCGGGATGGCGGATACTTCCTGGCGTGTCTCTGTCCCCCTGGGCCCTCCAACGAACAGACCCGCCTCTATGGACCCAGGTGGGAGCCGGCGGTGGCGCGCGTGTGTGTGCAGGGTGTGAACGCGCGGTCGACTGCTCCAGCGACTGCGCGTGCCTCCTCCCGCTGCGGTCCCCGGAGCCTGCTCCGCGCACAAGGACGGGTCCTTTGCAATTACCGCGGGCAATGATCCTTCGGAAGCAGAAATTAAAAGTTGGGAGAAATAATGGGGGACCGATCTGCTGTAATTTGGGCCATGCTCGGACATGCTGAGCCTCAGGGAGGCTGGGGCTGGGGGAGGCCCAGGTCTCCCCTCCCCTTTTTCCCTTCCCCGCCCCCTCCACCCTCCCCGCTGCTGGTCCATCCCGAGATTCTAATCAGACCCACAACACTGTGTCCTTCCTTGCCAGGACTTGATTATTCTTTATCTTTAAATTATAAATCACCTCTGGGGAAGGAGGTGGGTAATCTCTCATCGCAGGGAGGTAATTATCTCCTTCCCGCCCCCACCTTGGTCTCGGTCTTCCTCTCTTCCCCTCCCCAGCTGTTTGAATATAGATGTGCATGCCCCATTCTCTCTCTCTCTCTCTCTCTCTCTCTCTCTCTCTCACACACACACACACACACACACACACACACTCATTGACAAGCATGCTGTACACAAGAACGAATTCATTCATGAGCACCCAGATCCACACTGGGGCACTGCCTCACAAGCCACTCGAATCCCTCCCTCTCCTTCCAGCCCCCACCAGCTCCTGAGAGGATCACCTCTCTGTTTCCTTTAATTCTTTGGGTGAGGAGGGCACCCAGGCCTTCTGTCAGGTTCCCGACTCCTCCTCTGCTCCCCTGGGAGACATGGCTCCTTGGTGGAGGAGTGGGTTTTCCCTGGGGATGGAAGGGCAGGGCAGAAGCACGAAGTGCCTCTGAGCTGACTTTGGGTGTTCAAGACTTAGCACGGCACAGAGCATCTCACCCCTGCAAAACACACACTTCACAAAGTGCCTGTCACTAGCACAGGTCACCGGGCAGGGATCGAACTCGGCCAAACACCTAACAGCAGCCACCACCACACACCATGCTGTGTGGCTGGCCAGGATCTGTTCTCACCTATTTATATACAGTAGACACATGTAAGTCAGGAAGTGAGAGGACGCATCCTGTCCTCTTTCATTCTGATGAACACAGGTACAGAATGGTGTTGTATATAATGCAGATGTATTGTAATATGTGATGATCATCATTAGAACAGGGTAATGATATTAAAACAAAGTAATACAAGACGTTAATGAGATATGTAGTAAGCGTAATGGAATAAGTCATGGCAAAACACAGCCGGCACCAGGCGCACTTAAGCGCTGTCTGAGGCTCACTCTGATGGGGTGGGGTGCTCAGGATTGAGTACTACTTAGGCCATAACCATTGTGGCTGTCCTCAAGTCCCCTGCAGCATCCTTCTGCCCCTCTCCTCTCGGCCCCTCACTGTCTGAAGGGGCCGCAGCAGGGTCGTCATGGCTCAGAGGAGCAGGCAGGACCTAGAGCTAGATGGGGCAGCCCCGCGCTTTCCTGGAGAGGCCTCCTGCGTGTGGATGAGGCTCAGGGAGGGGATTGAGGAAGTCACTCCCCCACCCCCATCTCTCAGGGACAACCCGAGCCTCAGAGACCATGGCACCCCCTCCTCTCCCAGATCTTTGGAAACAGCCCTTCTGGACCTGGAACTTCGGGGCTGTAGAGAAGTTCTTTCTCTCCTAATCGTGACTGATTGGCAGTTAGACCCTCATTTGTGCAGTCTGCCATGTACCATCTGGGGTTGCCTCCAAGCCACCAGCTTCACTGGTGGGGCCCAGGTGGGTCCTGGCAGGTGAAATCCGTGCCTGGGATGTCGAGGCCTCTGCTGCCCAGTGGCAACAGTGTTGAGTCAGCTGTGCTCCTTCGTTGCTGAGCCACACTCGGGGCAGGTTGGTCTGGATGGAGGACTACAATGGGCGTGGAGGCAGGGAGAGACGTGGCAAGGATGGAAATTTAGGAGGAACTGTTGGCAAGCGGTCATAGAAGTGAACCTGGGAAAAGGGGTGGATTAGGTTGGAATTTCCCTGTCCTTTCCCCAGCATCAGAGCTTTTTGAAGTTTTGGGGGACAAGAGCAAGGGTGAGAGCTCCCACCTCCGCTGTCCACTCTCCTGGTCTTGTGACCCCTCCTAGATATTTCCTTCTGTCCATTGTGGGTTGGATTCCAATGACCTCTAAGATCCCTCTACTCTCCCCTGAGAGGCCAAATGTATCACTGTGCATGGGGTGGGGGTGATGGACTCCCCCTCTCTCTGTCTCTCGACGTGCTTTGTGATGGGCTGGAAGGGTAGCACTTCACTTGAGTTTGCCTTTTGCAAATTGCACACCACCTGAGACCACCCAACGTTTTATCAGCCTCCATGTGAAATATTCAGAGCAGGGACCACCATCCCGGTCTTCAAATAAATGTTCTGATCTCTTGAGCGCAGACCAGATCTCCCTGCGGCCCCCTGTGTGGAGACGGAGGAGGGAGAGGCAGGCAAGGGGAGGGAAGTTCCCACGTGCCTTCCTCGCACCCCTCCATCCCCTCGGCGGTGCACCGTTTTTGCTTTCCAGAGTCTGGGAAAAGCGCAGAACTTTCGGTTTAACTTTATCATTCATCTTCTTCAAAATATAGTCCCGCAGGGTACTCTCAGCCCTCTAAGAAGGGTACGGCACTCTGAGAAAACCAGAGAAGGGAGGGAGCGCGGCTGCTGACCTCTCGAGGGCAGGAGGCCGCAGCCGCGCGACCAGGCACAGGGTGCCGGCTGCTGCGCGCAGTGTGCGCAGCGGACTGTCCACAGCACCACGGACAGCGCATCCCACTGGTGCGCACAGGGCCGCGGCCTGCGCAGCGTTCAGCACCGGACAGCGCCAGCACTGCCGCTCGCCCGTGTTTTCCGCCACCGCCCTCGTTCTCTGACGTCTCTGGGAGTCCTCTTCTCCAACCCCCAAACTCTGTGATACCGCTACAAGAAAGAGGGCGCAGACCCTGTGTGGGCGCAGTGTGGTGTGTGGAGTCCGGCACCGCGCGGCATCACACGCCCTGTCAGACGCCCGCCCAGTCCCCTCAGCGGAACCAGAGCTGCGGGAGGGTCCTGGGGGCTTCAGGAGGTCGTACATCGCCTGTGTGCGTCCTTCAATTTGCGAGCTGCGTGCATTCAGAGATGTAAATCACGTACAGAGCAGCAGCGCAGGGCCTGGCTCCTGGCAAGGAGCCAGAGATGCAAAGGTGCGGTTTAAACCCTTTAAACTTAAAACAAGAATCAACGACAGCTGGGCGTGGCTCCCTGACCGTGGGAGCCGACTGCACTGTGTGGGTGAGCATGCCTGGCTTCTCCACAGGCTGCAGAGGGGCCAACGGGCACTCTTGGCACTGTTGGCTGGACTGGGAGGGCACCCTGACTGGAAGGACCTCCTGACCACAGGGCGGGGCAGAGGTGAGGAGTCTGATGTGCTCAAGGGCACTGATGCAGTGGGCGCTGGGACTTAGACGTGAGCACTGGTCTGATGGTGGTTCAATGTGCAGAGTCATGGGTGGGTGGCTTCCAAGTGCCAAGGAAGGCCGTCCACGCAGGGGTCCTTGCCTCACAGCTGGGTCCCCAAGATGCCCTCACTGTTCCTTGCCCTTTCTGGCCTCTATCTGCCACTAGACCACTTGGAGGAGCAGCAGGGGTGTCCAAGCTCCATGCCATTTGCCTCACTTCCTTCCAGGTTCCTGCCAAGACCAGGGCTCCATGCCCAGGCACCTCCCTCAGTGGTGATTCGTGTGGCACCGATGGCTTTGTCCAGGGGACAGGCAAGCCATGCTGTGTGAGGATGTGGTCAGAAGGCCCTCCTAAGACGAGGGCCTGTGGGTGCCTTGGTGCTGTGTGTCCGTCTCACTGACAGTAGCAATGCCTCCCCTCTCACTGTCCACTACAGCCTGCCCTCTGCATTACACTTCCTGTTGTTCTTGGGTGTAGAAGGAGTCACGAGCACCCCTTTCCAGAAATGCCCTCAGGCTGCCACCAGCTGGGACCATGTCTGGCCTTTGCAGCCCTGCAGTGGAGCCCAGCCTGACTGGGTCCTTGGAGGGCTTCCTGCCCCTTCGAGTGCATCGTGTGCCCTGGGCTCCTGCCTGCCTGATGACTGACCACTGGCCATGCCCTTGGTCCCTTGTCCACATGCATTGTTCCCGGTCACTTTAGTTAAGGCAGTGCCACCTGTGAGATACCCCATGCCTCAGCTCGGACAGGACGCACCTTGGTGGGCTTGCGGGGCAGGGATGGAAGGTCTGTCGTCAGCATCCTCTGATGCCACCTGAGATCCCGGGAAGGCCCTTCCCTCTGTCCTCCTCTGAGCAGCAATGCCTGGATTAGGTGAGGAGCTTGGGAGGCAGAAGTGGGTATGTGCAGGAAGGAAGGTGAGGGGTGGGCTTGAAAGCCTGATGTCGGGGGACCTAAGAGTGGGGAGGGGGCTCAGGCCAGGTGCACAGAGATGCTCAATAAATGAGTTCAGCTAAGTCCTCTCTGCTCTGCACACACATGCCACAGTCATGCCAACTCTGACCCGCTCCAGATAGGGTCCAGAGGCCACGTGAGGAGGGGGTGGGCCACTGCATAATGAGCTTAATTGAGGTTAGTGCCTCTCACGCAGCCGCTTGATTATTGAATTATTATCAGGCGCATGCGCATGAATCATAATTAGAAGTTTGGAAGCGCTGCAGGGGATCTTCTGAGGCGATCTGGCACGGTTGCCCCGGCACTGTTTGTGGAGGGCGAGGTGGGCGCGCGCCTGCATTTCTGGGGACCCCTCCTCTGTGCCCCCGCGGAAGGCTGTTTGCGCGGACGGTCCCTGCGGCCCCCGGGGCAGCTGTACCAGCGGGCGGGGCGTCGGCGGAGACGCGCTCTGGGCTGCGGGGTCCGCGCCCGACCCAGGGCCCCCTGCCGACGCGGTTCGGAGCTGCAGCCCCACGCCAGGCGCTCCGACCCGCCTACTCCGCCTATTCTTTGGGAGGGTCGCTCACCGCCCCATTCTCAGCTGCTGGCTCGAAAGGCCCCAGGGGGCCCCCGGGAGCGCGCAGGGTGAGGACGTGTCGGTGTCCTCCGTGTCCGCGTGCGGCGCGCCGGTTCACTGCGTGCGTCTCCGAGTGTCCGCTGGTCTGTGCCTGACCCGGATCTCCGGGCTGGGCCGGGGCTCTGCCTCTGCGACTGCGCGGGTGTGTGCAGCCTGCGCTCTGCAGCCTGGGCGTCCGGAGCTCTGCCTGCGTGCTGTGCACCGACATGTGCGTCCGCGTCTGCGCCGCTGTGCCGCCGTGCCCAGCGCGCGGACTCTGGGTCTCTGCAGCCCGTCTGCATCCTCGCCTGGGGGCGCCCATCCGAGGGGCGAGCGGCGGGCTCTAGGGCACGGGGGTCGTGGCACGAGGACCCTGTCTGTGAGCTCCAACCTGCCCCCCCGCCCAGCCCTCCCGGGGTCACTAGGGGAGCCCCAGGAAAGCGGGGTGCCGAGGGGAGGCAGGGTCCCCAGGGCGAGAGGTCGGTCGCCTGCCTCTCGCTGCCTCACCCCACTCCACTTCTCTATTTATTTTCCTCTCTGTTGCTGAAACATATTGAAGGGGAGAAAAAGGAAACATTAAGATCCACTGTGAGCCGCGCGGCGGTTTAACGATTTCAAATGAGCCCGGCTCGGGTGAGGACCTGACAATCCCCCGTCAGGATGGCAGATGACGGCTAAAATTACCCGGAATCAATATTCTCACCGGGTGTGCCGGGCTGATAAGCTCCGCCAAGACAATGTTGACTATTAAAGTCGACAGCTTGAGATATTACACTATTAGTTATGCTATTTTTAATAATCTATAATATTTGGGCGATAATTAATTAATTATACGGGTCAGATAATATCTAGGGCTGGAATGAGGTCTGAAGGACCCATTACCGCGGTAATGAGAAAGGAGAATCTCATCTGGGGCAGGTGCGCAAGGGCCTGCTGCTTGGGCCTGGGATGCTGCCGGCCGCTGGGAGGCCCACCCCTCCAGTCCTACCCCCAACCCGGCCCAGCAGGGTCAGAGGCGGCGCTGCTTGGGGTGGACGCCTGCTCCTGTGTCTCTGGGATGCTCATGGCACTGAAGAGCCAGTGCCTCCTGCTGCTAAGGAGCTGGAGGCCGCTCTGTCCGCCGCAGGTGGGGTTACCCGTGGATCGCGCCCCTCCGGCTGGCCCTGCCAGGAGACCCTGCAGCTGCGGGGACCACCAAGCTCTTTCCCGCCCCAGGCGCTTGTGCTGGCTGTTTCTGCGGGAAGCCTCCCTTCTCCTCTCTGTGCTCCAACATTACATCCAGAGCCATCTTGACTGCTCTGCCTCGACCCCAGCCCTGCCGAGGGCCCCAGGGGAGGCCTTGCCGGGTCTTCAGGGTGCAGAGGTGGCCTGCAGTGGGGAAGCCACGGATCTCCTGGGCACAGCGGGGGCAGCTGTCAGTGAGTGCTGCTCTTCCGGTGGTGGTCCCACTCAGGGAGCCGGGCTCTGGTGGTCCTGCTATCTTTGGGACACCTAGCAGGGAGAAGACAGGAGGGGGGAGTCAGATTGTGCCTGTGACGGAGTCTTTTCTGTCCAGTGACCCTGGGCCTCAAAGGCACCGGTCTCCTGGCCCTGGGGCCTCCTGGCTGTGGCCCATGACAGGCCAGTCTCCTGGCTTTGCCCAGCCCAGCTCCCCCCTCCAGCTGCCTAGTTGCTGCAGCCCTGGGTGGTCAGGTACTGGGCACACTGCAGGGAATTTGAAAACAATAATCCACTGGCAGCCAGGTGTCTGCTGCCCACCATCACAGTGCTGCAATTCCACACGGTGCTGCTGAGAAATACTCTACCCAGAAAAATGTTCTGTCGCTCTAAGTTCTAACTAGCGGCTGTGGTGCTGTAGGCATTTCATGCACAGCACATACCTGCGTACACACGTAGCATGCAGGCGAACCTCAAACTGCCAAGCTTCTTTGACGGGCATGTACCCCACGTGGAGGCCGATCCTAGAGTCCCAGTTCTGCCGTGGCCTCAGACTCAGATGTGTGCACACATTCCTGTCTGTGGGTGCTTCCTGAGGGCCCAGCCCCTGACTCAGCTCTGATCTCCGCCCACAGTGTCCCCCACAGTCCTTTGTGCAAATAGAGGTTCAGAGTCCACAGAGGGCACCACCAGCGTACGGATGGAGACACACAGCGTGACCGCAGCCTGGGCCAGGGTGCATGCCATCCAGTCCATTGCGTGAAAAGCACGTAAGTGCTGGGCCACTGGTGCCCCGTGTCTGTCCTGGGGGGCTCGGTGGGGAAGCTGGTGAAAGGCTGCCTGCTCCCTTCACCGGGGCCAGCCTCGGAGTTGGGCAGAGGGACAGCAGGACCACAGGCTGAGCTGCGGTCCTGATGAGGTGCCCTGTGGACCCTGCCCTACCTTTGCTGCTCCATGTGGGAATACAGCATTCCCTAAAGCGCACTGATGTGGTCTGCAAGTCCCAGCCGTCACTTTTGCCCCCATTTGCCCTGTCATACTCAGTGATTTTTTTTTTTACTTACAATATAAAAATTCAATAAAATAAACATTTCGCCACTGGCTCTTGTTGGTTGTCACAGATTAGGACCAGCAGTGATGTGCCCCTGGGGTCACACACTCAGCTGGGTCCTGGTGGCCACCTCACCAGGGCACACGCCCTGCACATACTCCCCGCCCCTCTCCAGGTGTGCCCCTGCCAGGTGTCCTCCCATCACGCCCCCAGGACCCCGTGGCAGGCGCCGTGGGGGCAGAGCTCGTGTCCGGGTTATGCTCCCTCTGACCAGCCACCCTGCCTCTCCAGGGTCCTGATGGAAAAGTGCGGGGAGAGAGCGTCTCCCACGGAGCTCTCGCCCTTCCCTCTGCTTCTAGAGACGGGCTGAGTCTGCGGCCTGGGCTGCTGCCTCTCCTTTCCCGGTGGCATCACACGCGTTCGCTGCTGTCAGGGAAGACTTGGGACAGAGTCTTAATGGTCGCACGCGCAGGATTCCGCAGCATGTCCGGGTTAATTGTCTCTCAATTAGCCTCGCTTGCCTGGCTCTCGGGTGGCCTTGAACACTCTCGCATAGACTCTCATTTGGACCTCGTCTAGGAGAATAGGGAAGTAAGGTGGGCAGTTTCGGAGGCCGGGTGGATGTTCCAGCAGGACAGTGCTGCGGCCTGCACCCTCCGCACTGGGCGGTGGCATCCCTGCCGGTGGCAGCCAGGTGGGGGCTTTCCTTGCTGGCCACGCCTTGGGGCCCGCCTTGCTCCTCCACTGGTGCAGCTGTCTGGCTGTTTTGCTGCAATAGGTTGAAAACACTCTTATAGATACACTGTCTCCGCCGTGCACAGAGGTCCAGGAAAGTGAGGCGGCCTCCAGACCCGCCACTCAGCGACCGTCCTCTACTGTGCTGCCCAGGTGGCTCAGCTGGGCACGGCCACGCCTGTTCCCTGGACCATTATAACACATGTCCAGACGTGAAGTTGCTTCACCTGTAAATATTTCAGGCAAGAAAAAATATAAAAAATTATATATAGGTTGGAAAAGAATAAAACTATACCCCAGTAGAGATACCAGGATCAGCGACGTGAAATCCCTGGGGACCTGCGAGGAGGGCACCAGGAGCTCCTGGCCAGCACTCAGGAAGGGCCAGGACCCATCTCTCCACATCAGCAGCCAACCAGGGAGACCAGCTCAGAGAAGTGGTGGGCAGCAGACCCAGGCCAGGAGGTGGGCAGCAGCCGGGGCCAGGAGGTGGGCAGCCTCAGCTAGGGTTGGCCTGGCTCTTCTCCAGCTCTGGTTGTCTGATTTCCTAGTTGGGATGATGGCAGCCTCAGAATGGGTTGGAAGCCATTGTCTCCTCTTGTGCTTTCTCACAGACATTGTGTAGAATTGGAATTTTGTTTGTCTTTAAATACTTGCTAGAATTCCCCAGGGAGCTGCCTGGGCCTGGAGACCCCTCTGGGAAGGTGGTCAACTGGGGACCTGTCCATCAAGGACACGGGACTGCTCTGGTTGCTGGTTCTGGGGTGCTCTTGGTAGTCCATGGGCTCGTGGGGTCTGGTCTTGGGAGTTGCTGGGTTTGTGTGCAGAGGGCCCTGGGCCCTCCTGCTGGGTCGGGGGGCTCTGTAGTGGTGGCCCCTCTTATTCCTGGCTTGGTGCTCTGGGTCTTTGTGGTTTGCTTTGCAGCCTGGAGGAAGACTTGTCCATTTTATTGACTTTCCCTAAAAGCCCTTCTGACCTCCTCATTTTATGCCAGTTGCTTCTGCTGTCCACTTGTCTGATTTTGCTGCCTTTCTTATTCCTCTTCTCGAGTCCTGGGGTTCCGTTTCTGCCCCCTCGAGTGGAAGCTTAGGTCACTGAGGTCTTCAGGCAGAAGGCTCCTGTGCGAGTCCGTCCAGCTCGGTGCTCACTGTGTGCCAAGCTCTCCATGTTTTCACTCGGTTCACAACGTCCTCTACTTTCTCCTGAGACTGCTTCCTGGACCCACGGGTGTTTAGAGGTGTGTTGCTCAATTTCTGAGGTCTGAGGTTTCGAAGCTGCCCGTGACTGGCTTCTGGTTTGATTCCGCTGTGGTCAGAGGCTTCGTACTGCGCTCTGCTGTGGAGTCTGTTGGGTTTGTTTCTCAAGCTCCCTGGAGATGGTCCCCCAGCAGGGGTGGCTGGGCATGGCTCCTGCTTCCAGCTCTGTCCGTCTGGAGCCCCCGTGTGGAGTCTGCTGCAGGTGGAGACAGCTGGGCCTGCAGGCTCCTGGAGCTCCCTTCCTTTGGGCGTGGGGCAGCGAGTCCTAGTCTCCCAGCTCTGGGTCCTGCTCTGCCTGGTGCTCTGCTGCCACCCGGCTGCTTTTGTGAGGATTTCCAGGGGTCCTTCCCCCACCTCCTCCCTCTTTTTCTTTCTTTTTTAGGGTACCAGGGTTTGAACCCAGGGGTGCTTAACCACTGAGCCACATCCCCAGTCCTTTTTTATATTTTATTTAGGGACAGGGTCTCTCTGAGTTGCTTAAGGCCCCAATAAGTTGCTGAGGCTGGCTTTGAACTCGTGATCTTCCTGCCTCAGCCTCCAGAGCTGCTGGGGTTACAGGTGTCTGCCTCTGCACCCAGCTCCCCTCCTTCCTCTTTGCTCCTCCCTCCTCCCTCCTCCCCTCCTCTTCCTCCTCCTCCTTCTTCCTCCTTCCCTTCTCCCCTCTCCTTCCTCCTCTCCCCTCCTCCTCCCTCTCCTCTTCCTTCTTCTTTTTGGTGTATGGATTGAATTCAAGAGCACTCTTCCTCTGAACCACATCCCCAGCTCTTTTTATTTTTTGTTTTGAGACAGGGTCATGCTAAGCTGCCCAGGCTGGCAGGGTGGCCTTCCAGGCCTCGTTAAAGGAGGTCTGCTGATGACACATTCTCTTCACTGTCCTCTGAGAGGGTCTTTATTTTGCCCAGTTCCCTCCAGGAGGGCATTTTTGTTGGGCACAGAATCTGGTGGGCAAGGCTTGGGACACTGTCCTTGCCCTGTGTGTCCATGGCACTGGGGGTTAGGGTCCCAGCACAGGAACTCTGGGGCAAGTTGAGGCCACCGCAGTCACTGTTTCCTCAAACATCTTTTCTTCCATTCTCTCACCAAACCTTTTGCTCAGTACCAGGTGGGTTCCCGGGGCTCTATTTGCCTCTGAAAACCTCTTTCTTCCTCTGTTATCCAGACTGGAGACTTCCCACTGGTCTGTCTACTATTTCACTGACCTCTCCCCTTGTCATCTTCATTCTCCCTTAGAACCCATCCAGTGAATTTTAAATTCTGGTTATTGAGTTTAAATTTCTGTTTGATTTGCTTTCTCTGGTCTTTCACTCTTTCAGGATTGAATTTCTTTCGGGAGTGTTTTCCATTACTTCTTGGAACATGATTATAATAGTCGCTTTAAAACCTGTGTGATGATTCCTACAACTGTGTCATCTTGGTTTTTTTTTGGTGGTGCTGGGTCATCTTGGGTTGAAATATGTTAAATATCTTTCCTTTGACAGCCCCAGGCTTTCCCAGTGCTTTGCATGTTGAGTGGTTTTGGACTGTATTCTGGTCATTTTGCACACTGAGTCCTGAGGAGCTGTGTCCTGTCCACTGTTCAGATCCAAAGTCTCTGGTGTGCTGTCTGTATCAGGCCAGCCCTGTGCAGCTGGGGCTGGTGCTGGGTTCCACTTGTCTTCTGGGGTCCTTTCCTCCAGCAGCCTCTCCCCCAGGGATGCCGAGGTTGATTTGTGGGGTCAGATGGTAGCAACTGATAATTGTTGCCCAAATCAATGATTTTATAAGGGGTTGCACAGAAAATATTTTTAATCGATTATTTCCTTATTAACTTAACAGAGATTATATAAGGGAGATTTTTCCTTTGTAATTATTTCCTTACTCTGTATCATAGCTCTGTCAAGATTCCAGCCAGCCATAGTGGTACAAAGGTGATGTAATCCCAGTGGCTCAGGAAACTAAGGCAGGTGGATCACAAATTCAAAGCCAGCCTCAGCAACTTAATGAGACCCTAAATAACTTGGACAAGCCCTATCTCAAATTAAAAAATTTTTAAAAATGGGGTTAGGGATATGGCTTAGTGATGAAGTGTTGCTAGATTCAATCCCTGGTACCAAAAATAAATAAATAAATAAATAAATACAATATAAGATGTTACAGGTTTTTTTTTTTTTTTTTTAATTTGGCATTATTGACATACAGACCATAGTAAGATCCAGCCATTCAGAGTGTGTGAGTCGGGGGTTCTGGCCCGTGTCAGACACATACAGCCACCCCATAGCCATCTTAGAACTCTTCCTTTCCGCAGAAAGGGGCCGATACGGGTCGCCAGCACCTCCCCAGGCAACGCCCTGCCCAGCCTGGGCAGCCTCTGAGCCTCTCTCTGTCCTGGGATCGCCTGTACTGGACCGTCCACTGAAGCAGAACCGCGCAGTGTGTGTGTCGGTGCCTCTGGCTGAGTGTGGCCCTCCGCGCTGCTGCATGGTCAGTGCTCGGTCCTCATGTCCCTCAGTGCTTGTCCAGGCCAGGGTGCCTTGTGTTTCCAGCACCTGTTGGTGGACTTCAGGTCGCTGGGAACTTTGCCCTGTGGACACTGCTGCTCTGAGCCCCTCTGTGGGAGCTCCCCTGTGGTCAGATGCTCTTTCTCTTGGATGCACACCTGGAAGTGGAATTTCTGGGTCGCAGGTGACCTGGTGTCACGCAGGCTGTCCACCACAGTGGCCGCATTCACTCACGTTCCTCTCACCCATACGTCAGGACTCAAATCTGCCAGGTCCTCTGGCGTCTGCTCGTATCTGACTTTTAACCTAAACACCCGAGTGGTGAGAACAATCTCATGTGTCTTGATGGACCGTCTGAGGACCACGTCAGCTCTCTCAGCCGTTGGGTATGCTCCTTGGCCAGATGTCCATTCACATCGTTTCTCTTTATTTTTGTGGTGCTGGGGAGCAAACCAGGGCCTCCCCCATGCTGGCAGGTGCTTGACCACTGAGCCACACCGGGGCCCAAGCTCACCATCTCAGAGATCATTTGGTCTTGCTGCTGAGTGGTCATGTTCTTCCTCCACCCAGACTCATTCCCTGGGTGGCCTTCACTTTCCTGGTGCTGCCCTCTGGAGTGCTGAGGTGGCTGACTCTGAGGAAATCCAGCCTCCATGGTTCAGCTCCTGCGGTGCCCATCCTGAGTCCGGGGATGCTCCTCTCCGTTCTTCTAAGAACGTGATGCCTGGTGTTGATCCGCTCAGGCCGACTCTGAAGTTGGCGTCAGATGAAGTCAAGCTCCTGCTCTTCACGCTGTGCTCTCGGGTGGTCTGGGTGCCACAGGCCCGGTCCCCTCCTGGACTTGCTCTGTCCAGCCATCTCCAAGGTCATCTGCTGCAGCCTGGCTGCCTGTTGTGCTGTCGGGAGGTGGTAGAACCTTCCAGAGGGGCCCAGAGGTGAGGTCGTTGGGGTCGTGCCCTTTCGCTGGGCTCCCTGGCCGCCCCGGGTGCTCAGGCCTCCTCTTCTCCCACCCTGCTGCACTGAGGGCCAAGGCCCAAAGCCCAGGGCCAAGTGACCGTGGACTGTAAGCAGCAGCTGCCACAAACCTCTCCTCTTTTTGAATCAGTCACGATGGGTGTCTTGTCCCAGTGGCAGAGCTGGTGGCCCCCAGCCTGGCAGGACCTCGCTGTCTCCATGATCGTAGCTCGTAGTGAGTCTGGAGCCCAGGAAGTGTGAGTCCTCCTGCGGAATTCTTTGGGATTGTTTGGGTTACTCTGGGTCCCCTTTGGACAGAGAAGCCCACTGTGCTGCCTGGTCAGCCTGGGGAGCGACCCGGGCGCACAGGGCCTTGTCCTTTCCGTCCCTCTCGTCCCCCAGCAGCGTGTTAGAGTTTAGAGAGCGAGTCTTGCATGCCCTGGGTGGATCTGACTCCTGCATCTGTCCCCGATGCTATTTTAATGGAATTGTTTCTTTAATTTCATTTTCAGATGGTTTATTAGGTTACAGAGTTTCAGACTTCATTTCTTTGACTTGCAATTTGATCTTTTTTCTCTTAAGCTAAAATTTGCTCCTAATGGTGTTAACATAATCACTTACATGCTTCATCCTACAACATACCCATAATAACTTCAGAATAACATTGCAATGGGATCACCAAGTGCAGTTCAAGATCTCTTCACGTGGGCGTCTGTTTGCCTTAGAACACGTCCTGCCTGGCAGACACACAGGGCGTCATGCACTCAGTCACTTGAAGTGATCTTCTCTTCTGTGCGGCTCGGTTCATTTGTTCCTGTTTGCTGTAAACTTTTCTGGCTTTATTTCCTCCTGTTTTATCTTAGAGGTGGGGCCCCTTCCCCTGCCTCCCCCTCACACTGAAGATGCTTCCCATGGAATCAGACAGCGCCTGCTCCCAGTCACCCACCTGTGGACCTCGTGGGCACCGAGGCTGAGCTTGGGGCTTGGAGCCCTCAGGGGGCCAGGCCGTGGCTGCCGGGCAGAGCACTGTGGACAGCTCCTGAGGCCCATGGGCTCCTGCCGTGGGCGCTTCACCCATCACTTGCCCAGGTCAGCAGTTTGGGGGGTGCAGGGATGAGGCAGGGGGGAGCCTGGGGGTCCTGCCTGCAGGTGCTGGGCCTTGAGGACTAGACAGGGCTCGGGGGCCCGCTCGGCGGGAGGGGCTCTGAGTGGGGTCAGGGTAGCAGACGGTCCCCTGCCTTCCCACCAAAGCAGCGGGGAGCTGGAAAGGTGGGCAGGCGACTCAGCCTGGCCTGGAGCACAGGGGACCCGGGACCTGCTGACCCAGTCCAGATGATCGAGGGGCCAGGGCTGGAGCAGGAGCCTGGATTCAGTGATGGAGGAGAGGCTGGTGCTGAGCTGGGCCTGCCTGTGTGGATGGTGAGCTGGGAGGGCCAGGCAGGGTGGTGGGCAGCCACTGGCAAGGGAGTACCTTCCTGAGGTGGGGGACCATGGGGCCAGAAGCCACTCTGGCTTGTCCCTCTAAATGTCTTTAGAGCCAGGTAGGCGTGTTGAGGGCGCAGCTGAGTTTAGGGGCCTGGAACCGGGACCAGGGGCTTGGCTGGATGTGTGAGGGGTGGTCATCAGCAGAGAGGCCCAGAGGGGCCAGTCGGTGTGAAACATCAAAGGGTCAGTCTGAGTGGTTGCCCTCAGTACAGCCCCCATCTGCCCAGTCAGCTACTCAAGGACGCTACTGCTGGGGGGTCTCCACCCGCAGAGCCTCCCTGCCTCCCCCAGCACAGAGCAGCACAGCATTGCAGGCCAGAGTGTGAAGGCTGTTGGGGCACAGGCCAGCCTTGCCCTGGGGAGCCAGTGGCCACCTGGAGGTGACCCAGGAACCAAGGCAGCTCCTCGCCTGGTGCCGAAACTGCAGCTAGCTGGCTTTGAGTTAGAGGGACAGTCCTCCACAGCCTGCTGGGTCCGGAGGACAAGGAGGCTTTCCAGGAGAGGAGATTCTGGGTGGAGACTCCAGGCCCCCTGCCCAACCTCAGGACTTGCGACTTGCCTGGACAGACCCCACAGCCTTGTTAGCTACGTCCCCAGAATGCACCCTTAGTGTGTAGATAGGTCCTACTGGTCCGGAAGAGGACAGAGTGAGACTCCTGGGGGCCTGGGGTTGTCCCCATGGTGCAGGGACCCGTCACTCTGAGAACCTCGGGGGTGAGGACCCAGCTCCACCTGGGGCCTGGTGTGCTACACAGTGGGGATATAGCTAGGCCCAGAGGACCCCTCTTGCCCACTCCTCACCCCATCCTGAGGGTTTTCCCCTGGGGCTGGAAGTGCTCACCTGCTGGAGGCCCAGGCCCAGGCCCAGGTCCTGGCAGGAAGTTGGGTGCATTATGGCTCACTGGACAGGAACAACCAGGGGGCTGGGTGTAGAACTGACCACCCTGCACTCTCCTGAAGCAGGGCTCAAGGGGTGCAGCAGGACTCCTTGAAAATGATTTCCATGCACCTGAGGTCAGAAAGAGAGGCCCCCTCAATGGTACCTTTATTATATTTGCCAGAAGAGAAATAGGGCCTGCAGACAGGACCAACCTTTCCCAGGGCCAGGAATCAACACACAAATCAAAGGGGAGAGTTCCGAGTCATGTCAGGTTGCAGGCTCCCATCTGGCCACAAGACTGTACTGAGGTTGGGGGAGAAGGG
>JAJEJO010000578.1:449597-590013 GCA_020662805.1 Glaucomys volans | reverse complement strand
GGGGGGTAAAAATAATAACAGAATGTGTGACAGATACCATTGCCCTGTGTACATGCATGAACGCACAGATGGTGTGACTCTACTTTGTGTACAACCAGTGAAACAATAGCTGTACTCCATTTGTGTTCAATGAATCAATAAGTAAATAAAAAAAAGAAAAAGAAAAAGAAAAAAATTTCATTGGATGCAATATAAACCAGACTAAAACAAAACAAGGCCCAGGTGTGGTAACTGCCTTGCTCAGGCTGTGCACGTGGTGCCGAAAGGCCCCAGGGGCCAGGTGCCTCCTGCTCTGGGGAGGGCCCAGGAAGGCCTCCTACAGCAGGTGGTCTGGGTAGGGAGGGGGACACCTCAGCAGTGCAAACAGCCCACTTTCTAAATGTGTTGGTTTTATTCCAAAGCACATCCTTTCATTCTTGAGAACTTTAAAGACAGTATTACTCAAGCACCTTCTAAAGCCACATTTATTATTTATCTGAAGCTCCTGATGGCTTTCTTTCTTGTCAGGATATGAATCTGAAGGAATTTTAGAGACCAGATGATAACTTCCTTGAATAAATTATTATCCAATGTTTAACTTCAAGGAAAATAATCAACTACAATAATAATGTTAAGTGCTTTGGAGTTATTTCCTGTATAATCTTCAAGATCTCCAAATCCTACAACAGTGTCTTGGACTAAAGTTTACATGATCATTAACTTTTTTTTTCAAGAGAAAATAGATTCTCTCTTCTAATAAAAGAAATATAATGTGAAAAATTACATCTGTTAAAAGGGATTTGGTCATTTAAAAAAGGAAAATAATTTTGATAAAAATTGATATTAAATTTTAATTTGTCTAATAAAAATCTGCAAATAATGACAATTCACCTTTTCTACCTTTTTATTTTATAAATGTCCTCTTTAATCATAATTTTCTCATCTTAATCCACTAAGTAGAAATTCTAAAACCTCCTTCAGCAATTGCTCATTCTTGATTTTCATCATAATTTATGTATATTAATTATATATGTTACTTATATATTATGATGGCTTTAAGTGATTAGTTACTACCATTTTTAAGAACTCTACTACTATTTTTCTTAGCGTTTTACTAAGAATGAGACTTTGCAAGAATTGGAGACATAATTAACTTTATAAAACCAGGTTTTGGTTTTATTTGTAATTTCTAATGAATTTTTTCGTATGCCAAAAATAAATAAATTTAAATTTGTCAACTAAACTGTTAAAAATAACTAAGGAGCTGGGCTTGGTAGTCTATGTCTATAATCTTAGCTACTCAGGACACTGAGGCAGAAAAATTGCAAGTTTGAGACCTGGGCAATACAGCAAGACCCTATTTTAAAATAAAATGATTTTAAAAGGACTGGGAGTGTAGTTCAGTGGTAGAGCACTTCCCCAGCATGTTGCAAAGCTCTGGCTTTAATCCTCAGTACCACCACCAAAGGAAAAAAAGGTGATGTTGAGCATTTAACATGTACCAAGTTTGAAGTTTGCATTGTGTCATTTGTTATTTTAAAAAGTCCTACGAACTACATTCTAATAACCATCATTCCCTTTCACTAACAAGGAGGTGAGGCTTGGAAGGCTATGTAACTTGCCTAAAGTTATGCAGTTACTAAGCAGCGGGGCTGGGATTTAAACCTAAGTCTGTCTGTAGAATTTATTTTCTTTAAAGTGGACAGACACAATCACTCTTCTTCGAGATCTTAGGGATATTAGCCCCTTCCTTTGGACTAGGTATTGGATATCAGCTTTGGACAATGGTTGAAGTGTAGATACATAAGCAAGAAACTACTGTGGAAATGATAACTTGGAGTTAATAATCCTGTAATTCCACCAGTGACTCAATAATTTAACTTTAATAATACCGTCCATAGCCTTCCTATCCCTCGGACTACCTTCATCTTTATACAAGGCTATCTCTATGGCCCTGAATTCTCCGCAGTTGTTGGGCTGGACTAAGCAAGACTGAACACTTTGCCCAGCACCAGTAGTCTTCAGTTGTAGGCAGGCAGTTTCTCTGCAGTGGAAGGTAGAGTGAAAGAGCTGTGCTGGCTTTGAATTCCAGATCCGCCATTTACTGGTTGCTTGTGTTGAAGCAAATTAACCTCCCCAGAGCTTCAGTCTTTTTGTCTCTTAAAAGGGGATCATAAAATCTACCTCACAATGTTATCACCTGCAGGTACCTGTCATACCTTCAGTAAAGAATAGTTTTACTTATAGTGAAAACCCAATGCCACCACATTAAAATATAAAACGCTCCATAGGTTATAATGTTGCAATAGGTTTCTTAGCTCTAATATACTGTAGTTTGTTCACAAATATTTTGTCCTCCTTACATAGCATCATGCACTCAACCTTTCTGAGTAACTGTTTGATTATAAGGTTGACAATTGATTCTGGTAGCGATGATTAGAGGGAAGGGTTCACTGGCTTAAACTGCCTTCTGTAAAGTGAGTCTATTAGAATCAGATGCCCACTTGGCTCTATTTCATACTCCAAACCATGTGGATTTTTAATAATAGGTCATTTACTAAAATCCTGGAGTCCTTGGTCCGTTTCCTCCTGATCCCAGCCCTGGTTGTTGGCTTGAACTGGTGCCACGGACTCAAAGGTTATGTTTGCCATCAGAGCCCGGGAAACAGGTTGCTTTTTAGGCACAATGCCAAGTGTGTGAGTGTAACACACAACTTGAACTCACACAAATGACAATTTTATCCCCTTGTTTATTGTTTTATTGATTGATTGCTTTTTAGAACACAAGACTTTTTACAGGATCAGCCAGGCTTCCTTCCCAGACAATCTCTGCAACTAGTGACTATCCCTGCCCATATATAGTTTTGCATCTAGGTATAAAAGACCTAGTAGTTCCCCCAACCCCAAACTCTTTTTTGAGACTATATCACATACCATGGACTTCATCATTTTAAAATGTATAATTAATTCAGAATCATCAATATATTCTCAAAGTTGTGCAATCATCACCATTAGATCCCATGATTCTTGCTTTTCCAGATATATATACTCAATGACAGAACAAAATTTTTGCTTAACATCTACTTAGCTTTACACAAGCTAATGGTGCAAAAAGTTCAGAATTCTGAAGTTCTGATTGTAGTGCTTTGCTCTTTGGACCCCTTTAGTTTGCATACTAAAGTGAGTTTGTCACTATGAATCGCAAGCATATTCCTTTTTATTTAGCTGTTCTCTTCTTTACTTCCAACAGTGAAAGAAATGATTGTGAAGTACATCGAGTCTACGCATGTTTAATTCTTTTCTTCTAATATATTAAATTACTCCTTGTGGTATGTACAGCATATACCCAGAAAAACATCCTTCCAGAGTGTAGCATTCAAGTCTCCCTAACTCCACCACCTTTGAACATTTCTTACATCGAGTAGAATTGTTCATACTAATATTGCTCCCTTGTTTCAGACATTTCACTCATATTTAATAAGAACTAATTAGTTTTACTTATCATACTTATGTCCTTGAATTTAAGATGTTTTACTTTCCATGAAGTCACTATGACATTATCTTTTCAAAATATGAATTTCCAAAAGGGCAATGTGCCACAGTTAGTGTCCATGTAGAACTGTTTTCCATTATTAATGAAGGTTTTATATCAATGTTATAACGACAGCTGTATGCAGACACAAATATCACATGCCAGAAGAGTCCCAGCCAGTTAATGCCTGTGCAGGCAGAATCATGTTGGCACAAACAATATGTCTGTTATTGGTTGATGTTAAGCTGGTTGATTTTTTGAAGGAAGCATCAGAGACAAACATGAGTCTAGAATATTTCACATCGGAGCTACAGTTTCACATTTAATTCATTTAAATACTGATAAAAATGGTGATGCAGAGTACAGTGCCATTGTTACATGCTGGGGAACCTTGTTTTCATTTCATATTCAGTTCTGTTATAAACAGTTCATTTGTTTTAGTGTTTATTAAGCATCTAGTATGGGTGAAACTGTGTTAGGGACTATTTTGTTAAAGATCCCATAAAAAGATCCCGTAAAAGATCCCTTGTACTCTAATGTGACAAAGAATAGTTATAAGGTTGAATTCATTTGGATAGAATTGAAGAAGCTTCCAAATTATTTTATCTTGCTAGAACCTTACAGTACTGAATGCATTTAAAATAAGTAAGTTACTGGCTAAAACTGGAAAATCTTTTATAATAATGAAGTTTCATCATGATAGTATTTATTGTAAGGGGATCTGAACTGTAATATAATACAATTACAATCATAAATATAATTACGAGTGTGTAAGTGCTGAGGGAATACAGCAGAGGAGATTAATTAGAGACAGGTGGTTCTAGGACTCCTCCAAGGGCTTCTGATTGATTCAGGGGGAGATCTTGGTTCTCTCCAGATTCCTCTTTGCTCCCAAGGGACTCTCCCACACTGAGAGCTTATGATGGAGGAGAGATCAGAAAGATCTTTTGCCTCCAGCTTTTAAGAATCTTACCTTATTTCTTTAAAATAACTATTGTTACTAGAAAATGGTCTGCTATTAATTAAAGAACTTACCTTTTGAGACCTTTGATGATGTCCCCAGATTTGGAGATAGCCTCTTGAAATGAAGAGGACTAGGGGTCAAACCCCAAAACTGTTGAGGAAAGCATGCTTAAGAATGGACCCCATAAGTTGTGAAACACCAGTGGATCTCACATGGCTGTCACAAGTCTACCACGGTGGGTTGTGCAAGAAGTCTTACATTGGAGCAGAGATGTGACTGCTCCACATCTTTTTGTGTTCCCAAGCACCTATACATTTCATGACCTTGCACATTTAATAGAGACTTACCTAACATTGAGCAATGGGTGGACTTCCAGATGTAGGATTTGTTTTTGCAGTAAGCTATTTAGATAGATATAAGCAGTAATATCATCATGGGCACTAAAGATAATTTAAAAACTAACTCAGGAAAATAAAGATAGCATAGTAGGTTTGCTGGATACTCCTAATACTCTAACTTCAGGATACTTATACAAAGCAAGCAACAATGAGAAATTATGGATGACCTTATGGAGACCATCCTTGATCTTGAGTTTTTTTTAATGCAACATGATAGATCTAATTTCTACCAATAAGAAGCAGAAACAAATTAGTCAAAGCACAACCAAAACCAGAAATCCGAATTTTGTGACATTCTAACTCTCAAGGTGCTACAATAAGTGCATTGTGTTGACCATCAACTGTAAGGAACACTGTAGTCCCACCTTCAGCATGGTGATGACTCACTCTGCAAAAAACCCCAGTGAGTCACTTTAACCTTCTGCTCCTCAGTTTCCCGTCTTGGCTCCCTTTAACATGCATGCCAAGATTTTTTTTGAATGATCTGTATTCAAGCATTTAGTAGATAATCATTTTATAGAATAAAAAACAGAAACTTTTCTTAAAGCCGACTTCTAGCCCAGGTTGATATTACATCAACACTAAATTATAGTTTGTTGATATATAAAGGTAGAAATCAGCAGTCAAGCAAAAGTAAAGTTCCAATAATTTGCATTGTTTAAGTGCCAACAAGCAAAAGTTACCTGTTATGTTTCTAAACAACTGGAAAGATGGGAGCAGGCTGAAGCAAGCAGCCAGGAAAACCTTAGGCAGGATGTAACAGAGCCCAGGGTTAAAAGGAAGAGGTAAGGGCAAAATAAGATCTAGGGCTTCACAAAGTGATTAATTGACAGCACATGATTCAAATATGTTTATTTCTTAAATCTTTGCTCCAGACTGAGGTGCAGAAGGGGCCTCTTTTTAGCTAAAGTGACTCTTAACAACAAACAGGGGAAAGAAGAAAAATAAAGAAAAAATGAATGGAAGAAAGGAAAACATTAGGTTTCTTTGCATTAACAAAAGTGATCAACAATCAGCTCTTTAAAAGCTTTGAGAAGAACATTTCAACATTATTTTCCAACCCCAGCTAAGAGCAGAAACTCCCTATAGAAGGAGGCTCTAGCAGCGTCACCACACAGACAACAGAAGGAAGCTGCTTGCAGTAGCCGTCACCTTCAGGACGACAGACAACCTACAAACATTTCACCCTGAAGGTGTATGTGTGATTACACAAAACCTTCACTTGGTCATTTTTTTAGGTATTTTAATAATGCTGATGCAAAATAAGAGTAAAATTACAGGTGCCAGTTCCCATTGTAGAATGCTGATAAACAACTTACCATTTTGCAGTGGCTGGTCACATCTGGAGCCTTTTGGGATGCAAAAGTACTGGAAGGATTATTGCAAAACTTAAAGACACTTTTGCTGCCATTACTTTGTTTTTAACCTAAATTAGTGAGGGTTTTGGGGGGAAGGTACTTTTTTTAGAGAGTTGTAATGCTTCTGTTATAAACTTATTTAAATACTAATCAAATAGCAAAAATGGAAAAGGGGGCCTGGTTTAGAGTACTCGCTTGAAAACTTTTCCAAATTGACCTTAAATAGATAGAGGCTGATATAAAAGTATAGATTGGTGGATTAAGGGCTTTTAATTTTGGTACGTTATTAAATTCCTCAATTTAGATAACTGTTTCAACTTGATTTGTTTTTGTTGATCCCTAACAACGTTGAATAAGCATGTTGTGTGCACAGTGTAAGGATCATAATGTCAATGGAAGTGCACTGTTATTTTTTATGGAGTCATGGTTTTCCATAACCACAAAGGAACATAAATGTATGAATATAAGGTATTTGGGTATTGTTGATATTTTGGCTCATTTTTAATAAAGTTCTTATTTTAGAATGTATATTTCTTTATATTTCATATATCTTTTAAGGTTATTTGGACCTGGCATCAGGACTAGACATAGATGATGAGAAGAGTGTGGGTCTTCCCCCTATGAAAGTGCTTCATGATTCTCATATGCTACCCAGCAGGTTGCTTGAGGAATCATTATGCACATATATGGTTAGTAGCACGTGATCCCCTTGCTCTCTTTTCTTTTTTGTGCTTCTCTGTTGAGAATATGCAGTCCAAATCCCAGATGCAAGTTCATCATAGCCACTGAAGTCTGGTTTCCAGGAGATTCTTTGCACTATCACATAGGAAATCAGACGTTTTAATGAATGCGCATGTTTTGCCATAGCAGTACGTATGGAGTGACAGGGTTGGACCTCCAACCCTGAAATGATTTGGATAGACTCACTGGAATCCTCCAGAAATCATTTCCTCTGATATCATGTAGAGTGTATTTCTTATAGGGCTTCTTTAAGCCAAATAATAACTTACGGAGCTTAATAGATTTTATTACTGTATACTGAAGCAGTACGCCTGCTAAGTGAAGCATTCTAGTTTTCTTCATTAGCAAATTGATCATAATCTGTTGGATGAAAAAAGCCACTCTCTTGGCTGTACACTGCTAGTACATGTAGACACAAGCACACACGTGCTTGGACATGTATTGGCATCAGATGTTACTCTACCGAGAAAGGACTCGATTGACCGAAATATGCATATCTGAATGAAAGGAGGCCTTTTGGGTGTTCTCTCCAATTCTAGACTGTTTTGGTCTAAATGTTTGCATCCCCGATTCCCTGAAATTCATGTTGAAAGCTTTACCTCCAACATGATAGTATAAGGGGATGAAGCCTTCTGGAGATGGTTACACTGTAGAGCCAGAGCCACCCTTGGAGCGATTGGTGCCCTTATAAAAAAGGCCCTCAAAAGAGCTTCTTCACTCCTTCCATCAAGGGAGGACACAGGGAGGAGACTCCAACTAAAAGGACATAGACCCTCATGAGACACCCAATTTACAAGCACCTTCATCTTGGACTTTCCAGCATCCAGAACTGTGAGATATAAATGTTTGCTTTTTATAAATTATCCAGTCTGCAGCATTTTGTCATAGCAGCCTGAATGGACTGAGACAAAGTCCCTTTTGCCTAAAGTCTTATATTAAACCTTATAAATGTTTCTCTTTTTGATAGTGATAAAGAAGACTTTCTAGCTGATTTAAGAAGTCAAAAAGAGCTTTCTGTTTTCTTTAAAATCTTGTTTATTAATTTGGAGTGATATTTTGTGTTGGCTATACATAATAGGACTCACATGGTGAGTAAGGAGAAAGAGGAGATGAACGTTTGTTGAGCTCCTAATATGTGCCAAACTCTTTTCGTAAATTTTCTCACTTGGTGCTTGCAACCAAACATCTTAATGTATAGATGAGGAAACTGAGGCTCAGAGAGATTAAATAACTTGTCTAAATTCAGAGAGCTCATATTTGGAGGAGCCAGCCTCTCAATCTAGATGTAACTCTAAAATATATGTTATTTCCACTGTACTACAGATTCTGAAACTTCATGTAAGTGGGACCAGAGGGAGAGAATTCCTCTGGAGGAAAACACGTGGTATTGTTTGAAATACATTTTCAAACCTGGTTAGTAAATCTTTTTTTTCCCCCTTAATGGAGATTGAACCCAGGGGCACTCTACCACTGAGCTACATCTCTAGTCCTTCTTATTTTTTATTTTGAGATAGTCTCACTAAGTTTCAGAGACTGACCTGGAGCTTGGCAATCCTCCTGCCTCATATTCCCAAATTGCTGTGATTATAGGCATGTGCCACTGCACCTTGCTTGATTAGTAAATCTGTTTTCTTCAAATTGGGCTTGTTTTTGGCATCTTCTATGGTCCAGTATGCATTTTACATTTTGAAAAGCCTATCTTGAAAGTTTTGTCTGGGTAGCTACAAAGGATAGTGGGAAACTTTTGCTTTTGTTACAATAAAATCTACAATGCTCTTGGTAATGACCTTTTCAATTGTAATATTATTGTTTTAGTCAAAGCTGTACTGGTTTCCAGGAAGAGAAAGCTACTGAAGGGAAGTTTATTGTAAGGTTAAAATGGGCCATCTTCTGGTCACCCTAGAGAGAAAAAAAATCAATGTATAGCCCATGAACTGGACTAAAAACTAACCTAGAACTGAGATACTTCCTCTCTCTCCCCTGCCACCATGTGATTTCCTTTTTTAAAATTTTTTCTGCATGTCTATTCCATTCTCCACTGTTTTCTGCTCACTCATCATCATGCTTATGATTGAAAATAACCACCTAGATCCCAATTTCTCATAATCACCAGATTGCCAGCTAAGAACCTTCTTGAGTCTCTTGCTTTCAGAAGATTTGATTCTTCACTGCTGTTGGCCGTCTTTAGTCAGGTGTCCACCTCTGGCTCACTAATGTCACCAGGAAGGGAGGTACAAACTTGGTTATTATACCTATCTCTTTAGCAAGGGTTACAGGAATGGGCAGTTCCTGAAGGGAGAGCCTTTGAATAAAGCAGGCACTTCAAATACATCTTCAACTATAACAAGAAGTATATGAATATAACTTTATGTACACAATTTATGGAAGAAATTGTTTTGCTTTTAATATACAGTTTAATTCATGCTTAGAATTCAAGAATGGATTTGCTAATTTGAAACCATAGTGGGTTTTGGCTTCCCTTCACAGCACACTTTGGTTTGTACCTTAAGATTTGTATTTAGGGGCTGGAGTTGTGGCTCAGTGGTAGAGCGCTTGCCGACCATGTTGAGGCACTGGGTTCGATTCTCAGGACTGCATATAAATAAATAAAATAAATGTCCATTGATAGCTAGAAAATATTTTTAAAAATTTGCATTGATTCTTATTAGAGGCTTGTGAATGCATTTTCTTATACTGGTAAAGTGTGACTTGCAGAAATTATGGATACTATGAAAAGAATAAGTTAAATAGATTGTTTGGACTATAGGGCAATTGTAGTTCAACTTTATACAGGTAATAGACTATGCATTTAAAATGTCATTTGACAATTTTTTTGAGCTAGAACATTTTGGTTAAGGGAGGCACAAGCTCCATAAAGGTGGAGATGTCCTGAAATACCATCATTAAAATGTATGGAGAAAGGAACCCTTACTCAAGTCTACATTCAAGCATGCTTATGCCTGTTTCTGCAATGACTCCTGAACCCCAGACTAAAAATATCAAAAAATTTGAATGAAAATGTTTGAATCGCTCTTTGTTTCTTTTTTTGCCCAAAGATGATGTAATCACCCTTTGCTAAATTTTCCAAAATATAAAGTGATAACATTTTAAAGATGAAAGGGATTTGTTTCTGTTCTCACGAAAATGTCTGGCATAATGGACAAATTAAAATGCATCAAAATATAGAACATCTCTTTATTTCATTCCCTATGAACATATCTTCTGGCAGTGGTCACCATGGTAAGAAATGGATGGCAATTTTTTGGGTGGGAGCATTACAAATAAATTCCTGTATTGCTTTAAATATCTGAAAAAGTCTACAGAAATGGACCTCAAATGGTTACATAGTTAACAGTCAGATATCAAAGAATTTGGCAAAATAGAAACTGTTTAAATATTAAACATCAAATTTTCCTTCTTTCAAAGGACTAATATCTTAGTAATAAAAATGCCTTTGAATCTTGCCATCATAAGGTCTCTGTCAGGCAGTGGATTTTAAATAAAAATTTGCAGACAGTTCTTATTTAAGCAAAATTAACAGCTGAGTCAAGAGGAATGAATTAGTAGACTGCCCCAAACTCACCTTGATCAGAAAACAGCCCACCTCCCTTGCAGCACAGGCTCCTCCTCTTTGGAGCTGCCTGCAAAGTGAAACTGCCCAGGATCAATGCTGTCAGGAAAATGCTTCTGCACAGAGGCAAGGCACTAATCAACTTCTCCTGCAGCTGCTGACCTGACCCTCAATAGTTAAAGAAGAAACATGCAGCCATGAAAGAAGAGCAGATGGTGGACAAGGAATTGGAGAAAGGGAAACAACAGAGGTGGAATCCTTGGGCATGAAAATAATGGGTCATCTCAACAATAAAAATTCATTTGTCCATAGCAATCAGGAAGCATTTCATTAAGATGTTCTCAAAAAGATTCACTCATGTAGAGCAGGAGGCAAAGGGTAAGGTGACTTACAAAGGCTGTTCCTGGTAGGGAACTGGAGCTTGAATTCCAGTTCCCAAATGGGAGCACTGGTAATAGACCAGAGAAGGAAGGCAAAACCCAATCAAAAGTAGCAGGAAGGTTGGGAATATAGCTCAGAATGTAGCTCATGCCTAGTGTGTGAGAGGCCCTGGGTTTGATTCCCCAGTGCAGGGGAAAAAAAAAAAAAAAAAAAAAAAAAAAGGAGAAGAAGAAGAAGAGAAAAAAGAAGTGGCAGAATGACCAAAGGAGTAATAACCAAGGAGGGGTAGAAAGTCAGGGAACATTAATACATTTTTTTTCTATACTTTGGTCTCCCACAAAATATTGATTCTACTTGGTTCTACAGAGACTACTCATAGAATCTTGAAGCTAACAATAAGAGTTTTCTTGTTCATCTACTTTACAGACAAGGAAAGGGAGATTCAGGATGATCCTAGAACTTCCCAAGAACAAATTAAGGTCAGAGAACTAGAAAGAACAAAAGTCAATTTCTCATAGATCTCAGAACAGGGCTTTTGGAGTTCTAGTATATTTTCACTCCTGAATTATCTTCCAGCTATAGACTCATGTTCAAACACTACATTTCAATAAGTAGGTCGAAACAAACACTATGGGTTAGTCTATAGTAAAACTAATTTTTATAAATAATGACTTCTGTAGGAAATATGACTCCCTTAAATTAATCTGAAAGGTACATTTTAGTTTTGCATACAATGAGGCAGTTATGCCCCTGCTGGATGTCAGAGATCCCTTTCTAGATATTGTTACCAACTGGGTTAGGTGATATACAGCATAGATTGCCATTTACCTAGTAAATTTCAACAGTGAAAACAAGGAATCTAAAGAATTGGAATAGCTTTGTAGACAGTATCATTACATCCAAAGTGCTCACTTCCTTTCCCTCATTTATTTGATTAAAGTACCTGCTGAATAACTCTTATAAGAGCTATAAGAAATGAGGAAGGGAATGGTTTGGCTTGAGTAGAGGTGATTTTAAAGACATCTTCTCTGGAGGTCCTTAGGCAAGTATCTCATGTTTTTTTCTCAAAAAGAAAGAGCAGATTGTCATAAAGGCAACCACTTTTTTTCTTTTAATGCATAAGTCAAAAATTTTATTACATGCTTTAATTAATGAGGGAACCACTATCATGTTACAACAGATTCTAAGGGGGATTCATATCACACATACGTACTCAAATAAGGAATATAAGGAATGCATTTAAAAATAGCTCAAAACAGGAAACATGTGATCATATCCAGAGGAAAGTAATCAATTGCACCTCACCAGACACAATTTGGATTTTTGTCATCAAGCCTTACATTATTATCAGTTTTCTACATGCTACAGAATTGTAAAAGAACTCAAAGATAATGAAAATGACAGCCTTCATAGAATCAGGTAATTTAGAAGGATATACTAGACCTATGTGGCTTGCTTTTGAAAATTCACTTAAATTTCTGGTCCATTTAAAGTTATTTCACAGTTTTCCCTATAATTCATATTTTACAGATTAAGAAATTAAACAAAGAGAGGTGCTATTCTAACCTGGATCTAACAGTGATACATCTTGAATAGAAATAAAGATTGGTCTGATTCCAGGGATATTTCTCAATGTGTAGGGCAGTATTTCTCACCTGGGGGGTAGAGCATGTCAGGAGAAATATGACAAATAGTGACGTTTCTGGTGGTCACACATGGGGGTTCTTCTAGCTTCTAATAGGTAGAAGCTATTAGAAGTCATACAATGCACAGGGCATCGCTTCACCACAAAGAAATCAGCTCTTCAAGGGGCTGGGGTTGTGGTTCAGTGGTAGAGCGCTTGCCTAGCACATGTGAGGCTCTGGGTTTGATTCTCAGCACCACATTTAAATTAAATAAATAAATAATCTATAAATTAAAAAATCTATCAACAAATAAAAAGAATATTTAAACAACAACAAAGAAATCAGCTCTTCTAAAGACCTATTGAAAGATATTTCCTCTGGACATATTTAGTATAGAAATGACTAGGAATCTACATGTCAGGACCACTATAATAAGCAAAAAGTATACTTTTCATAGACTCATCAACTTAAAAAGCTCCCAGTAATGTGTAAATCATTGAAGAATTGAAAAGGCTAAGAAGAGCAACTGGTAAAATACAATGAGAACTTTTGGTAATTGTCACAATACAAGTATCATGCTGTCAATATGTAATCACAGAACTATTTTGTTTAATTCTCCTTTTGTTCTCTATTGGTTTCATACTTTATCTCTTCAATAATTCTCTTCCCCAAATCCTAACAAGCCTTTTCTCTGGCCATATCCCATGTGCCTTCTTCCTTCTTCTCTTGCCCCTTCTCCTCCTATTTTTCCTTTCTTAGGCCCAGAGAAACATTCCTGCAACAACAAACCTCTCTAAAGTAAGGAAAATGTTGGGAAGGCCCCCTGTTTTAATTTCCACCAAATCTCCCTAAGTGGGAGGTTCCTAAGTCAGGAAGACCCTGTACAGGAAGACTTCTGAGGAGTCCTGGAGGCTGGGGAAAGACAAAACGTATACATAAAAATATATGGTTTATTCTTATGTGCAAGGATAACAGTTTCATAAGAGAGTACTCAGGAGGCAAGTTGTTTTTTAGATACTTTTCATCCTATTTGTTTTGAGCCTCCATTTCTAAGCCACATAGCTTGGCACAGTCCTGAGCTTGAGGGCCTAGGTTCGGAATTCCTGAGGAGCTGCAGGTCAGGAGGTTGTTGCTTTGGTAGTGCAAAACAGGGAAATTGGCACAGTGGCCTTCTGCGCTGTGTTGATCTTTTGGTCTGATACTTGTTTTTAGTTTCACTTTCTTTTAATTATAGTCTCTCCATATCTGACCTGAACAGCACCATTCTTGTGGTTTGTTAGTTAATTTTAATGATAACAGCATACTATCATTAGAGTGGCTTCTCAGGTCACAGCGTATTACAGAAAGCAGATTGTTAATTAAATGGTAATGTTTTCTGAATTTAGAAGTAATTCCTGAAGTTAATAGTTATTAGTTACCTTGAAATTGTAAAAAGTAATAAATCAGCATGTAAAAATCAGTACATAATTTGCAAACTGCCCTCCAAGAAGCAGATCACATCACACTCTGTCCAAAAGGAGCAGGTTTGCTGACGAGGCACTGACATAGTTAAGAGAAACCATGAATCACGAGGGGCCAGGAAAATGGTGCTGCCCAGCTCACATTCAGAGGCAGCATAATTTATGAAGCTCTGAGGACAGTGGGAGGTAGGCTGTCAGAAATGCTAAGTTCTCTGTGGAATTATTACATTCCCTTTGAAAGATTCGATGTCATTGAAAGGAGGTAATCTGGGGAAGCTGCAGGTTCTGTGCAATTGGGAAAAGTGCAAAGATACTTGGAAATGAAGCCAAATTTCTTAGCCCTTTTCCCACTGGAAATCAGGCCCAAGGTCTTATGAAAATAGACTTTCTTTTCAAGCATCAGGAGGAAATACTACAAGAAGGATGCCTGTGGCACTTCAAACTTCCAGATTCACCAGTACCAGAAAGGTCAGGTCTTTGCAGAAATTGCATCAATGGTGACTTTCAGATCTATGTTTGCTTTATCCCTAAGCACACTCTTTTCAATTATTTAACATCAGATATTATCTATAAGTTCAAGACAATGTAAAAATTAGCAATATATATTGATGACTTGAGGAAACATTATCAGTTATTATCGTTATTATTACCTTTGATAAGTTATAATTTCAAGCATCCATCACTGAGTGCTTACTAAGTGCTAAAGAGAGTGTTAAGTGGCCTGCATGCTTTATTTTATTTAATAGTCCCAGAAATATAAGTATCACCTTCAATTTGAAGATGAGAAAACTGAGTCTTAGACCAAACAACTTGCCCAGGATCTCACAATTTGTCAGAGGTAGATCCTGTATTCCAGTTATTTCCTTTAGCCTTTATGAAAGTATCAAGTTTTAATCTAATAAAAAGATTAAAATGACTAAATCTACTTGACATTTTGGAATGGAATATGATTCACCTTGAAGAAGAGCACTCTGAATTTTGGCATAGCAGACTGGATATTTCTTTTTGTCAAATGATTTTTATACAATTTGTGTCTGGTCCATAATGGCTCTGTGCATGGACTCTCTGAATATAGATGAAATCACTCCACTCTTAACACATCAGTGGAATGTTCCCCCAATGAGAGAGAAAGTTTATTCAACTTTAGAGACTGTACACTATTCCCAAACCACTCAAACTACTGTCAGGCCCTTTTTTCCTTACCTGTTCTTATACTCGGCTTGTCCATAATGACTTAGATCAAAAAGAGATTTCTTCTAATGGGTAGTATTATTTTCTGCCAAGCAGCCATTTATTTCCTTGGAGGTCTATTTTATCCATTCCATGGGGGTAGGTAGTCCTGTTTCTGAGGTATTTAGAAGAAATTTTATAATGGTTTCTATGGTGATAGAGGGTGAGAGCATTACTTCAAGCCATTTAAAATGATAATTCGCCAAAACAAGTGCATACATTTTTGTTGATTGTCTGACCATTGAAAGGTCTATGGTAGCTTGGTTAGTAGTTTGAAGAAATGTTTTACTCTTCACTTCTATGCATCAGGCAGCAACCTGGTCAAAAAACTGATTTCAAGAAACATGAATGACCACAGAGCAATTTTAGCAACAGTTTAAGCTGAACCTTTGGTGGTAAACATTGCCATTTCCTGGGTGCCGAGTGATTGGACTTCAAAATGAACTATCAAGCCCAGAGGCAAGCTTAGCAGAGCAGGCAGGCATGCTTTCCAGGCTAGCAGGTAAGCCATTCCTCTTCTGAATCAAATATCAGAAATAAACCTTTCCTATTTGTGTATGGTACCAGAGTAAAGAAAGGTCTCTCCCAAGGGAAGCATTTTTATTCTGCTCCATTCAATGGATGGTTGTGGGGACATAGTATGGTATTGTGGAAAGAGAGAAGGCTTTGGACACATCAGAGCTGGATTCAAATCCTAGCTGGAGCTGTGGAGTCTGGATAAAATTATTTATCTCCTTTAAGACTCTTTCTTCACCTGGAAATTCAAACAATAATGCCTACACTATCAGGGTGTTTTAAATATTAGAAATCATATGTATGGGAAGTTACATTCCATGCATGCATAATATGTCAAGATACATTCTACTCTCATGTATAACTAAAAAGAACAAATTAAAAATTTTAAAAAAGAAATCATATGAGTGGATACTGGGACCTACATGATCCTATCTTGGGAAAGACATAGAAGTTAGAAACAGTTCAAAGTGAATCAGTCCTTTACTGGGGTTTCTCATTAAAGAAGGTTTTGTTTATAATCTACAACAAATTGATTTCAAGAAACGTAAATGGCCACATCTTTTCCCTACTCTTCTCCCCATATTCCTGTACCATAAAGCGATCTTTCCCCTTCTCCCTCCTCCCACCTGTCTCTCTGGTTTCTAATCAATCTCTCTCTCTCTCTCTCTCTCTCTCTCTCTCTCTCACACACACACATACACACACACACACACACACACACACACACACACACATCTCTCTCTATCTCTTTCTCTCCCACAAATGTCTAGGGACCTGGAAAAAGAAAGTCTGATTCTTCTCAGAGAGCAGAGAAGGGAAAAGCTGCAGAGCAATTGCCAGAAATCTCTAGCAAGTGTACAGAGAAGGCTGTGAGCACATAGCAGAAAGAGGTTTGCTCTGTTAGAAACATGTAGCAGTTAGCTCAGTGCCTAGAACCTAGTAGGTGCACAATAAGAAGGTAATAAGCACCTATAGTGTGCTTGATTCCTACCTTGTGAGCAAGAGTGAAGTAAGTTCCCTTCTCCAGGAGTTCATAGTGTAGAAGTTATTCTTGAATTTAGATCTGTGTTAAGCAGTTTCATCGTCACTTAGCAATAAACATGCACTTAGTTATTTCTGCCCCAAATCTCAAGCATAGTAGACTATTTACATGGCATAAATGATACATTGATATATTGGTATATTCGAGGGAACTAATTTCAAAATGATCAGGGAATATTTCTTTTAAAAAGACAACAAAACAAACACAAACTACCTAAAACAAATTATTTAAGATATGCATTTATTAGCTTTATACTTAGCAACAAATGCTATTTGTAGATTGTACAATAATTGAAGTGCTATTAATGTACATAAATTGTGCAATCACTTTTTATCCATTATGCCACCCATGCTTAGATTAGAGTGATAAATACAGAGATTTCATTTACTAATTCCTTGCTCCTTTCCTCTTTTATAACTGCCATTCTATTCTAACCTCAGATGAATAATATAAGATTTGAAATTAGCAACTTATTAAATGTGTTTTGTGGAAAATTACTTAACCTCCTGAGCTTCAGTTTCAATTCTGTTAAATGGGAATAAATTTAATGGTATCTACCTTATGGAGTTGTTGTAGTGATTAAATAAAATAATATATCTTTAGCACCTAACAGAATCTGGTACAACTATAAGTACTCAACAAAAGGTTGTTATTATCATCACTATTAGCATTGCCTATTATTTTCACATCAATTCATTACTGGAGTTGGATTTTATGAGGTACAAACAGGAAATAGTTTTATTTTTAAATTTTATTGCTTTCAAACATGTTCCTTTTGATAGTCCTTTCCTGTCCCTGCATGATGCTTCAGGCGGATTCTGTATATTTTCTTGTTACTTTAGGATATTAGACAACTAACTCATGTGCACAGTTCAGGGTTCAATCCCAGCACCACAAACAAACACACACACCTCATTTTCAGAATGTAAAACATCTAGTCCAACCTAAAGCAGAACTTCCATTTCCCAAACAGTTTAAAGTCCTTTCCATCTCCCCACCTCAGCCCTGGCCTGGAATTGCACAGGTAAGCGAGGGAGCCACGCAGGGTCTATTCCTTTACCCTCCTTGTTCTAACTCCTCTGTCACCTGCTTTCTTCTCCTTTAGGGCTGAGGACCAAGGGAAGGCCTGGGGAGGGAAGGAGTGGAGGTAGAGAGAACCAGAGGAGATTCCCAGTTCTGTTCCTTGTATTTCCCTCTTGGTTCTTTCTTAATGTTCTTTCTCAAATGACCTCTGTCCTGGCACCTGCCAGTCTTTCCTTTCGTGGAGCACTTTTGTGGGTTCTTCTGAGACTCAGCCCTCCACCTCCTCTGTGTGGAGAATGTCAAACACCACACTCTCTCCCAAGAAAGCAATGCTCTCTCTGGCTCAGGTGCAGCCCTGAAACTCAGCCACCTTCCAGGTTATTTGGCTTATGGGAAATTCATCCCCTTTCCCCATCACATTCTGGAAGGGCAAGTCTCCCTGTTGCTTTTATCTCTGCGACCACCCACCTTCAGGCAAGAGTCAGCCTCTCCATTCCTCAGACTCCAGGTTACACATGATTTGAGAAGGGAGAGAAGCCATAGAACTTTCCCTTTTTCAAATTCCCTAACATACCAGAATCTTTTCTTTAATGATTCACTAACTTCTCTTCTAGAGAATGGGGGCGCGATAAAAGAAGCAATCAAAGAACTAGTTAACAAATCCCGCATAGATGTGTTTAGCAAATGACTTTAGAATGTGCAGACTCGCATTGCCTATTGTCTTTAGCTAGCACTGCAGGAAACCCCCAGAGAGCAGGACAAGTCCCATCCAGCGTCCTGTTACATTTGTATTATGCTTGAATTTTGACAACAGTCTCCTGCTTGGTTTTCCTGCTTCCTTTTCCTCACTATTTTATTCCATCCTCTACATAACAGCTAGATAAACTTCTACCAAAAAAGAACAAATAAACAGCAACAACAACAACAACAACAATAATAATAACAAGAACCCTGATTCTTGTTACATTTCTTTTGACAGCCAGTCATTGTGGTTCTATAGTGTGGTTACCACCTCTACAACTCTTTTAGAAATAAAGGAAAAAATTTAGGGTCCCCAAAATGAATACGGTACCAAAATATTAAGCCCAATATTACAATAGTAGAGTTTCTGGAGTCCCAAATGCTCATGTGCACTGAATGCTTCCAATGACTTCTTGTGTCAAATAAACTCCTCCTGGCTACGAATAAAAACTTCACTAATTCAATGAGGTATTTACAGTATGATCTGAGATCCCTAAGGCACTAGAATGTATATCTTTAATTCCAGCTTCAACATTTCATCAAAATCCTCTACATTTTTAGGAATGACCTGCTAGCTGAACATTCCCAGATTGCTCAAAGTTGATTTCTCCAAGAACCATGTTCTACATCAAGACAATTCAACATATGGATTCTAGCAAACTAGAATTTTGGAATTCAGAGAGCATCTAATTCAATTTTTCTATTTTGAACATGATAGAATAGTCACTTAGAGATTGTGACTTCCCCAAAGTCACAGGTCATTTGAGACACAACTGGAATCAGTACCCAGGTCTCTTGATTCCTAAGCTCAGGCTGTTTTTGCTATTCCAGGTATAAACCACTGTCCAATTAGTCCTTGTACTGGAGAATGTTACCCCTATAATGGAAAGGGAATGCACTTTCTAAAATTGGTATTAAAGCCTTCCCTAATAGCATGTAGAGAGAGGAAGATTAACTATTAAAAAGAATTAAAATGGATTGCAGACACAGAATTTGTCTCAGAAGATGCTGATGGATCTTTCTGGTTATGAAAGGAGAGGCCCAGGATGTATCCTGGATAGAAAAGGTTGAAACAAAAACATAAACAAAGCATCAGGAAATTTCCATTTCCAGTGAGGATAAGGAAGGAAGTATTTTGGCAGACCCAGGACTTGAGGAAGAGAGAATAAAAGGGAAGAAAGATCTCTGGAGATGTTGAGCATACGTCAGCAGATCAGAGGGGAAATTTTATTAAAAACAAAAACAAACAAACAAAAATCCAAAAGCTCCCTATGACCAAAAAACTTTAGAAGAGGCATCATGTTTGAATTTAAGCACGCCTCTACACGGTGTGGTACCTTTCATGACCCACAAACCTTCAGTAAAAGTCTGTTCTGCACAATATTGGATATTAGAGGTGCCTTGAGGAATAAAGCATGAGGCACTTTGTCGTGCCTGGGACCAAGGGGTGTGGGAAAGTAAAAAATCATGGAAGATCCTGACTGCTACGTTGGCACGGTAAGCAGAGCAAAGACCCAAAGGTGTGCAAGTTCTAATCTCAGGAACCTGTGCATGTGTTACTTACAGGGCAAAGGAGAATTAAGGTCACTAATAAACAGGGAGAGTCTCTGGGATTGTTCTTGTAGATGCAGTATAATCACAAGATCCTTAAAAGTGGAAGAAGGAGTTAGAAGAGGAGGTCAGGGTGATGGGATGTGAGAAGGACTCCATCTATCATTGCTGCTTTTGAAACTGGAGGACCATACGCCAGTGAATATGGGTGGCCTCTAGAAGCTGGAGAAAAATCTCTAGAGAAGAAGGCAGCCCTGCTGACACCTTGCCTTTGACCTATTGAGACTAATGTTGGGCTTCTATAGTGCAGAACATTAAGAATAAATTTGTGTTGTTTTAGGCCACACAACCTGTGCAATGTTTTACAGCAGCAATAGTGAGCCAATTTGATTGTGTAATTTAGGTTTGATAAGGATATCAATATCAATATTCAATATTTCCAAGTCTCTTCAGTTTTCTAGGATCAACCTTTTGAAAGTGCAGAGCTGGCTTCAATATTTCCAAAGCTTTCCAGAGCAGTAAGGAACTGACATTCTACTTGGTGGTTATCCCAGACTATTATTGTATAATTAAAGTTTTTAATTATTTGCCGAATTAGTTATATTCACAGATTTATGTTGACATTCAAGTCCCTATTCAGACTTGCCTCCTCTTACTTTTCCAAATTAATCTCCAACAATTCCTTTTCATCTGTCCTGTATTTTGCCAAATTGGATCATTGGTATCAACTCAAGCATGCTCTTCCCTATATTTGCTGTCCTGTCACCTAGAAAGCTCCATATCTCCTTCCCCATACACCAATTCTGTTAATGACTAGCTTGCTCCTCGAGATCTAGTTCAAGCATTTTCAACTCTCCAAGACCTCTCCAAGCATCCCCTCCTCACAACTTCCCCAGCATTTTCTTCTTAGCTCTCTCATGACACATGTGATTATTCACTTGCAGCTCTGTCATTGGATTACATCATCTAATTCATTGTATTGACTAGTAACTCTTTGGGGGTATAATATGTATTGCTAATCTTTAACGCTCCACATGATACCAAGCACAGTGTTTTTCCATCATAATGCACTTACATGTTTGTAGGATAGGATTTGAACAACTGATTTAAAGTGGAAATCATTATAATTGACACTATGAATACATACCTGGCTATCTTTTGTCTTTTTTCAAATGCTATGGTTCATAGTTTGAAAAGGACAAGCACTATCCCCATGACTCTTTTCCATACTTGTGAATATCAATCAATCTTGGATAAGATGAACATATATCTAGGTGTGCCCGGGATATTCCCAGTTTATATCTGCTGTTCTTGCATAATTACCAATTGTGCCCCTTTCATTCCAAAAGCATGCCCCTAAGAGTGATAAATTGGAGATTCACCCAGCTATGAAAGGCGTTTAGTCAGCTTTTTCACTGCTATGACCAACAGATCTGATCAGAACACTTTTAAAGGAGAAAAATTTTATTTGAAGGCTCACAGTTTCAGAGGTCTTAGTCCATAGAAGGCCAGCTCCATTCCTTGGGGCTCAAGCTGAGACAGAACATAATGGCAGAAGAACATGGCAGAGAGAAACAGCTGGCATCATCAGGAAGCAGAGAGAGACTCCACTCTCCAGATACAAAATATATACCCCATAGCCACCCCCCAATTCCCACTCCTCCAGCCACACCCTACCACTTCAATTAATCCCACCAGGGATTAACTCACTGATTGGGTTAAGACTCTTACAACCCAATCATTTCTCCCCTGAACCTTCCTGCATTGTCTCACGTGTGAGCTTTTGGGGGACACCTCACATCCAAACCATAACAGAACGTATGGGCTATAAAGGCAGCCTCCATCTTCCATCATTCCCTGATGCTGACAACTGAAAACTAGGTATTCTCTTTTCTCCAGATGCTTGGCATGCCTCTCCTCTCTGTCCTTTTCTTACATGGTAGCCATTAGTACTTGGACTCACCCTCTCCTTGTTTCTGTCCCCTCCCCCATCCCTGGTTCCTACCCTTTGTTTGGTCTAGGCAGGTGACAGCAGTGGCAGGATCTGAGGAGGAAGAATGGGGAGCACAGGACAAATTCCCAGGTTGGCTTTTCTTTGATCTCTCTCACCATTCATGTACCTCAGCCCCATCATCCTGTTTTTGTCTGTGGTCTCAGGCATCTTCCTATCTTTTATTGTCCTGTTCTTTATCCTTCAGGGTCTGGCTCTGCTTTATATGTCCTAACATTTATCACCAATTTTAGCCTCTGGCTGATATCACAGGAATGATCACCAGTATCCATCTTACATTCAGACTAAGTCCCAGTCTCATAGCAGGAGAGATGCTCCTAACATCCTAGTGCAAGAATTTTCAAAATGTGTTTGGGGAGCTGTGGTTGGGGGTGTTAATATCTTTTATTCAATAAAAGAGTTTAAAAGTAAAAAATGATTTATGAATTCTTGATGGAACAACTTTAAGGAGTTTTCTTTCTGTGAAACTTCTTGAAGCCTTTAATATGCAAATATACATAACGAATCTCTGAGAGGAATATATAATATGCCAAGTTTCACAAACTTGTTTGACCTTGAAACTTGTTTCCTTGAAAACTTATTTGACCTTGGAACATTTTTTTCCCCTTGAAGCTTTCTTTAGGGAATATTGTTCTATGAAAAATATTTTATCTCAAAGCAAAGTACTTAACTCTTATTAGGCATTGCTTCTTGTGAATCGGTGCAGGAATCTATGGAACACAGACTAGATTGTTCTAACAGGACAATGTGTTCTAAGTTCCATAACTGCATTTTAGAGCATGGAAGATTGTGAAAGGCACAATAAAAGGCACATAAAACCTTTTCAGCTAAGAACTGTGTGATTATTAAAAAGTAGAGGCAGACAATCAAGTGGAAAGCATCTGGGACCATAGCTCAGAAAAGCTAGTATTGATCAATGGGCACTATGTTACAGCTGGAGAGGAGTAAGAAGGTGTACTGTTGTACAGTAGGGTGACTAGAGGGAACAATAATGAACTACACATTTCAAAAGCCAGGAGAAAGGATTTAAAAAATGTTTGCAGTAAAGAAATTGTGTTTGAGGAGATAAATATGTTTAACTCCATTTAAGCAACATACAATATATGACTGTATTAAAAATTCACATTTTCACATTAATATGTATAATTTTATGTTTTTATATTTTGGTTGAAAATAAACTTAATTTAAACAAATAAATAAAAGGTAGTGTCCATCTATTTTCAACTTTGTGACTATAAGCTGAATATTCCTGAGCAGCATTCAATCATTTTTGCTCTCAGTTTTTTCATGTTCATGAAGTCCATATTCTTCATTCAATGGTTGATGATGTTAAAGTAAAAATAAACAACACCTATTCAACATATCTCACAGGAATTTTAGGAAGATAAAAATGAAATAATTAAGTGAAAAGACTTTGGAAAAAGTAAACTTTTTCTGAGTAACATAAAAATACCATATTATTTTTAAATTCACTTGGTTTTATATTACTAACAAGGATGCAAACCTGTAGATAAACATCAAATCTTATATTTTTTTGCAAATACTTCAAATGATTTTCTCCAACATAAAGTACAATTCATGAATTTTAGTTTCAATTTTTTTTTCTCTTTCTATATCTTTACTTTGTGGAGGAGCAGTACAGTGGTCAAGAGAAAGGTGGAATCAAGGGAGATTAACAGAGCCCTGACATTTAATAGACTGGACAATAAGCTTCAGGTATTGTCTGAACTATTTTGAAGCAATGCAACTGGGGCAAGTTCTATCCTCAACATTTTCTGGCAACTTTGCATCTGAAGATATCAGCTGTCACTTGACATTCCCACTTGCAAAAATGGAGAGAGTGTCTCTTCACAAAGCTCTCTGAAACCATAAATGTTTCATTGATTCCACAGAAGAGCAAGAAAAAGAGCAGGAAGAGCAGGAAATATTAGTTACCACACATTTCCATTGTCCATCCATGTGATGGGTCAGAACATGTCATTGGGTCACTGGAAAACGGCAGCATGGATGTATTTTTCCTTGGCCCTCTCAGCTCCAGGACCAGTGCAATCCACTAAATTATCTCACAGGTTTTGAATATTCTTAAGTTCTATTCTACCACTTTGAATTCAGGAACTGATTTAGAGAAGGGAGACTCCCAGTAATCTATTAGCATGTCATTTATCTGGAAGATTCTGGTAGGTTAAACCTGAACCAGAAATAACTTGAATTCCTTGCTCTATCTGTTCGAGAATGGAATTTGTAGCAAAAGTGAATACACTGTTGAAAAGAGCATTTAAAAATAATAAACTCCATGGTTTGTTACTTCAATGGTACAAGTCATGGTTGACAGTAGGAGGTGAACTACACAGGCAAACATGGATAAGGAAAGGCACTGTTTCATAATAGTCATACGTATTTAGGTTTAGGGGCTACACAGGGAAGGGGAGTTTCTCTGTGGATATCACAAGTTAACAACCAATGTAGAGACATTTTCTTTAAATGATCTAGTTGCTTTTCCTTACTAGAACTTGTGTTTTGGACATTCCTTCCTCCTCCTCTCCCCCCACCCTCCACCTCCTCCTCCTCCTCCTCCTCTTCTTCTTCTTCTTCTTCTTTTCAACTTTTATCATTTGATGTGAAGAGAGTAACATTTTATGAACATGTACGGCTTATGTGGAACTGTTTCAAAATTGATTCACTCCTATATTACTCCCGTTATTGGTTAGCTTTCTTTTTAAACAAAGATTTTCCAAGTATATGACAAATCTAAATTCATTAACCTGAATGCATAGTGAACCACTTGTTTGCTATTTCAAGGATAAAATTCCTCTTGGTTTTACCTGTCCACCATGATTCATTGTTAAAAAATGATAACAGGACCCAGTACCTTTTGTTTTCCTGCTTCAGCTTCTACTTGGACTACTATATACAAGCTACCAATTCTCGGCATTAAAATGAATTTTTCAGCAGTGAATTAACTAGACATTCTTTGTTCTGGTTGAGGAAGGAGAGTTGACAACAGAGAATCAAGATTGAGAAGAGTTGAGAGAAACAGGTCATTTCATATTTCAAAGATAAAATTCTGTGGAAGAAACTTCTTGGTGCTCATTAAGAACACAAGCCTCCATACATGCATGGAAGAATGGGGAGCAAAAGGAATTTCAATTACTTTTTCATGAAATCTGACCCAGAGTTGAACAAAGAGAATTGTAAAGCTTTTGCATATGCCATTTTTAGGGGGGATATCAATCTTTTTCCTTCTTCCCTGGTGTTGCTTGAATAAAAAAGAATTATTGAAACTGAACTTGTTGGGGTTTTTATAAATCAAGATGTCAACAAATACAAGCACTGGTCTAGTTACAACAAGAGACCATAGTTTACAGAATAAAACCAGCCTCCTCCCTTTTAAGCTCCACAAAGAACACTTTGTTTATTCTTGTGTAAAAATATCATGTGAAGAAGCTGTCAGGTATTCTATTTTTATTTAGTTGTTTCATAACTCAATTATAATGTTCCTGTCCACCTAATAATTAGCATAGTAACAAGGCTTGCAGCCCTCTTCTTTTACCCACCATGTGTCAGTGAAGTTTCCAGATTGTTCTGGAGAGCAGGTTGTGTCTGTGCAGGTAAGTTGTCTTTCCCCACTGCTCTGGCAGCTCACCCCTGTATGGTAGCTCAGGGTCAGCTCTTGGAGAAAGGCCCAGCTAGAGGCCTGAGCAGGGACTTCCTGCCATCTGGAATGGTCTGGACACAAGGAAAGGTGTCAGCAAGAAACACTCAAATGATTCCTCTCTATCTCCCTGGGAACATCAATATTTCCTCCAGTTCCACCAGTAGGGAAATTAACATCCACCCCTAGTAAATTCATGCACAAGTGTGAAGCTGAGTATTTGGTTGCATTTCACTTTTTTAGACATAAACCTAGGGGTTTTTGTTTGTTTGTTTTTTGTTTTTTGTGGTGCTGAGGATTGAACCTAGGTCCTTGTGCTTGCAAGGCAAGCACTTTACCAACCAGTTATATCCCCAGCCCTAAACCTAGGTTTTTGTGGCCATTTACCACCTTTTTGTGTGAGGAACTCTCCATGATCCAAATGAAGCCTTTCTAAAGCTTAAGTTCCAAATGCACTTTCCTTGCCTGCCCTCTAGCAAGGGTATGAATCTGGGACTGAGACCCAGCTAACCCACCTTACTTGTAGGAGAAACTGTTTTGGAAGAAAACAATGAGAGGAAGTAGGAGCCTCTCAGAATCCGTTTTCTGGTTAAGGTGGCATTGGAGTTTTTTGGCTTCGAGTGACAATGGTGGTGGAGGTTCCCACTTCCAGTTCCCAGTGTTCAGTGCTGGCAGCACTCATTGTGATGGAGGGGTAAGGGTCATAAGGCTCTTCCTGTTGCAGATGTGATGGCTATAGTTTCAAGAAAAGATTTTCTTTAGAATAAAAGTATAAATATATAGATATCTAATGCAATTGTTCATTAAACACATACACTCTGAAAAAATCAAAGCATTTAACTTGATTTGTTGGAATTTTTAAAAAGCTATTAAGGTGGTAACTTTTAAGCACATTATTTTCCATAGGCAAGAATACAACTTGTGATAAATAAAACTCAAAGATCAAAGTGTAAAAACTGGCCTGTCATGGTTACCCTTAAGATGTTTGGGGGACAAATGTAGGCTGATATTTATTTTGGATATTACCATCTATCCATTTCTGAGCTTTCTTCCCTCTTTCTCCACTCTTTTCATATCTGTATTATTGCACTAATCTGATTTTTCTAGGTCTAGATGAACAGCAGCTCTTTGGTACATAGGATGGCACATGAACACAGAACCCCGTTAGCTGGTGTGGGAAAGGAGTTTCAATGGTAACTGATAAGTTTCCTCATGTTATAAAAGAGCAGACTTCATCCAAAAGAGTGAAAAATAAGTTTTAAAAAAACTCCTAATTTATTATTTTCCAAATAACTTTCATATTATGAAAAAATGATATTTGTCAAGAATAGGTCAATTTATTTTTAAAATACAACTCATTATTGACCTATGGTAATACATCATAAAACCCTTGACATTATGAAAATAATTACTGGGCCCAGAATTTGAAGATATACTTGCAGAAACTCAGTAGGCCCCTTCTTTATAAGTTTATGATTTTCAGAGAAAAAAATCATTGTAAAATATTCTCTTAGCCAAAATGACACCGTACAACTTTGTTATTGCAACATTACAGATTTATGGGATCTAAATCAATGAGTTTTAACCATACAGATGAAATCTGAGGCATGAGGAATTCATGAACTTGGTACATAGTACCAAGTTACAGGAATCACAATGAAAGATCTTTATTATTTTCTGCCTAGCTCTGCCATGATGTTATAAAAGACTGATATTTTAAGGGCTGGGGATATAGCTCAGTTGGTAGAGTGCTTGACTCACAAGCACAAGGCCCTGGGTTCAATCCCCAGCACCACAAAAAAGATAAAATAAAAAAATAAAAGACTGATACTTTAAACTCCAATGAACCACTCTTTCTTTGGTCATTCTATTAGTTTTTAAAATTATCTCCCCTTACACCCTGTGCTTTGGGTCATAATTTTGACAGGATAGTATTCCTGTTCTGCATCCTGTTCAATTACTAGTGATTCAAAGAGAATTTGGATGTTTCAGGAAAGTTCTCTTGGGTGAGACTATTTAACTGACTCTGTGAACAAAGGAACCCACCATTCTCTCCTGCAGTTCAGGACTGCCCTATATCAATTCCTGATGTTCCTTCTCGTTCTATGAACTTACACAGATTGCTTTGTTAATTCTGTGATTTCCACCATGTATTCTTGAAGGCAAAAAAAAAATCCTTGTATTAATATTAATTTTTTCTGTTTTCCTTTTTGTCAAATGCCCACTGGTATCTTATTATTAGTAAATGATTTTAAACTTGATGTTGAATTCTTTTCTCAACACAATTTCCATGTTTCTATAATTCTAAAATAGCACTTTCTAAGTATAGGAGATATAGCCATCTGGCTGGAGCGATCTAGATATAGTTCTACCAGGGCCAGGAATATAGCCTGGTTCTATCTTTGAGCTTCATCAAGCTGGGGTGTGCAGATGTGGGAGACACAGAGACCCCCTTTCAGGGATGAATGTGCTCCTCCACTGAGGGTTGGGTCAGTATCCTCAGGGGCTACCTCAGCTACCTCAGAATCACCTTTCCACAGATCATGTCCTCTTAGGGCAGCTTGCTTCTGATAAACAAGAGTTGGATATACAGAACAGGACATTTTGGCAAGACACAGAATACTCTGGTGGTCATTATTTACTCCAGAGATCTCTGCCAGAATTGTTGAGGCTTTGTCAAGCCTGAATTGCAGTTAACTTCTTTCTCTGTCCACCTACTTCTTTCACTTCTTTCATAGGGTTGATACAAATAGACATATTGTTTCCAAACTCATCTCAGATTCTGCTTTCAGAGAACTTAACCTGAGACACAGGAAAATAGTATAGGAGCCGAAAGTTTTTCCAGTCAAGATTTGAATGATCAAAGTCAGAATTTGAAATATTCTGAGTCTTGAATCTGTTTGAAAACATTTTTTTTTTGTACTAGAGATTCAATACAGGGGGCCTTAAGCACTGAGCTGCCACATACCCAGCCCTTTTAAAAAATATTTTAAACTCTTGCTGAGTTGTTTAGGGCCTCACTAAGATGCTGTTTTAAAAACTTTTGTGCTGTTTGAACTTGTGATCCTCCTGCCTCAGCCTCCTGAGCTGTTGGGATTACAGGTGTGGGTCACTGTGCCTGGCTCTGTTGGAAAATTTTTTAATAACAATTTTTCTTTCATTTGGTTACTATATTAATTTTTGTTTGGTTTTTGTTTTGGGGGGTTTGTTTTGGGAAAGAACTATGACAAGCTCAATATATATTAGAAACCTGAAGAGAGGAAAATTTTGAAATCCTCATCAACTTTCATTGTTATTTAAAAGATGTATTCTGCAGGATAAATTTGCTTCTATAATGTGAACTATTTACAGTTAAACAATGTGTATATGCAATATAGCAAGTAAACTCTCTTTGCCTATGTAAAATCTATGTGTTTTTCATCTTGCAAAAATTTGGTCAAATAGGTAGTCTTTGCCCAGTCCTCTGAAATGGGCACACAGTAGGACTGGCTTCTCATTTTCCTCCATCTCCAGAGCACAGGTGATCCTTTCTTTTCCATTCCTTACTTCCCCTCGCTTGTGTCATCTTTCCATCTGTGCTCACGTGGATCCTGGTGATATTCCCACCGCTAACTTCCCACCTCCCCTCTATCTCCTTCACACAGTTTCAGAATGATTTTTCTCATCAAGACACTCATCTGCTTAAAATCTTCCAGTGGCTCCCTGAGGCTCAAGAATTTAAAACCCAAAGTCTTTTCATGGTCCTTATGGAGAGCTTTTCATGACTCCATCTCTCCTTACTCTCAGCTTTATCTCTAAAACTGCTTCTCAGTCACCCCACTTCAGGCAAATTTCCTGTAGGTTCTGGAATGTGCAGTCTCTCTTCTCCTTTTGCTTTTGTGTAAGCTACTCCCTTTGTTAAAATGCCTTTCCCCTCTTTTGTTATTTTTTCAGTAAGGTAAGCCTTATTTTCCTTCAAGCCTCCACTCAAGCTATCAGGCGAGCTCTCAGTGGAGGTATTCCTCCATGCCCCAGAGTACCCACTTCCACTAACATCTTTCACAGCACTTATAACGCTATACTAAGTATGTAAGTATTATATTCCCCTCTAGACTATGAACTCCTTAGAGACAGTAATTTAATCTGTACGCCCCCAGCACTTAGTGCAGTGCCTAGCTCACAATGGATACTCGGGAAACTTTTGTGCTGTTTTAAAAACTTCTTTATGGTAGCCACTGTTTGTTACAGACTTTTGCATCCCTTCCACTGCTTGGCAAAACACTGTGTGGCTCGGTACTGCACACCTTGGGGGCTCAATGAATGTCCATTTAGTAGATGACTACACTGCTTGTTGTTACATTTCCATTCTTCCAACAATAAATGCTTAGAAGATTCCAATTGCCAGGGTTGCCTAGAAAAACATTCCAAGTGTTGATTGACTAGGAGAAGTCTCTGAAGATGTTTTATTTCACTCCAGAGCCATCACCTAAACCCTGAACTACAAGCTAATACTGTTCACAGGAGAGCAACTTGCCTGTTTGCCTAGACCGTTTGTGATATTAGCTATGCAAATAAATATTTTGATTGTTCATTTGGGAAAAGGGGATTACTTGATGACTGTCTTGAAGCATATGAAGTATGTGTAGGCTTACTATGAGGAGGAGGGCATGTGATTTTCTTTCCCCATTGCCATAGATGATACAGTGAGGAAAAGTATCTCTGGTTAAAGATAGGGAAGAATTTCTTCTCTGGTACCCAGGGACATTGTGGAAACACCCTCTTTGGCAATGTGACTAGATGACACCAAAATTTCCACTTTCACTCTTGAATCTGTTAAATTCAAAGTGATGTCATTATAGAGACCAACTGCTACAACTGCTACCAATAAAGAGGCTTTGAACTTGGCATTAATTCACTACGTTTAAAAAAAAGTGGATGCATATTATAAGTGTAGGACTTCTTGGGCACTGCAGGAGAATAATCATGTATATTAGATAAGAGTAGAGAATGGCTTCCAAAGGAAGACCCCCTCAAGGCAAGGAGAACTGCCTGTGCAAAGTGATGTGGTGCAGATAGATGTGCCAGGTATGTTTATGTGTGGTTGCAGGTCCTATAGATTATAGTCCTGCTCTATCAAAGAAGAAAACATTTGTTAATATTTGCCAAGCACTTATGACTTGCCAAGCGCTGTGTTAAACCCACATGCATTTTCTCTTTTAATCATCAAAAATAAGTCTAATACATAGTAACATTATCTGCAGTCAATGCAACAGATGCATTAAGAGGTAGGTGACTTGCCTAAGACCATACAGGTGGTAATTGATGGAGCAGGGAATTCAAACCTGGATTGTTGGACTTCAGCAAATAAGACTAAAATTTAATTTCAGAAACATCAATAGTATCTCACAAAAGCCAGGTACAAACTGAAGTAGGAATTGTAGTGCTTGAAAGTAGGGAAATTTCTTCCTCCACTATGTGTTCTCCCCTATGAAGCCCCGCTTGTAGGCACATTGTAGATTTCTGGGAACGAATAGGCTATTTTCAAGGAGTACATGGTCTAGTAGGGAAGACAGACATGCATAAGTAACCATAATCTATTGAAGGCTATATAGGTACTGATGGATAAGTACCTATATAAGTTAAGAATAGATGAATAAGAATCTGAGGGGAGAGGACTTTATCCTGTAAGCACTGGGGAGGCATTGAGGTTTTTGAACAGGAGAGTGATGTGATGAAAGCTTATTACGGAAAACTTAATCTGCTGACTGTGTGCTCCTTGTTTCCTTATTGTCAGCAACATTAAACCACTCGGAACTCCAAGCAAGTTAAATCTGTGGTGATAGAAAAACAGAGGAAAGATTTTTCTTTCTCATGTCCTGTTCACCAAAATTCTGCTAAATCTGTTTAGATGGCAGAACAATAAACTGAAGTCAGATCAGAAGCTTAAAATCTAAATGTGTCCTGGTACTTTCTGTCTAATCACTGTTGCTCCTAATAGAGTTGAGTCCCAGGCTGTAGGGGTAGAGTGGGGTGGAGGGCTTGAAAGATTGTAGGTCGTAAACATCCAGGAGATCTAAGGTTATTTCATGTATGATAACTTAAGAATTATCTAAACATCCAGTCAATGAATATTTGTCTATTGAGTGCCACTCTACTTCTGATACTGTTCTAGATCTTAGGACATAGGCATGTAGTCCAGTAAGTACAAGAAGAATCTGCCTCCCTGGCAGGCTAATGTGTAATTCAGATGACAAACATTTCAGAGAGTGATACATGACTATAAAGAAAATAAAACAGGGAAACAGGATGAGGAATGAATGATGATGAGAGAGTTGTACCTTAGAGAAGGGACGATTTCTCTAAGGAATTAATATTCCAGAAGACTCAAATAATGAGAAAAAGCCATCCATCCATGCAAAGAGCAGGGGGAAGAGCATTCTAGGTAGAGGAAACAGCAAGGACAAAGGCCCTGAGGCTGGAAGTTAGAAAAGAGGCAGCAGGAACTGTGGGCTTTTGGCTGTAACAACTTTCAGAATATTGAAAAGCACATTTGAAATAATTCCTCTTCAATACATTGTTGGTGAAATATTTCAATAGTTAACAGTGTTATATTCTCTTTATTATTAACTGTTTTTAATATCCAATTTAAATTTTCTAAAAATAATGAATTTAAAAAAAATTAATTGGAATAAAAATCCTGACAAATAACAAAAGAGAAATAAAGGTCATAGATAATAAGAAGCCAAAAATATGGATGAAGGGTTTCAGAAGATCACCTTGGGGAGGCAGGTGGTGGTGAAGGTTGGAAATGAAAGGCTGAAAATCATGTACTATTTATTAATTTAATAAATCTGTCTTGATGTCAATGTAATCGAATGTTGCCACAAAATAATGGTCTCCTGCTGCTACATAAATGTTGAGGCCAAGCTCTGATGTTTATTTCCAAGACAGGAGACATTGATCCTTCACTAATAGAATATTACAAGTTTATTTCTATTATGCTAAGTAACCAAAGTTGATTTCATTGTTTGATTTGATGGATGTTGGTGCTGTCCGAGTTCAGAATGGTCTGGAGCTAGGAGGCCAAGAGGATACATATTTCTCCCCTAATTAGGTATTCTTGGAATTCATTCTAGTATAAAATCAATAAGAAAAATTTGGGATACTTAGTTTCTGGAATCTTTATTCTTATGCCCCTGGGAGTGGGACTATTTGGCAAACAATTGTTCCTCCTGAGACCAAGATGACCCTGCAGCCAGACAGTGAGTAAGTTGGATGGGGCTGCACTGAATTGGAAAGGCAACAGGAAATGTGATGAGAGGAGAAAGACAGCTATGACAATAGAAGGAGGAAATGAAGCCAGGAAAACAAGAGAAGAAGGAAAAGTAATGGTGAACTACAAAAATCCAGGAGGAAAGGAAAACCACACAGAAAAAGAAAACAACAAAATCCCCAAAGGGAATTGCAATCTGCTGACTGAGGTTCAGGATCCCCACTTCCCGAGCAAGGGCACTGATTTTCAGTGATCTGGTGAATGCATGGTGCTGCCCAGGTTTCCCTGTTCCTAAGCAGAATGTGAATGAAAGTAAAGAGCTTCGTGTTCAGGTTTCTGAACCACAGATCGCACAGCCACATTGATCTGGTAAATGTGATCAACTGAAAGAGGTGAGTAAAAAGGTAAAGATTGGCGGAAAGAAATGAACTGTCCAATTAAGTCCAAATAAGGCAAATACTTTTTTTAAATATCAAAAGACACATGCAAAGTGGTTGCTTCTTTCAACATCTCACAGTGAGCCAAAATATACACTTTATCACAGTAAAAATGGGAGGAAGTGATGTACCTGATAAAGGACAAGGCTCCAGTGCAGAGTGCCAGTTGGGATTTCTAATTTTGCCTAATAGAAGGGCCAAACTGTAAGAGCTGAATTCCTGCTGCTTACCATACTGAAGCAATATCCCCTAAATCCTGATCTTATGGCTCTACTTGTATTTAATCTAACCTGAATTCACAGAGAAGTTTGTCCTTCTAGTACATGGAGGAGTAGACGTTAAAGGGCAAGGGTAGTTGGATCCTTATCTGTGTATCTGATTCCTGACAGGGCATAATGAGAGAGGCTGCCTGGTGGAAATTACAATCCTGTCATTTACTACGTGTGTGAACCAGAAAAAATTGCAGAAATAATGTCTACCTCCAAAGATTGTTGGAAGTATTAAGTGAGATATTCTATGCAAAGCACTTAGTGCCTGGCACATTGTAAGTGCTTGATAAATGTCTGCAGCCAGGGATGCAGAAACTGAAATTCTTGCATGGTTAAACCATATAATACTGCCAGCAGTCAACCATTTTGACTTATAAAAATAGAGATTAGTTTCTAATGTGATGTTTCCACTAAACTTTCCCATTCCTTTAAAGTTTGTCCATTTGTCTAGAGTACAGAGGAAAGGAAAAAGAAAAGAAAGGGGAAAGAGGGAGGTCAGGTAGATGAAAGAAGGAATGGGAAGGTGGAAGTTATGTGGTGAAGTCCTTTGAAAAAACATATCACCAGGAAGCTGAGGTGATGAGATGGAATCCTTCGCCCTACCTGTCTTATAACCCTTGCCAAGCTTTCTAGGTCTCCAGAAAACTCTGAGATATAGATGTGGCATATGTTTCCTTGTGCCACAAATGATAAATGTTTCTTTACAATAAAGAAAATAGCCAGACTATAAAACAGAAGTGATGTCTCCTAGAAGGACACAGAGTTGGGCATGGTGGCACATGCCTGTAATCCCAGAGGCTTGGGAGGATGAAGCAGGAGGATCACAAGTTCAAAGCCAGCCTCAGCAACTTAGTGAGGCCCTAAACAACTCAGCCAGACCCTGTCACAAATTGAAAAATACCAACAGGCTGGAAATGTGACTTAGTGGCTAAACTCACCTGGGTTCAATCCCCAGTTCCAAAACAACAACAAACAAACAAACAAAAACCCCTAAAGGAACACAAAAACAAGGCAAGAACAAAGAAAGGAGTTCAGCAAAGTTAGGGTGTAGGGAAACTCTTCCAAGAGTGACGGGAGGAAGTGCTCAGATCTGGGTTCTTCCTTGACCACATTTCTCCCTAGACTACCTCCCTCCATCTATTGTGCTCTTTTGTCTGCCTCCCCTCTAGAAACCAGACCAGGCTGATAAGCCAGAGTAAATGGACACAGTTTCCCTGAAGCCTGTAACATCTTTGCACCTCAGTACCAAACAGAGCACCAAAAAAGAATATTCCAGAAGTCAAAATCCACAAAATCTGTCCTTAACCCAGGGAGCAGCAACAAAGTAAACCCTAAGTAGTGTTCATTACTGCAGACACTGTTAAAGTTCCTCCTCAAAAAGGTGAAGATTCTAGGAGAGTGAGACAGCATGGGAAGAAAGCACAAAGTGGCAGCAGCAGGCCCTAAGACTGAACTATATCCTTTCTTAAGTATCTTAACTTTCCTAACCTGGGGTCCCCCAATCATAGACAACATAAGTGAAGCTGATGGGGACTTGTCTTGTTACTGTCCATACTTCAACACCCTGTGACAGGGGCATCCTTCAATTCTCTACCTCAAGAATTTAGGTATAAGAACTGGGCGTGGTGGTGCACACCTGAAATTCAGCTACTCAGGAGGCCGAGGCAGAAGGATCACAAGTTTGAGGGCCACCCTGGGCAATTTAGACTCTGTCTGAAAAGAAAATAAAAAACAGGGCTGAGGATATAGCTCAGTAGTACAGTGCTTGCTTAGCACACATGAAACTCTGGGTTTAATGCTCAGTATTGAAGAAAAAAGAGAGAGAATTTTGGTTCAAGGAAAAAGATCTGAGGAGTTTGGAAAGCAGTTGACAAACAGATTATAAAATTATTTATCTGATTAAGAATCTGACTAATGTAATACCTAATGGTACATGATGATCTATCACTGGTAATTACTACTACAACTGGTGTCCGTCTCCAGCAACTACTATGTGTACTATTTTGCAATGCATAAGATGTAACCCAATTGGTTTCAAAGGCATTCTGAGCACCAAAAACCAAAATATTTCAACTGCCTCTTCTATCTTTGGCAAATACTTATGGCCATGCTAAGAATGTTTATAACTTATAGCTTATGATTGACCCTAGCAGTGTTCAGCCCTTGTCTTAAACAGATTTTATTGGCATAATATCCTTTTAACCCCTTAGTCTTAAACTATATCAAAGTCAAAAAATATGATATCATTATAATTTGTCATTTTCCTTTCCTGCTATACTCGGTAAAGAGGATCCAATTACATTGGAAAATTATAAAAGCAAATATAGTAGGGTTTTTTTTTTTTTTTTTTTCTGTTTCCATTTCCAACAGAAGGAAATGACACTGCTTGGAATGTTGCACAGCCTCCCTCTTGAGACTGGGGCTTTTGTTAGCTCCAAGAGTGCAAAGACATCATATTGGCATAACCTTACTAGGTGAAAAACCATTGTAAAGATTTAGGAATGCACTCAAAAATATAGTAACACAGTTGAATCAAGAACACACTTTGGCATGCTTCCTATTATATAACTCAACATTTAATGACAAAACTCCAGCTAGTGAACACTGCAACATTTGGAATTTGTTTTGCAAAATGTGCTAAAGTGTATGAAATTGCCACACATGGTAGCCCTGATTTTTTCATTTTTCTTCATTTTCAGCTTATGTATAATTCCTTGAATAAGGATTATTTTATTTTATTCTAAATCATGAACTTCAGATTATTGATGGTGTAAAAAAAAAAAAAAGACTAGGCACTCGAGAACTGAAACCATTGGAACAGATATATATGCTCATTGTCTCTCCTAACATTGGTAGGTGTTTATGAATGTGTAGGTTGGGATTTTAAAAGTCCAGGGCAATAGGTTAAGTAAACAGTCATTGTCTAGATTAACTGATGTTAAACCAATAACAGTGTGTCAAATAATGTTAATTGGAGGCCCCATTTCCTTTATTATTCTGCTGTAAGTGACTATAGCACAGTATTATAGTTGCAATGGCTATTCCCTTCATAATTTTGGTCTATGGCATTTGAGCAATTAGTGAATCTGAGCATTCTGGTCTGTTCTGCCTGGGAGTGAACTTTCATAAGGTAGTCTGAGTGACAAACATCTCATAGCTTGCTCACATTCCTCTGTGGAATAGTCACTTCTGAGAGAAAGAGGTGCGGTTTCATGATCTGGGAATAGGACTGTCAGCCAGGAACATGGAATTCTCCTCTAGAACTAGTTGTTTTCTTTATGGATCAGATGATGCTTACAAATCTTTCCAGGACTCAGTTTACCCAGTTTAGAAAACAGGTTGTCAAAATCTAGTTAACAGGGGTATACTTAATATTAATGAGTATCTGTTATGATATGAAATGAAAAGTGATATGAATGCAACTAAGCTATTTTCATAAACTTATTAGTTTTATGAAATAAATAAGTAATAGAACTTTTTTCTCCTTTGGAAAAATTATTCCCAAATAAGAACTGTAATGTTAATGTTTAAAATAGTTTATTTGTATTTTTAAATTTTTTTTATCTAAATAGTTTTCTTTTTTATGTTAACATGCTAAGTGTTCGACATGATGCAAATAAATTCACGATTAGCTTCATTTTAAACATATAGAAGTAGTTAGCCTCTTGGTTCTATACAACACAGGTAAATCTTTTCCAGGATTCATCCTCTGTGGTGTAGACATTACTAAACTTAATGTTTTAGAGAAAAATTAGGATGGAAGAAATGCATAGTCAATCTAGAGTTTGAGAAGCCTTGTATAATGAACTGTTTCTTTTAAAATGATGAAGATATCTGAGAATAAGATGCAGGTTTCAGAAATAGAAAATAGAACATAAATGCCCAAACAAAATGGGTGTGTATATGTTGTGGGGATGGTGGGGTGATGGAAACTAACAACTGAGTAATTGTGACATTCTGTATCTGAAAGAATAAAGTTTAAAAAAAATTTAAAAATGCAAAGGCTTAACTGGTCAGCATTCCCCTATCCAAAATCCAGTTCCCCTAAATTAATCAACCTTCTATAGTAATAATAATTTAAAAATCTTCTAAAAATACGTTGTGATTCTTTATATTAGGAAGTTTTACATTTCCAATATCTTCTTCCTTTTAAAAAATGAAAACCAACAAAACAATGGATCTTCAATTCTGTCTCTGGGATCTCAAATTTGGCTCTGAATATGTGTTTCAAATCTCATTAATTACAATATTGGTCCCAGGAGGTACAGTTGCTGATGCAAAGAACACTCTTTGTACTCAAAATAATTTGAACAAGGGCAAAGAAGCATTTTATTTACATGTGTAAACATTAAGAGGAAAATAGAACAGAAATGGTTCAGGTAGCTACTGAGATGTTTTAATGATAATTTATTTGATTACTTAAGCTTTAAGGTTATCATACATAGGATAAAATACATATAAAATTCATATTTTTCCTTTGTGTATTTGTTGGATGATAACATTCTTGTAAAGGTAACTCTGACATTAACTTGGCAAGTTCTGAACTAAGACCTTTTAGCATTTTATTCTTTCAAGATTCGAAGACCAAATTGTTCTGAATTTCATACCCCACTGTGCAGATCTATAATTTATTTATTTTTTAAATATCAGAAAATATGCCATTACCCATAGGACTTTTTCATGTAACAAATCTGGGTAAAAACCAATCAAATGAATAAATTACAACAGTAGACAGCAAACAGCTTCTCCTGTTTTCTTTCATTTTCCTTTCTCTTTAGGAAATAGTAAATAAGACCGTGGCTCTTTGTGGTTTGTACTGTAAGAACACATATGGTCATACATTTTCATCCTATTAACAAGTTTCTTGGCTTGGTGGCAGAAAGTAAAGTTCACTGTAAAGATATCTTAATGCCTTACCAGAGGAGGGTCATCTACTACGTACAGCCACAACCTAAGCTCTGATGGTACCCATGGACTATCTTTAAGTGAACATTGAAGGGTAATGGTAAGTAGCCCTGGTTTAAGCATAAGAATCACTTGAAGTATACAGGTGCCTGATTCCTTTCCCCATGTTTCTGACTCAGTCTACAAAAACCAATAAAATCAAACCCTAAGGCAATTCAAATACGCCAGGACCAACAACTGTATATAAAAGAATCCCAACACCAGTGCAAGGATAATAACTGTTATTTATTTATTTTTTAACAGTACAAAGTCCACCCTTTCTTCCCTTTTTCCAGGTGTGGAACAGGAGGGTAGATCAGCAGCTGCCTGAGGTCTCTCTTTGAGAGTGTTCTCTAAGTAGCATTTTTGAAAGAGTATGCATAGTTTCTACGCAGCCTGGAGATGCTAAAAATTTTCTGGGTTAAAGCTAATGGAAGATGATTGAACAACAAATTGTAATTTTGTAAAATTAATTTTTTGGTAAAATTACAAATTGTAATGCTAACTTGAAAAGTAGCATCTGCAAACTGTGGCAATCTTTTGCACATCTGAGCATTTTGAGCTAAAGAGCAAAAGTTCATCAAAAGAGAGAGCCTCACTCCTTCCAATTCTTCACAGTCTATGAATGTATTGTCCTGACCACGAAACACTGTAGGTCATTAGGAACAGAAGGAAAAATTTTGAAGTTAGAAATGGCAAGTTATTTCTCTTAGAAATTAACCTATTTATACCAATGTCATTTTTTTCACCTTCTGCATACACACTTCTTGAATGGACTGACTTTTTTGTCCTTTAATAAAGGTACTTTTATTTTTCTTATATCTTTTTATCATGTCTGCCTTTTTATTTTTGTTATCTTCTTTTGCTGTCACATTCTTTGGTTTCTTCATTTAATCCTATTTATTCTACTCTTCTTTCCTTTCTTTTTACACCTTACTTTTCTGATCTTTTTCTTTTCATTTACCTTAACAGCAGTATAGCAGATCCTTCCTCTTCGTTTTTCTCTGTCTTTATGTTTGGTTGTCAACTCTTTTCTTGAATCTCTACTTCTCATTTTTACTAACTGTCCTTTTTTAACCTTCTGTTGTTTTATTTCTATCACGTGCTGTCAATGTCCACAAACCCCATTTCTTTTCATTTCATCTATATCAGTATCTCCATATAAATTTTTATGATCCTACAATATTTAAAGCTGTATGTGTGGAAGTTACTTTTCCTCATTTGAATGTTATTTCCTCTTCCTTCCTATAGATGTTCTTTCTTTACTCATCCTTTTTTTTTTGTTTTTTTGATGTTTACCTGTTCCACCCTAACTGCATCTCTTTTCCCTTGTCACCTCCCTTTTGAGGTTCATTTCTTTCCAACCCCATTCACACCAGATCCGATTTTACAACCAAGACTCTTCAACGAAGTGAAGGATGGAGTTCTATCAGAAACCAGGTTGTGTGTGTTTCGGAAACTTTTACACATTTACTAAAATGGGATTAGGGACTTAGATCCAGAAATATTCTTGGGTAGCCTTTCACCTCTGGCAGAGCTTTCCACACCTTGGAGATCGCTAGGGCCTATGCTGATGGGCAAAGATAGGGAAGTCTTTCATGGCTTTCTCAGTCCTCTTCTAGTTCAGGGACCAGAGTAAACAAGCATTACCATCAAAACTGTTACACCAGGCGCGGTGGGGGTGCCTGGGGCTCTTTTCTGCCGGCACTTTGGGCAGGATGTGCGGTGCGTCCGGCTTGGAAGGGGTCAGGGTAGTAGGGCACTGCGGTCCCAGGACCCGGTCACTGGGCCTCTTTGGGAATTAGGCTGACCTCTTAGAGAGGAGGAAGGCCCGAGGCAGGGTGCTCCCCTGGGGCGCAGGGCGCGGCCCCAGAAACCCGGCGACGCCACTACAGCGGCGCCCAGAGCCTGAGGCGCAGTCCCTCCCCAGGAGGGAAGGCGAGTCGCTCCCGCTCGCTCAGCGAGAAGGTCGAGGGAACAGCGCGGGCGTCCCTCGCCAGCCCGCCCTCTGGGAGCTGAGCGGGGGCTACACTCCAGGGAGTAGGGCTGAGGGCGGCAAAGATCTATCGTGGGTACTGGCGCGGGGTCACCGACGAGAGAGGAGCTGGAGAGGAGGCTGGTGGGGGCCCCCAGGGCGGCTGGGGCCGTTGGTCTGTCTGTGTACTCGGCGGGCGCCCCGAAGTCTGGGGCCGCTACGGCTCCAGCTCCGCCGGCTCCTGCCAAAGACTCCAGGCCGCACTTTCCCCTCCTCCCGGCGCCTTCTCTCCAGTGAGGAGCCGAGCGCGGGCGGCGCAGGGGGAGGGGCGGCGGCGGAGAGAACAGCCAGTTGTTTAAAATCCTTCTAGAGCAGTTTCTAATTCCCCCCTTGCGCCCGGGTTTGGAGGGGGAGGGGGGAAGGAGAGCGGGAGGAGGGAGGAGAGCGGAGAGGGAAGGAGGGAGGAAGGGAACCAGGGAGGGAGGGAAGGAGGGAGGAGACTGCCGCTTAGGCTGTAGCCGCCACCGCGCGCTTCGGAAGGCCGAAGGGAGGGGGAGGCCTGTCAGTCTCGCGCGTTGCCTGGGAGAAGAGGGCGGAGCTTTGGCGTGGGGCGGCCAATAGTGGGGGTGGCTGCGTGGGTCGCCATGGGGACGGGGCTGTTCCCGGGGAGGCTGTGATGGGTTGACAGGTGCGTGACAGTGGGAGCTGCTCTCGGCACAAGCATGTACGGCAAAGGCAAGAGTAACAGCAGCGCCGTCCCGTCCGACAGCCAGGCCCGGGAGAAGTAAGTGTCTCCGCTTCTCACCCACCTCCGCCTTCACACGCGCGCACACTCACGCACGCTCTCGCACACTCTGGGAGACACACAGACATACAGACACTCTCCGCCCGGGGAGAGCCGGGGGTGGGCTGGCAGGGGGAGGGGTGTGCGAGGTGGGGGCGTGTGGTGCGGGGAGCGGCTGTTTCTCAGGAGGTGCTGGCGCGGGGCGGGCGGCCGTGGGGGGCTGTCGGGAGGGAAGCGAGTATGTTGGGGGGCGGCGGCGGTACTGGTGCTGTAAACTTGTTTGGGTGATTGAGGGAAATAACCCGCGGGTTCACCTTCTCACAAAGTAACTTTAGAGCTGGGGTCTGGGGCTACGGGGACCCGGAGAGCCGCCGGGGGTCGCGGGGAGGGGCAGCTGCGTGGAGGAGGGCGCACTATGGCAATGTGGTGTCTGGCGGAGCGGGCTGAGGTCGCAGCGGGCGGCTCCAGGAGCGGGCGCAGGGGCCCGGCGCCGGGGCTCGGGGCCGGGAGCGCAGGGCGAGGCGAAGGCGGCGGTGCCGGGCGCGCGGCGGGCGGAAGCTGGGCGCAGAGCGGCCGAGCGGGGCCCCGCGGGGCGCGGAGGCGCGCGCGGGGCACGGAGGGCGTGTGCGGGCGTGGACCGGGTGGGCGTCGGGGCTTTTCCCAGCGGGCGGATCCGGCCCGACGTCTGCAATGCCTAGTGTTTCGAGCAGTAGGGCTGGGGCGGGGGCGGGTGGTCGCGAGGGACACTGCTGAAGTTTGGGAGTCAGAGAAGGACCGAGTTCCCGGGGAGAAAAAGTGTACTGGCAAGGAGAGGGATCTTTTGGAGGAGGCTGGCATTTCTGCTTCTCGCCGCAGACCCAACTCCGCAGTGGCGGCGACTAGAGAACTTTTTGTGGAGACTTGCTGCCTCCTGAACGTCGGGGGGCCGTGGTGGGCAGCTGGCGGGGCGGTCCCTGCGGGGCGGTGGTCGTGGGGCGAGCAGAAGGGGAGTTGTGTGAGCCGCGCCTCCGCCGCGAAGAGGGCTTTCTGCAGTAGGCAGGAGGCAAACGTCCGAAAAGGCGTTTGTGGGGAGGAGAGAAACGTTTGGTTGAGGTAGTGGGGAGATACAGGTGTTAACTTCGGTGGGAACCCAAGAGGAGGCTGGCGAGAAAAGAGCCCCTCCCGGCCAGGGATGCCACCGTCACGGCACACTGCGAAGCAGGGTTGTTTGCTGCTATTCTTGTGTACTTGTAACGGTGATTTGGTTGTTACTAAAAATGAGAGCGAATAGTAACTGTGACCACTGAGGAAGAACCCCCCCCCCCCGATTTTTTTTTTTTTTTTTTTTTTTCGGTGCAGCACATCAAGCTGATTCCCAGTAACCGCTTCAACTCTTGAGAGTCAGACTTATCCTTGTCATTGAACACACTTATTTTTCGGAGGGGGTTCCGACGGGGAGAAAGTCTGAGAGCATCACTCCGAGGTACTTTGGGTACCTTGCGCACAGAAATAGCTGCGTAAATAAAAACCGAATGTGCAGAGAGACGACCAAGTTTCCCTCCCTGCTTTGGGCAGTTATGTTTTCCCCTGAAAGTTTGTTGTGCCCTGGGGATGGGAACATTTCCTAATCTTTGTGTTGGCATCAACATACACAATTCCCATAGGATTTACGGGTGGCAGGCCTTGATGTAGCAAAACAAAACAAAGCAAAAAAACCAAAAAACCAAAACAAGGAAAAAGAGAGATAGATAGATAGATAGATAGATATGCTGTTATTTCTTCAGATTTAGTTTCTGAGGAGCTACATTCAGGATCTTATTGCTCTAATAAGAAATATATGAGAGTCACAGCATTATCTCCTGGTTTAAGGTACAGCATTTAACTGAAATTGAAGTTTTGAAATACAGACTAATTTGTATGCATTAATCATTTGGTTATATGATAAAAGTATCTTAAGGAAGATGTTTTAATGATTACAGAATATTTGGTTTTCACATTACTGGGGGTGAAGAAATTGAAATGTAATGAAGCATAATCTTATTTATTTTGGGGTGATTTAATTTGAGAATTAAAGTAATTGTGGATTTTAGCTGGACTCCTGGGATTGGGTGAACTTTGAATCTAATTTGTATCCTGATGACTTTGTAAATTTGGTGAGATTATAACAAGGAAGTTGAACCTCATGTGTCTGTGGTCCTTTCTATCTCTAATTCTGTGATTCTGTCATGAAAACAAATAACCACTTTTGTTATATCTACCAAACTGAACACCAAGTAACATCCACTCTTATGAGCAAAGTGAAGAGGGTTCTGCTAGATGGTGCTATTTGATTTAAATATATTTCTTCCATTCATTACAATTGGCAGAAGGAATTCTTGACTGGCTTGCCTTATAAACTAAATATAGGTGAAGAGGCCACTTTTGGAGAATTAACAATGACTGTTCTGGGTTAATTGCTTTTGAATTAATTTCTAGGTGAATGTTGTTTGAATCTAAGACAAACATTGATGTAGGTTCTGTTTTATAGAACATAGTTTCATTTTGGTGGGAAGAGTTGATCTGATCTCCCAGTTTTCCCCAATATGTTTACTTGAGACTTTGATGGTGCTATTCTATATCAGCGTACTAATTTCTGAAGATAGGAATCTTGAAGTTATCTTTAAAAAGAATGTCACAATTTTTTTTTTTAATGTGGCCAATTTTAAAAGGTGAAGTGATGAATTCTCCTTTAGTAAGCAAATTAGAACAGTTGTGATCTTTAAATTACAGAAATAATTTGTTTTCCAGTAATAATATACACCTTAATAAAAACATTCTGAAAAATGAGTTGTCATGAATCATGGCATATATATTCAATAAACATTGGTTTTATAATCTGTCAAGAAATATATTTTCTCACATGAGTTCATTGTGAATAGCTGACAGGTACTTACCTGTATTATATCTTAGTTTTTCCTTGCACTAAAAAGTCACTGTGGAACTGGGGATGTAGCTCAGTGGTAGAGTGCTTGCCTAGCATGCTTGATGCCCTGGGTTCAATCCTCAGCACAGTGAAAAAAAAAAACAACAAAAAAAAAACTATATAACATAGTTAAAAATTATTTGTAGGTTTTACACACAGTTTCTAAAATTTTACTTTGCAGTTCTGAATATAAAAATGGCCAGGGCAGGTTAATTACTTATTTTGTTTTAAAAAACAAACAGATCAAGTCTATTCAAAGGTTTGGATTAGGTTTAATTAGAGAGGGAGTGATTGAAAACCCTGAAGGGAGGTGGTATGTTTGCATAGAAATTTTAATTCTGATCTTGTTAGGTCATTTCCTGCTTTAGCACACTTTCTTTACAACATTGATCACGATGGTAATTAAATAACTGTGTAATTGGCTGTTTAATGTCTTGCTTTCCCTAAAATGTAAGTTTCTTAAAAGTAGGGGATAATACTTCTAATTTCTTCTCTGCAGTATCTTTGACATTAAGAGTAGTACTTCTATTATTAGAAACACCAAATAAATTCTTGTAAATGAAAATGTTAGACTTAAAGGAATTTTTTTCAATGACCTCCAAAATAATGATATAAGTTTGAGTTCCACATTCTCTAGCTTAGTCCTATTTCAAAAATACCCCCAAACAATAATGTTCTTTAGCTTAGTTGTATTTCAGAAATGTCCCCCAAAATAATACAACCAAGGTAACAATTTATTTGTTATCCTTTGTGCTAGTCGTTGTGTTCAGTGCTTTTATGTTTACTTTCTCTAATTCTGCCAACAAAGCTTCAAGATAGATGATTTTTTTTTCATCATTGAAGAAATAAGAAAACTGAGACCCTGGCGAGTAAAATAACTACCTATGTTGGTAGATACACTACTAGAAAACAAGAAAACTGGGTTGCTAACAGAAATTTCTCTAACTTTAGAACCTATGGTTGAAGCTGAAGAATACATTTTTCAGTGTACCCGATTGCCTTCCTGATCTAGGGTAGGATGCTACAGATTTAGGGAATTGCATTACATAATCAGATATAACAGACTTTAAAGATTTGATCAGATATGCAGTTTTAATCATTGGTGCACCCAGATGCTTATACCCTCCATTTTGGCAGACTGAAGACATATGTGCAGTTGTGGGGAAGGCATAGAAATCGTAGGAGTAAAAGTTGGAAGCCTAAAATAATGAAGAATCTTTGTTCCTTTTTTTGGAGGAATTTTGTTTGACCACTTAAATTTTAAAATTAAATATGATAGTTGTAAACAAGTTGTGTATGAAAAATATTGCTAAACTTTAAGCCATGCAGTATGCCATCTTACCAAGGAAAAAGTACTGCCACCTGCAAATAGATGAGTAGTGATGTTAATTTTTTATTAAACTAATTTGATCTTTAACATTTTGTAATAGCACGGAAAGACGAATGTGCTAGAAAGCAAAGTTGTTAATAAGATAAACATAGTAGACAGTGATATTTATTATGTAAGCTAAAAGAATTAAACTGTGTATCTAACCTGGGGCTTTTGGAAAGTAACTGACTTTTCAAGGTTGATGATTTTTGTTGAACATACCTGGAAACAGATATATGCTCATTTTTGAATAGTTATAATCAAAAGAACATTTAAATACCACTCCACATAAGAGAGTTTATAGGGATTAGTATCTGCCAACATCACCTTATTCTCCCCCCACCCTTCCCTAAAAGCAATCCTATTAAAGAAAACTTATAAACCTTTCTTTCTGAAGGAAATAATGCAAGTGAAGTAATACAGATCTCTTCAGAAACATGTTTGATGAGCAATATTTACAATTCAAGATTTCTAAAATAAATGAAGCAATATCTTCATGGGAATGAAATTTCCTACAATATGTCGACTCTCCCAACTCTGAGATCTTTCCTCCAAATTACTGAACAGTTTGTATCTGAAATGTCAGCTGTGAGATTTTTTTCCCTTTTGATTGATGTCTTTTCTGTTAACTTTAAGAGAAGAATCTCCCTTTGCACCCCCTTAGGATTTGAGTTCAAGTCTTTGTATATGCTGGGCAAGTGCTTACCACTGAGTTATGTTCCCAGCCCCAACTTTTTTTTCTGAAGGAGTAAACCTTAAAAAGGAAAGAAACTGTGTAAGATATTCAGACTTAAATTTTAGTATTGTTTATCCAGAGATTTATTGTCATCCTTAGAATTAGTATTATAAGCTGGGTATGGTGGTGCATGGCAGTAATTGCAGCAGTTTAGGGGGTGGAAGCAGGAGGATTGGAAATTGGAGGCCAGTGAGGCTTTAAGCAACTTCAGCAAGATCCTATCTCAAAGAATTAAAAAAAGCTCTGGGAATCTAACTTAGTGGTAGAACACCCCTTGGTTCAATCCCTAGTACTCTGTTCTCCAAACTCCACCAGAACCCAGAAATAGTGTTATAAGTATGCTGTACTTTCAGAACTTTGTGTGTAGGGGTTTATTCCCATACTTTGAAAGCTAGTTTGCCTGTAAAACCAATTTAAGATGAAAAAAAATTTTAGTTCTGCAATAGTAGGACAAACGTGTCCTATATCATTAGTTACTACCAGAAAACAGAACTGTTTTGTCTGAATTGAACATACTCCATGGGGCAGGATCTGGGGATGCCCCTGTTGTTGTTGATTAACATTTTATCTTTAGAGTTTAAAGTTAGAAGTAAAATTTGGAGGAAAAAAAACAATTTGAATTTAGATCTTCCTCCTTCTGTGGAGATCACCATTACATTAATGTTGGAATAGGATTAGGATCAGAACCCTGAATTTAAAAGACATTTAACTACTGTTGGTAATTGGTAATTTAAATATTATAATAATTTTTTTTGGAATGCATGGGAGTATTCTCTACTAATATGTACATTATTACTTTGACATTGATGTGAGAATAACATTAAATACTAGTGACATACTAGTGACATACCATTTACTAACATTTAAGCCTTCTCAATAAACATATATCAAAATATTTTTATTAAGAAGTTAGTCTAAAAACGATGGACTTAAAATAGCATTGGAGTAAAGAATAAGATGTGTTTGTTAATATCTGATAAGTGGAGTAAATATTAAATGTAATATTCAGATTTCAGACTTTGCTTATCAGATTTTGTAGATATTTTAAATATATAACATCTTTTCATGTAAGGCTTTGTTAACAAATATATATAACTTACTAGGACTGTGATAGTTCACTGAATTATTACACACACAAAAAAAGCCATGTTTTCTACAAAAGGTGACCTGAAGGGTGGCCCCCCAGATTAAGATTCTGCCTATTTTCAGTAATGTTAAATAGCAGAGTGTTCTTACCTTTCCCAAAGTGTTATATCTTACTCTGTATTTTCAATGTGAAAACATTGAAAAACAAATAGAAAATGGACTACACAAGGAAGAACAGAGTTTTTCCACCTAACTTTTAAGTCTAGGTTGGTTGAAATGGGTGAATAATTTTTGTTAGTAAATTAATAAAGATTTTTGAAAAGTGGAGTTACTGATTTTGTAATAGTTGCAGAAGTAAAAATTAATCTGGACCAGCCTGGGTAGTATCAACGTAGTGGTGGAATTAATTTTGTTCATCTTTTAAAAGATAAACTTTAGTTGGTATTAGTTCTTCAGTAATAACAAATCTACTCTCAGGTTTTACTTTAAGAATTTTGATTATTGCATTTCATGTAGGACCCTAAGTAGCTTTAAGATAATAATGAACCATCATAATATTTTAGATTCCAATTGAACTAGAGTAAACCAATGACATTGCAAGTTCCTATTTTTGATCTTCTGTATTAATTTTGCTTCATGGGCATAATGTCAAAAAGTAGTTCAGCACAGAAAATATTGCAGACTGAAGTATAGCATTTTGTTGTTTCTTTTTCTGCTTTTAAAGATGTTTTCTCTGTAATAGTAGATATTGAATGTTATACTTTAATTACTAACATAGCTGTAATTTTTAGTTTCCAGTCCAAGATAGTAATTTAATTCAATATTAAAATATTGATGAAATATTTGTGAAGGCAAGAATGGGAGGTGAAAATTTATGTGTGACTCTCTCCTTTATGTAAAAAGAGTTGATGCCTAAAAATAGGCTTTCCTCTGAAATGAATATGACTTTTTTTTTAGTGACCTGATATTTGCCTAATTTTCCTTATTTATCTACTCCAGATTTGTGGGGAGAGGGGAGCTACTTTATTGATCAAAGAAACTGAAGTAAATTATTGTATTAAAATAATCTCATGAGGTTGGTGTGATGTGCATACCTATAGTCTCAGCTGTTTGGGAAACTGAGGTGGGAGTATCACTTGAGCTGAGTGAGGAGTTGGAGACCCACCTTGGCAACTCCCCCCAAAAAATAAAATAAAACAACACAACAAAAAACAAAACACCCCCTCAAAACAAACCCAACAGTGATCTTACAGATGCAGAATTGAAATGAATATTTTCTGTAAAATAACAAAAACCTAAAATTCTAACAAGCTTGCTGAGTTTTGTCATAGAAAGTTATCAATTAATAGTAATAACAATAGCAATGCTTTCATTTCAGTATTTTGTTTGCATTATCATTTGCTTTATCTCATTTAACCCCTTCAAAAATACTGTGTTAATGTTACAGAAGAGACAGTTTTAAGATTACAGCTTTGGCTGCTAGTATCAAAACAGGAGGCAGAAAGTGGCTTAATTGGTCAGATTTAAAAATAAATCTCATAGAATGAGAATATCTGAAAGTGGCAATTCCAGAACTGATTCAGGGCCTCAAGAACATGGGGATTCAGGATCAGCTTCTCTGCCATCCTGTGGTCTTCCTGTCATGATGGTAACATGGCTGCTTCAGGTTCCTACCATCACTTCTCATACAGCCTAGTATAAAAGCAGGAGGAAAAGCCATGTTTTTCCTTCTTCATGTCTCATCAGGGAGGAAAACCTATTCTTGTATTAGGAGATCTCTTCTTATGCCTTATTAGAAAGAACTGTAAAATTCCTTCTGCTAAACCAATTACTGGCAAAGGTAATGGCATTAACATAATTGGCTTAAATCAGTCATTGTTTATCCCCTGGGCTAGAAGCATTGCTCCCCTGTACCTAAACTACCTAAACAAAACTGGGAGTCTTTAGCAAGGAAGATGTATCTTGGGGAGAGTAAAATGGGTCTCTGCTTTCATGGAAGGAGAAATATAAGTAAATAAATGTACCAGGTAACTAGATAGTAATATATGCTTTGAAAGTAATAATAGTAAGGGGTTATAGAGAATGGGAAGCTACAGTAGATTGGGTAGTTAGGGGAAAGTTCTTGGAGAAAGGACTTTTAAGTAGAGACCTGACTAATATTGAAAGAAACAGCCGTGGGAAGCCTTGAAGTTAGAGTAAAGCTACCATTGAGAAAACTTCTTAACAAGAGCATAACTGCTCAGGGATATATAAAATATGAGTAGAAGTTGGGATGAATAAGCTATGCTTCCTTGGTTGTTTTTAACTGAGGAATTGAATGGTGGATCCAGTTTATCTGGTCCTCATAGGTGGTAGGATGATCTTTTATCTCCTAAGCCCTTGGGATACCGTTGTACCTAGAGAAGACAGTAGAGTTTTTGTAATGATACTGATGACAGAAATAGTTAAGGTTTATTGAGCAATAGTTAAGGTTTATTGAGTCTATTGCGTTAGCAAAGGATGGTATAGCTGGCATGCATATTTCTTCTAAACCTCCCAGATTGCATTGGATGATTTTGTAGCAACCACTATTTTTCCTTTTTCATATCAATTTTAATAGTGAATAATTTGTGATGTTTTGTGTAATATCTTTTTTTTCTCATATTGGAAGCTCCATAAGGATCATGCTCTTTTTTTTTTTTAAATTTATTTATTTTGATTCATTGTACACAAATGGGGTACAGCTGTTGTTTCTCTGGTTGTACATGAAGTAGAGTCACACCATCTGTGTAATCACACGTGTACATAGGGTAATGATGTTTGTCTCATTCTGTTATTATTCTTACTCCCCACCCCGATCCCACCCCTCTTTATCTCCTATGCAATCCATCCTTCCTCCATTCTTGCCTCCCTCCCACCCGCATTATGTATCATCATCTACTTATCAGAGGGCTCATTCAGCCTTTGTTTTTTTGGGATGGGCTAATCTCACTTAGCATGACATTCTCCAACTTCATCCATTTACCTGCAAATGCCATAATTTTATTCATCTTTATGGCTGAGTAATATAAGGATCATGCTTTCAACATTGTATTCCCACTGCTTAGCAGTGTTTAGAATTGTTATTATATGTTTGTGCAATAAATGAATTAAGGATGTAATCAGTAATATAATAAATGTCACAAAAATTTTACTATGTCATTTTCTCCCCTCTATATATAGCTTTTGGTGCTAAGATTAATAACTAATTTCTAAAGAAGATTTTTCTAAAATATAGACATATAGTAGTCTCTGAATTTTAGAACTAGGAGAGATTGCCTACTAATATTACCATGAAATTGTGTATTTTTCATATGAATTTTTGATAGAGTACTCTGTTCATAAACTTAATATAAATGGAATTGTATTACAGTTTTCAAGTTATTTTAATATAGCTTATTTTAATTTAAATCTCACAATACTGTGAAGTAGGTGGTATTTTCATTGATTGTTAAGATTTATAAATGAAAATTGACTTACCCAGACAGGGTAATATAGGTACTATGTGGCAGAGCTGAGCCATATTTCGATGTTTTTGGTTCCAAGGTCAGTGTTCTTTTCATTTTACTATAGCTGCCTTGTTTATGTTAAAAGATTCATATATATTTAAGAAGGTTGAAATAAGAATTTGATTCAACAGCGAATCATAGATTAGATGTTAGTTAAAAGTTTGTCAGTACTTTGATTAAATGAAAAATATATGTTGTAGTGTGTTAAACACAGTCCTATACAATTATTTAATTTCATAAGTGCATGTCTTGAATAAATTCTGATTTTTATTTGAAATCCTTATGCTTTTGTTATGTAAGTGAGTTGATCTATGATTTAGGATAGTTTTAATTTTCTGGTTTGTGAAGGGTCAGGCTAAATTTTTGTTGTTGTTATTTGTTTTTAAACCACTGAACTTTGCTTGTTTCTTTGTCAGTTAGCTTCAATCTGGAGAGTTGGGGTCGGGAAAGGGAAGGGAAGGTTTTTTTCCCCTTTCATGCTTCTCTCTAATAAGGTAGGTAGGGAAAATCTTTCAATATGAATTATTGATCACATGTTCTTTTGTCATGAGAAAATATGTAACATAAAATTTAGCATTTTAACTATTTTTAGGTGTATAGGTTACTGGTTTTAAGTTTATTCAGATTGTTGTGCAGCTGTCTCCACTCTCCTGTTCTAGAACTTTTTCATCTTCCTAAATTGAAGCTGTAAACTCATTAGACAAAAACTTCCCACTCCTTGCTCTCCTTCGCTCTGGGCAAGGAGCTCTGAGCACCATTCTATATTCTGTTTTGACTATCAAGGTGCTTCATACATTATATTTCTTTTTGGGTCTGGCTGCTTTTCTTACTTACAGCAACTTCATAAAGTAGATGTAATCCTGGTTTTACATATGGGGAAACAGCCTCAAAGAAGTTACATATCTTGTCCCAGGCCTCACAGTAAGTTGTATAGCCTGTTTTCAAACTCAAGTTTCTGATTCTGTGGCCTATTTTAGCCAGACTAGCTTAAGAAAATAGAACTTCTTAAATAGTTGGATTTTACCAAATAATTTAAAATTCGTTTTAAAAACTTGTTTATTTTGTAAGTGTACATTTATATATATTTTATAAGATGGGAAACACATCCATTCTGCTTTCTACTATCTTTCCATTCCTGTTATTTATTTAAAAAATGTGAACTGTCAATGTTGGCCTCTGTTGAGCCCTCCAGAGTCAGATTTGAGTAGCCCAGCAATCTTGGCCCATCAGGAACTCACTCTCCAGAGGGGGATCACCATCAGCGATTACCACACTGGGTAAAAAACAATGGAATGGGTATGCAGAAGATACTGTAAGAGTTTTGAAAAAGGGCATTAAATCTAACCTAGGACTTGAGTGTTGGGAGATATTTCTAAGGGGATCTTTATTAAAAGACATACATTAGAAAATTGAGGCAGAGGATAACAGAGAGAGCCCAAGAGTGCTGAGTGTGCACAGAGGGAGGGGGAAGGGGGAAGGAGAGAGAAAGTACAGAAACACGACAGCATAAAGAGAGTATGGTATATAGTCATCCCTTGGTATAATTGGTTCTGTGACCCCCATGGATACCAAAATCTGCAGATGCTCAAGTCCTCTATGCAATATGGCATAGATGTGCATATAACCTATGCACATCTTTCTGTGTACTGAGAATCATCTTTAGATTATTTATAATACTAATACAATGTAAACATTATGCAAATAGTTGTTATGCTTTTTTATTCAGGAAATAATGACATGAAAAGAAGTCTGTACTTGTTTGGCACAGATGGAATTTTTTTTTTCCGGAATGTTGTTGAGCTGTGGTTTGTTGAACCTGCAGATGCAGAACCATGGATACAGAGGACCAACTGTATTTGGTAAACTACAGTAAAGTTGGTATGATTGAATGTGTTGTAGACGATATATCTGGCAAGTTAAACAGGAACTATTTCAAATACAACCTTGAATGACAGCTTGACCTTGGAGATAAAGAATTTTAAGCAGAAAAGTTACATCATCTGAGGTGCATTTTAGAATATTAATTCTGGAAGTTACATGGAGGGTGGGGCACAAAGGGAAACAGATCTATTAGGAAACATTTGTAAGAAGTAAGCTACTGTAACTACGAATGCTGTCACCATTCTTATGCATCAATGCAGTAGATATTTCAGGCTGGACCAGATAAGACCTGGGACCTAAATGAAAAAAAATTAGAATTCTTAAGATGGTTATAATTGTTTCAGCTGTAGATTTTGAAGGAATACAGGAGGAAAAATAGGAAGGTATAAGAAAGCAGTTCATGAGTTCAGTTTGAGGTTTTATGACAGAACAGTTTGGGAAGAAATTAGTTATGTAGGTCTTTTTGGTTGAGAGGAGAAATCTAGGCTGGAAATAATGGAACTGAGAAAGGCTGGGGACAGAGAAGTAACATTTATAAATGTAAGGTGTTTGAGTTAAACATTGTGCAAGTTATCTCATGTATTATGTTTTATTTCATTTTGTTGATGAGCAAACTATGATTTTAGTAGGATAAGTAATTTAGGCGAGTCATTCAAGTTTAGCTTATTCATTCTTTTAAAAGAATAACTTTTTTGAAATATGACATTCATACAGAAATATGTAAATGTCCTAGGTGTATCGCTTGATAAATTTTCACCAACTGAATCCAGCAGTGTAACCAAGCAACCACATCAAGAGAAAGATTATCACCAGCACTGCAGAAGCTTCACATATGCTCCCCACCCTGCCTGATTTCTAACAGTATAGATTAGTTTTGCCTGATTTTACCTCTTATATATCTGTTTCTCCCTTTTCCTTTGTATTGTATGTAATTTGAAACCATGAGATGGGAATGAAGCCATTTTTCTTAGAAATGTACAGGTAGAAAGTGTGAAGAAATCAGAGATGGAAACTTGGGGCATATTTAAGAGAAAGGTGGAATGAAAGTTTGAGATTTAGACCAAAAAGGAACATCAGAGAAATATGAAGAGACTCATAAAAGACTGACATCACAGATATCAAGAAATGGGAGTTCTGAGAATGGAGGTGTGAGTTACTATGTCAGACAGTAGAATGAATGAAGAGGTTAAAGGTTGATGTTTTAATTGAGAGGTCAACTTTGACCTTAGAGAAACAGTTTCAATGGAGTGAACTCAAGTTAGCATGCAGTGTTTTGAGGTGTGGAGATAAAGTTGAGGAAGAGGAGAAATCAACTATGGATAGTCTTCCCTTAAAGGATGCACAGAGAGAAAACTAACTATAAGGAAATAGAGGTTTTCTTTTTTGTGGGAGTGGGATTTTGCATGTGATGGGTGTTCTTTGGGGAATGCTATTTGGTTTTATCATTTTAGTAAAGAGTTTCTGTCATTTTAGTAAAGCAGTTCTTTCAACTGCTTGGGACCACTTTTTAAAACATTATTGAAAGATGACAATAATGGGATGCTGTAGAGGACATGGAAAGGAAAGAAGTCAACAAGTGTTTTAGCTATAGTAGTTGGTTATTGAAAGTGACTGAATATGTGAATTTTAAAAATGATTTTTAAGATAGATTACACTGCTAGCTTTTGTCGGTTATTTTTAAAAACTTTTTGAATCTTAGGATATTAGAATTAAGGATCATTTCCAAGAGATGACTGGGAAATGCCTATAGTACACTTAAGTCAATGAAATTAATAACTGCTTGCTGTGGTAACCAATCAGTAGGCTTATTAGTCTTTAAAGCAAAAATTTGGTGGAAATTTTTTTTTTGTCTCCACTGGTTACCAAACTTTAATTCATCCATATAGAATGATATCTCTAATATTCCTCTCTTCTTTATAAATTGGTAGAAGAGACACATGAGAATACTTGAGTAAAACCTCTACTGGCAGAGCACAAATTGACTTTGATTAGTTTACCAGTACTTTCTAAAATACTTTGTTATTTAAGTAATAAATATTCAAAGTAGAAAACTTCAAAAATGTAGAGAAACAAATCGAAGAAAATAACCTTATAACCTTCCAGATTTTTTTCTATATCCATCCATGCATGGAAAAATTTTATATTATTTTATAAGAAAAACATCAAAGCTACTTGACCAAAAAGCACACCCTTTTAAATACACAGATTAAAGGGCAACAAAAGGTAACATTTGTGAACTTCTATCGTTTTCTGTTCCCATTGAATACCTTCCTCAAAAACAAAAGTTCAAAAAGTTGTTTAAATTCTGTCATTATTAACTCACTCTCTAAATTCTCATTCAAGGCCCTGCTCTTTTCCAGGCTCTGTATAAGGCAGTGGGGATATAACAGCGAGGGGACAAACCCTGCCAAGAGAAGTAAACAGGGTTTTTGGCATACGGACAGTTTGTGCTTGGGAGAAGTCCAAAAGTGAGAGAGTAGGATCGTTTTAGAAACAGAAAGTTCAGTAGTGTTGTAGTGTGTATGTTTCAGGGAGGGATGTTTTTGAAAGGTGGTAAAGGCTACAGAGATGAGCCACAGTTAATTCTTGAAAGTCAGGCAAAGACTTTTGTGTTCTTCCTGAGGCCAGTAGTATCCATGGAGTTTTTTAAGTAGGGAGAGGACTTGATCAGATTTTACCCTCTGTCATCCTGAAAATAAGCAACAAATAATCTGAACTGTTAAAAAAATGCCATCTTACCCAGATGTAATGAAACACAGATTGGTAAATTTCTTTTTCCATTTATAACAGTATAAACTTGTGCTTAGAGGAAAGCAAATACACATATAGCAATGATATAAATTTTGATATTGACTTTATCTAATATTTTATGATAAAATTTGTAGTATTGCTATGTCAACAGGAAAGTTTATAAAATGTGTTTTGAATTATTTGTAAAGTATGAATTCCTTATTAAGAACTATTTTATTATTTAAATGTATATTTAAATTTAAAAATTTAAGGTATAAATTAGAAAAATTCCTGTATGATACATCACTAGTACATATACTTAAATCTCATGACCATTTTATTAAAGCTTTGAAAAGCAGCTTATAGTATTTGGTTTGCCATTTATTTTTTGTTACATAGTTAGATACAATAAGTCAAGTTTTATCAATATATATTTAATATAATTTGCAACATCCAAGATGAGATGAATTAACTAAAGTTTGCAACCTTTGCCGTTCTAATCAAAATTCTTAAGTGCTTTCCTTTCATCATTAGGTTAGCATGCTGATATTCACTTAAAATCAACAATAAGGAGGATGTGCAACTTAATGTTTATCTTGGCATCTTGTGGCATTTATTTGAAAATTCTTCCAAAAAGGACAATGATCTTGATACCAATTTTCAAATAATCAGTTTCTGACAGGAGAGGTGATGATGACATTGGCTTAAGAGTATAGCATACTATATTAAAATGTTTCCTTACAAATACTCTTTGAATATAGGCAAATAATTCATGAGGCTTTAAAAGACCATTTCCCTTTGCTGGTTGATTATCTATTTGGAGTGTAGTGAGATTTGTTTGTATTGTTTGTTTGTACTTCTCATTATCTTTTTTTCTTGTCCTCTTGGCAAGGCTATGAGCTTTGCAAGGTATAAGAATTGTGTATGTGTTATTGTGTATTAGAACAGACCTGAGAGGGAGATATTTGTGTCAAACTGCAAACTAAAACCCAGGAGAAAAATATCTTAGTTTAGGCTTGCCAGTTTAGGCATTAAAGATTGCTTAGCAGTACTTTGTAATGTTGTCTCTTTTAACTTACTGAATTTTTCTTAGATACTGTTAATATGGAAATTAGCATTTGTAATTATTTACTACATATTAATCAATGGCTTTTTAATTTGTGTACTTAAGAAATTATAAAAGTCAAAGAAACAGGTACAAGTTGATGTCAGCTTTCCCATATCATCTACAAATTCACGTAAGTACCTTTAACCCAGTAAAACAAAGGGTTTTGACTCTTGATTCTAATCAGAAAAATGTCATCCTTATGCTCATTTACTTTCAATGAATAGGTATTTATGATACAACTTGCACATTTCTGACATTTGATTTTTTTTTCTAGATAATTGTAGGGCTGATAATGCTTTCTTTAAAAAAAAATTTGGACTTTTTTTCCTCTGATAGTTTCATGTCTTTTTAAATGTATGGGCATGTAACTAGTTTAAATAAGTGCTATTAGGATTCAGGGCCCCTATTCAGGTAAAAATAGCCACTATGAGGTTTATGGGAGAGCTTTCAGTTTTATAAATTGTATTGCTACAGGTACTGTATTGAGAAGGAAGTACAGTCTGTGGCATTTCGTCGGATCAAGGTGGGTTATATAGAAGGGAAAAAGGAATCAATAAAATGTAGGATTAATAATTTCTTAGATGTAATAGATATAATCTATTAGTAAAATTGGAGGGTTAAAAGAAAAATTCTTGGCTCTCTTGGATTTCAAATAATATGATCTGTGTAATTATAATAAATTCACATTATGTGAGATGTATAGCTTATTAATGAGAATACTTGTTGCAGGACTGATTTTTCTACCTGTGTGGCTGTCTAGTGGTTTCCGATCTCCTTTTTACAACTGTTCTTGTGTCTGAGAATTCTTACAACCATGATTTATTATGACTAAGAGACTTTTTTTTTTTGGTTGAAAGTCATGGGAGCCCTCTCTATTCCATCTATGTTTGTTTATTTTTATGGCTTTCAATTTATTTTTTTGTTCAGTGGAATCCTGATATTGTTCGGGCCTTCCTTCTTTGTTCATGTTGTTCTTTTATATTTTTCTGTTGATGATTGATAGTTTTTCATCTTGTTGATTAACACTAAAATGAGCTGATATTTATTTATTATTGGGAGATTCTGGGCATATTTATTTTGCCTAAGGAAGAATGCTACAACACTTAACAAGTTTATTAAAATGTTATAAATTCAAATCTTTTGAAATTATTCAAGTTGAAGGGTCTTATAACTTTGAATTACTTTCAGAGACCTCTTTGCTTCCAATGATGATAAGACTGTTTAGTCAACTTTTCTAAAGGCAGAAATCAAGTGTTTTTTGAATGTGCTGTTTTCTAATGGTCTAAAATACTAAGAGATCATTTACCCAGGAGTGCACAAACCTTCTAAAATAGCTGAGCAAAGGGGATGTATTTTTTATTTCCTTTTCTTTTAAATGTTTTCTAGAAGGGGCATAAGATACTCTATTTTAGTGATAGGTATATCTTCACAAAACTAATTTTTACCTGTAGCCAGGGTTTCTTTTCTATCAATCACCAAAAGCAGGTTACAAAGCAAAGCATACTATATATAAAAGAGCATTTACATTGCTTGTTTTACTTTTATTTATTTGCATATGTAGTTTATTGTAACTGTAAATAGGGAAGTTCTTATAAAAAGCAACAAAACAGGGAAAGCAGCACATTGTCAATTCTTCTGGTGGATTATGATTTAGAGCTTAGTTAAAAAATTAATATTTTGAGATTCTATTTAATCTTCATGGAGTTTTTATAGAAAATTGAACACATTAAAGGAAAACCATTTCATTTAAAACATTAAAGACATTATGTACAAGATGCTATGAGTAAATTTATAGAGTGTATTGATATTACTATTTATTGCATATATTGGATTTCAGGCTATAAATTATTACATCTCTTTTCCATCAAAAATACCAATTTTTAATGTGTTTATGATGAGGTGTTTATACATACTATGGATCATGGATTACGACTTTATTTTGAACAAGAGAAAATGTAGTTGTCATATTTAGAAACTGAGAAAAAAGTGTTTATAAAAACTGAAGAATCAGATGGTTTAACATCATGTGCCATTATTTTTTGCTTGTTTTAGTTTCTGAAATAAACTTATGATTTTAGTTATTGTCTTAAGCCTTTAATGTAGCATTTTAAAGATTATTATTAAGACAGTTCACATATATTAATAAGCAATAACCTTGATTTGATATAAGACATCAAATCAAAGAACACCTTATGAAGCCAAGTTTAAGGCCTTGAAATCCAATGCTTCAATGCCCTGCAGTGTTGAAACAGCAAGTTTTTGTTCACCTGACATGAAAATTGAAATGAGGACAGAACTTTTCATGTCTCCATTTAAGTTAGTATTATAATAGAAATTCCATTTAGGGTTTTATTTTATTACATTCCTAAGTTATATATAACCTCTGGCCTCAACCCCAGCCCAGAAGTGATTTTCTTTTTGTTTACTTATTTAATAAAAATTGAATGCAGAATATATAGGTAATAAAATGTTCATAATTAGACTCATCTCTGATTCAGTATAAAACCACTTAAATTTCATTACTTAAGAGGAAACTTGAGTTCCTCTTGGGCTAAGATATAAGAAGTCTAATTTCCTTACTATCAGAAAATTATATTTCTTTTTTTAATTTTATTTTTACAGACTGCATTTTGATTCATTGTACACAAATGGGGTACATCTTTTTGTTTTGTGGTTGTGCACAATGTAGATTCATACCATTCGTGTAACCATACATGTGTATAGGGTAATGATGTTTGTCTCATTCCACCATTTTTCATACCCCCCCCATTTAGATTATATTTCTTTTAAAAAATCTAGTTGATCGTGGATTAGTAAAAGAATGTTTTACCAGAGTATAAGTGTATTTTAGTTTGTCATTCTGAATGCAAAGTCCATTTTTTAATTGAGATTGTAAGTCTGCAGATTTTTAAAGTTATGGATGATTTCAACTATGTAAAATTTCTAAATTTTTAAAGATGCAGTTATTCTGTAATTGTTTTTCAGTAATGAGAATTTCTTTTTTTTTTTTTGGTACGGGGTTTGAACCCAGAGGCTAAGTAACATATCCATTACCTGATTTACTTACCACTTTTTATAGTGAGACATTTGAATTTATTCTTTATTTATTTTGAAATATGTAGTCTTCATTGATCATTAAAAATAATAAAAAAATTAACTTCATTTTCACTAGACACCAATTTAGTTTTGCAGTTATAGAGTTACCTATGACTTCAGTTGTTGTAGGGATTTAATAAATGTGTGGATTTTATTTGATGCCATACATACCAATTTGTAAATTGGCTTTGATATTTGCAAAAGTTAATTCATGCTTGCAGGCTTTATATTTCAAATGGTTTGGACATCAATCAGGCAATCAAAATTTTTTTATAACAAAAGCAATAAAAATGTAATTTCTACTTTACATTCTCATTGAGAGATATCTCCCCAAGTATTCTAGCTTTTTATTCACACTATTAGTATCAGGTATTACCTCCATTGTAGTAAAGGAAAAGTTGAGACTCAAGGTATTAAATGACTTGCATGGGGTTAGGCTGTAATGTCATCATCAGGAATAGTATTGGAATCTTCTGACACCTAGACCAATCAATGTTCTTTATACCCATGTTTTCAAACTTTGTTCTAGAAGGAATCTAAGAGGTAACATAGTATGAAATGAGGACCATAAAGACCATCTTCGAGTAGCTCCATCACTAATGTTTTTATATAATTGGCATAAGAAATGCTTCTTTTTCTTTCTTTCATTTTTCAAAAAGAATGCTGCTCCTTTTAGTAAAACTTTGAAAATTTATTGTACTGTGTAATTGTTACTATATTTGCTTCAGAATGGAAGCTCTAAGTCAAATTAGTGTATGGTAACTCTACAAAGGAACAAGAGAAAAAAATCTGTTCCTGAAATACTTGGTGTATTGACATTATATCTTGTCAAATCACTCTCCATTACATTTAGAATAAAACTGATTCCCTAATGGGGCCTGCAGAACCCTGAGCGATCTGATTTTGCCTAATTCTCCAGACACAACTCTTGCTGTTTTCCCTCTTAATTTATGATCCTCCATAGCCTTCTTTCAGTTTTAAAATATGCTAATGCTTTCATACCTCATGACTTTGAGCACACTTTTCCTTTGCTAGTGTTTCTCTTTCCAACTCTTTCCATGGCTCACTTCTTTATTAGGTCTCAGAGGTCTTCCATGATCATCCTTTTCAGGCTGTCCCTTATTCTCCATCGAGCACTTTATTTACTTGTATCTTATAACACAAAATGAAATTATTTAGTGACCAGTACACTCCATGAGTACGGGTACCTTATTTATTTCATTCATCTTAAATCCTTAATTATTTTGTACTTTGTTGGTCCTGGATAAATTTTTATTGAATGAGTAAATTCAATTGAATGAATTGTGAATTATCAGGCAATCTTAATTTATATTCACTGTCTTTTGAGAAAAATCTCAAATTTATATAGATGAAGATTTCCATAAAAATTATTTTAATGTCAGTGCATAATAGTTGGAGTAGTTATAACTATGATTTAAAGAATGTTTGCCATATTCTTTCTATGTGATCTTTTTAATGCTCAGAACTACTTTGCAAAGATAATAGTTTGTCCACATTTTATAGAAAATGCAGTAGACTTAAAAAGATCTGTTGACATTTGCTCAAAGATATGTCTCTGGTAAGTGGTGGAATTGGGACTTGAACCTAGGTCTGTCTGTAACTAAAGTCAGCACTATTTTTATTCTACTTTGCTGCTTCCTAAATTAATGCTTAAGTTGTGTGGAAAATTTGCTTCTGATAAACACTTTCCTTCCCCAATGATGCTGGATAAATGAAGTGTTACAGTAATAAGGTGCTAATTGAATTGCGCAGAGAGTAAGTGCAAAAGAAATTAAAGAAGGAAAAGGTATGTGTTGAAGTCATCAGGGAAAGTTCTTGGAATAGTGGTGGGACTTTAGTTAATTCAATTAATGCTAGAGAAATGTTCTAAATACTGGACAATGTAGGACATATGGGTTACAAACAAGTATAGAAGAGAATAGAAGGTATTTCAGTTTGGAGAAAGTGATTATTAGTTTAGGAGTGTGAGTATCCTAGAAGGAGGAGGACTAGTGTGCTTCGACTAAGATTTATATTGGATAAAAGGGGGATATTAATTGAAAAAGTAGATGAGGGTGGCTGAGGGGTAGTGTTTAAACTGTACAACATTTAGTTTTTTTGGTGATTGCCAAGAGCAGTAACATTGTGGTCTAAAATAATATTTTAAGAAAATAAAATTCCATTGGCAGCATTTAGATTTTATATTATTATAACAATGCATTGGTAGTAAAATATGAATGAGATTTTTTTTTTTTTGGCTGGGGGGGCACTCTACCACTGAGCCATATCCCTAGCCATTTTTATGTTTTATTTTGATACAAGGTCTTAAGTGGCAGAGGCTGTACTTGAACTTGTGATCCTTTTACCTCAGCTTCCTGAGCCACTGGGATTATAGGTGTGAGCCATTTCACATAGCCAAGGGTGAGTTTTCTGGCCCTGGTTATGATTTCTACCTTTTCCGTTTGCTGGGATTGTGAGTTTAAATTATTTTACTCACTGTTCTTCAGTTTCTCCTCTATGAAATGGGATTTGAACTGTAGTACGTTTTGCCCAATTCCAGAGATTCAGATTCAGTGAATCTAAGGTGTGAGTTAGGATGCCCCCTCCTCCCAAGTCAGATTTAGTTAAGCCTCCTGTGTAATCAGAGAATTTTGTATTCAGTGTTTTCTTTTTATGACCTCAGGTGTAAGAAGTTGAATTAATGAAACTCCTTAGATAATGATATACTATCAGTTTTGGTAGTATTTATTTATTTGGTGGTATTTATTTAAAAGAGTTCTTATTTATCCCTGGTTCTCATTCTCATTTTCTGCCTCCAAAGATATTTACGCTAATGTTTTTGGATATGTTTATGTCTTTAACAAATATATGGTGGTCTATGCACATTTATTTATGGCTTATATAAATGAAATTGTGCTAAACTTTTTCTTTTTTCATTCAACACTTTAAAAATGCCTTTTATGATAGAAAACTTTAAGTATATACAAATATGGAAAGAATAGTATAAACTCCCATTTGTCCATTATTGAACATCAACAGTTATCAATTCATAGTCAGTTTTGCTTCATAAATAGTTTTAACCATTCCTCCCCTTGGCATCTCTTCTCCACAATGTCAACTCTATAAATAACGATTTTGTGGTGCTAGAGATTGAATCTAGGGCCTCATGAGTGCAAGGGAAGCACTCTACCACTGAGCCACATTCTCAGCCCTACAAACTGTTATTTTGAAGCAAATCAAGACATTTTTTCCAAAATATTTTAGTGCTCGATAATTAAAAAAAAAAAAAAGGGAAAAGAAACCTGTTTGGATCTATATCTATTTCATAACTTGTAACTCCTATAGATATTTCATGTATGCACCTCATCTGGTCCTCTGGTGATGGTCACCTAGGTTGCTTAAACTTCCTGATACCATAAACAGCTTTGTGATTTTCATTTTTTTAAAAAATATATTTTTTAGTTATAGATTGATATAATACCTTTATTTGATTGATTTATTTATTTTTATGTGGTGCTGAGGATCGGAACCCAGTACCTCTCATGTGCTAGGCAAGTGCTCCCCCACTGGGCTACAACCCCAGCCCAATTTTCATTGTCATTCATGTCCTCTTAAGTGCTTTTGGGAGAGCTCTAGTTTTCTAGTAGGATCTCTGCATAAAAGGAGTACACATATTTTTTTTCACTGAATACTGACAACTTGATTTCCAGTATGTCTGAGTAGGTTGAATATCCCTTGTCTGAAGTGCTTGCAACTGAAAGTGTTTCAGATGAAAGATTTTTTTTAGATTTTGGAGTATTTGCACATATTCAGTTTTGGGGATGACCCAAGTCCAAAACTGAAATTGTTTTGGACTGAAATGAAATTGTTTATATTTCATATGTGCTTTAAATATATAGCCTAGAGGTAATTTTGTACAATATTTTTAGTGTATCTCTTTAGATAGTAACTGTCACATGAGGTCAGGTGTGAAGTTTTCTACTTGTGGTTTCATGTTGGCACCCCCAAAATTTAAATTTTGGAGCATTTCAGATTTTTGGATTAGGGATAGTCAATCTGTACCACTTTACATGCTCACTAGCAGTACATGGGAGTACTTTCCCCTCCATTTCTACTGATACTTGGTATTATTTCACATTATATTTTTGCCAGTCTGCTGTTTGTGAAGTGATATATCATTACTTAAATTTTCATTTGTCTGATTGTGAAGTTGGTTATTTCTTCACATACTTGTTTTCTGTTAACTTAGAGCCTCCTTGCTTTTTTTTTCTGTCTAGAAAACTTTCTCCGTATTCATGATTCACTCATTCATTCAAATCTGTTTAAATGTCACATCTTGCGAGACTCCCTGAAAGAGTAGTCCATCATTTTCTTTGTTCTGCCTTATCTTTATTCATAGTATTTCACATAACAAAACATAATAATTATGTATGTATTTATTTCCTCTGCTCAAATTCTTGAAGGATGGATATTGTTCACACCCATATCCCTAGCACTTAAAAAAGTAGGTGCTTAATAAATATTGGTAGAATACGTAAATTGAATGGTGTATTCATTTGTTTTGCCTGTTTTCCTGACTTAGTAGGAGTTTCTTAAATATTTAGACATTAATCCTAATTGATTTTAGATGTGGTAATATAACTGGTTAATTTTATCTATGATATCCTCCTTTGATAAGGAATCCTTTCTTTTCTTTTTTTTTTTTTTCTTTCTTTTTTTGCAGTGCTGGGAATCAAAACCAGGTCCTTGTGCATGCTAGGCAAGTACTCTACCACTGAGCTATACCGCCAGCCTAGGCATTCTTAATTTTCAAGTACTTAAGTCATCACATCATAATATGTAAATCAGTATATTGTGAGCTGAAGAAAATGTTTTCTAATTTGATATCATGGGTCCCTCTACATTTTATTCTATTTGCTTTACAATTTTATATTATGTATATGGGTCTGTAATCTCTGAGGAATTTACCTTTGTATAGGTCATGAGGTATTTTTGTAGTATGTGATTGTATTCTTCCTCCTGTAGAATACAAGCCTTTTGTACTTTTGCTGATTTGTAGCACACTTTATGATTTCTTTTTCATATTTCATTTATCAGTTGTCTATTTCTGTCTTGTATCACAGTGTTTCTATTATAGTGACTTTGCACTGTGTCCTAAAGAAGTCCTGAAGGCCTTCTTTTCAAAAATTGACTTAGCAATATTCATAATAGCAGCAAACACAATCAAGTAACTAACCTTGAAAAGAATGCAAGAGAACAGGGCAAGATAGCAGTACCTGTGTTCTCAGCTGCTTGGGAGGCTAAGGCAGGAGAATTATTTGAGCTTAGCAGTTTGAGGCCAGCCCCAGCAGCATAGCAAGACTACATCTTAAAACAAACAAACCAATAAGAATGCACAAGACAGCTGGGTGTGGTGGCACACCCAGTGATTCAGGCGGCTGAGGCCTGAGATTACAAGTTTGAAGCCAGCTTCAGCAATTTAGTGAGACCCTTAGCAACTTAGCAAGACCCTGTCTCAAAATAAAAAATAAAAGATAGATGGGTGATGTAGCTCATAGTTCTGTAGTAAAGCACCCTATGTTCAATCCCCAGTACCATAACAAAACAAAAACAAAAAAAGAATGCACATGACCAAGAATTATAAAACCATTAAAGAGCATAAAAGAAGGCATAACTCATAGGAGAGAAATACCATGGAATGACTTGATGTTATAAAGATGTCAATTCTCCTCAAATTAATTTATGAATTTGATACAGCTATAATAAAAGTTTCATTAAGATTTTTTGCATACTTCAATATTGTAAATATATGTCAATGTATGAAATAAATGTATACTTTCATAGTATTTTTATACCTTTTTAATGACAAGTTTTAGCATTCTTATAGATGGACAGTTAATTGGAGGCTGTAGAAAAGAAGGAAAAGCTTCAGTTAAACATTTTCATTAAAAGTGATAGAAATTCTATTATGATGATAGAATGAGACAAACATCTTTACCCTTTGCATATGTATGAATGGGAAAATTGTATGATTCTACTTTGTGTACAACCAGAAAATTATAGTTGTACTCCTTTTGTGTGCAATGAACTAAAAAAAAAAAAAAAAAAAAAACAACAGAAATTGTAATGGGCAGCAAGTAGCACTCTCAGCAAAGAAGCATAGAAATGGTAGAAGGTAGAAAAGTGAGGGGTTGTTGGATAAATATGTACTCCTTCCTTAACTCCAGGAATATAATTGTGGTAAGAACAGAGGACTATAATATCCCTCAATGTAGTGCTTTACTATGCCATGCTAGACCTAGGCCATGTCTAGTCTAAACAGTCAACATTTATATGGAATACTTACTGTCTGGGGTATTGTATCTATAGCAAATATCTCTGAGATGTAACCAATAATTGACACTCACAAATAATGAAGACCATGAGTAATTAGGAAGACTTTTAAATATATTGTTTGTTAGTTTAAGGTGTCAGGGAAGTGGGTGCCAGAGAGTTTCAAAAAAATAGTTATAGGGCTGGGGATATAGCTTAGTTGGTTGAGTGCTTGCTTAGCATGCCCAAGGCCCTGGGTTCAATTCCCAGCACCACCAAAAAAAAAAAAAAAGGTTATAGTATATCTTCACTTGGGTTATTGTTCATCCATTTAGAAAATAAGTATGTCTAAAACTACTCAATTTTCAGAGTCAAAACTTTCTATATCTTGTATACCTTCAATTGTGTATACTTACAAACTGAAAATAGAATGAAATTACTCTTTATGATTTTATCAGGATTCCAAGTAGAAGAATGGAGTTGAGGGAAATTAACTTCCATTTTCTGCTACCAACAATAATAGATGTCTGAGTTGGTGGAGTTCTCTAGAAGTTAAGAAAGACATTTGTGCATATTTTTAGGTTCTATGAGTCTCAGACCTAATCTAGAAGGATTAAATAGATGGTTTATTATGAAGCATAAAGATTGGATTACCCATGTTCAGATGCTGTGACTAACCATCCCATCAAGTAGGCTTAATATTTGCTGTGACTTGATTAGTAGTTGGTGATTTCAGGTCTCCTACTATTGTGCTTGTTTTGTAAAATTACTGAAAATAGGGAGATTGATAAATGCATTAGAGAATGTGGAACTGAACCAGTCTATGTAGTTGCTTTATTTCCATTTAGTTTTGTTTTTAAACCAGTATTCTACTTAATATTTTGTGTCATAATCATTGTTACCTAGTAAGCATGCCTGTGCTTGTGGAAATAATTAAAAAAGAGAATCCCATATTATTGATGTACTATATATAAGTGTGCCTTAAATAGATCTAGTTTTACTTTTCCATGGAGTAATCAGAAAAATGTATGTAAAACAAGTTCAATAGTGAAATGAATCTTACCAGTTAAAAAAAATCAATATAGAGATTTAAGATTTTCCTATGCCTGAACATATGTTGTACTTGACTAAAGCCAAATTAGAGTACAATAAAGGAAGCCAAATTGTGAATTCTAAAAGTGCATGACTGATGGCATTTTAAAATAGAACAAAAATTTTGTTTAGAACTTTAGTCAGGGAGAAAGGGAGATGCCTTAGTATTTATCTACTCAGCTTTCTTGTCTTTTTTCTATGATAAACACTAGTAGTTGACATTTTTGAAATCCTGAGGCATTATTTTTGTGTTCCTTTTGTTGAAATTTTATACATACATCTAAGTAGTAGTTATTTGTGTAGCTTAAGAGCTTAGCATTTATGCCTTTTTAGCACCTGAAACCTTAAATGTTTTGATTCTGACACCGGTAGTGTAACTTCCTTAGATGTTGTGGCATGAACACTCCGATACATTTACCAGGTGGTGACATGGGGAAGGTGGGGTCTCTGGTGCTTCTAGGGTTGAAGACAGCCTTTAGTTTGGGAAAACTCAAACTGGGAATGGTTGGTGTTAATGGAGTTTGTACAAGAAGTAAAATCACAGAAAAACATTCCAGGCCCTATTAATCATGTTTTTTATTTTCTATTGCTTCCACATTTTGGGGCCTTGCTGGTTGGGGACAGAAGGCCCCTATAGTGCAAGCTAATTCCTAGAGATAGCAAATGACTCCCCTGTGTGTCATTTTTCATATGCAAAAGTGTCAACCTTCAGTCCATACTACCAACAACTTCCTTTGTTGAGCTCTTATGGATTGAACTACTATCCCCCAGCCCTAATATCATCCCAGGACCAAGTATCAGGCAACTAGGGGCAGTCCTTCATACAGTGAGTTCATTAAAATTATTCAAATCAACCAATCCTAAACTGTTGCCTTGCCCTGCTTTACCTGCTAAAACCATTGTAAAGTCCTGTGCCAATCTTTTCCCTTCACTTCTTCTGCCTCCTTATTGACACTAGCATTTTTCCTAGTGGATGCCTTGTCCTCCTGGGAACTGTGAGCAATAAACTGTTCTTCCAAAGGCACAGCGTCTTTGTGTGTCATTTTACCATACTCAATGAAGACGAATCTCAGGTACATTTTAAAATGTGGTCCTAGCTCTCTTTTGGAGTTCCCTTACCTGACTCTTGACAGGCCTCAGTTCACTCTCATAATCAGGATAGGTAGGAAGACCTTGGCACCTACAGTGTTTGCACTGTCACTGTGTTTCTTCAGTGTCCATACCATATTGTAGATATTAAGAAGTCCATGAAGGACATCTCTTTTGAGAAGTAGTGTATTTGACGATATTAAATATCCAGCATATTTGGCTGGATGAAGATAGTGATCTACCCTTTCTGCTTTTGGATCAGCTTTAGCTCTTGGTGGGGGAGAAGAGAAGTGGTGACTGTAAGTCCTGGAGAAGGTTATCTAGATAACCTTAGAGGAAAGTCCACTAGCAGTTGCTCATCACTGCAGAAGGAATAGAAGAACCAGATTCCTTCCATTGTAGCAACAATTATACTTTGCTATGAAACCTGTGGTGACCTCATCTGGATTCTAATGTATAAATAAGGATGCTTCAATAAAAAACACTGTAGGAATAAAAATAACAAATGTTTACTGAAGAAAGTGATACTGTATAATTTTATCAAAATTTATTATTTTGATAAAAATATAAATGGATGACTATTGGATGAATTCCCACAAATTTAGTGTTCATTAAATATCAGTTACATTTTAAATGAGAGATTTATATAAGGTATTTATAATGATATCTAGATTAGAAATGTCCTTGGACGTTTACATTAGAATTTCTGTGTTGCAAACTGCCTTTTGTTAATTAAGGAAGTAAAAGACTTATTTACTGAGGTATTACATGTAGCTAAATATTAGGGAAGACTTTGTGCATTTCGTACTTAGATTCCCCTAGGGATGTAGTTTCATTGAATACTGACAAGTTGACATTTTTTTCATAGGTGGCACTCCCGCAACTCTCAGCAGTGCAACATTTATATTCTTACCATAGTTGTGTTAAAGAATTCAACTAATATAGGACAATATATCTGTTCATAGCTTGCTTGGTAAAGCTATTGAAGTGCTAACCTTCACCAATTTCCTGATCCATTTTCTTTTGAATGTGGGAATTTTTTTCCACTTAGGTTTCCTACCTCAGCAGCCTGAACATTGTTTCTGGTAGTAGGCTGATTGGTAGTTGCTAGATAACCTCTGGCATAAACTAGTGTTTTGCCTAAATAGATCTTTCTGTGTTTTCATTTTCTTATCACTGTTTTCTCTTATTTTTTCTCAGCTTTTGTGTGGGTTTTTTCTATGCTAGTCAGTTGCTTTAGGTCTATTTATTCCAGTTAGCCCTCAGAATTTTGTTACTATGCTACATTATTTTTATTAGAGCTATAGTGTAAAACTCTTCTCCTTATATTAATTTGTAAAATGTATTTCCCTGCTGATCATGTATTGCTGGAGTTTCTCTTGACTAATTTACCTGCCTTTTAAGACATTTTTTTTTTTTTTTTAGTTATTTGCTTAATGTCTGGGAGACTATGAAGGCCTATTATCAAAAAGAAAAACTTGTAAATTAATTATGAAAAAACACTTAATATACTTACAAGATTAGAACTCAAGTCAGGGGAGGTACCACCTGCCTCAGTTATGTATTGACAACTTTTTATTTTTATTTTATTTTTTTATAGAGAGGCCGTAAACACTAGGCTGTCTTGATTGGTTCTGGTATCTTTTAGATAGGCCTTTGTGAATTGCTTTGGTGCAGGTAATATATTTTATGGTTGGAGGCATAACATCCTAGAAAACACTTCCATCTCAGGGAATATGTAGGATAAAAGAAAAATGAAAATATAAATAGAAACATGAAGTTTATTTGGTTTGTGACAAAAGGATTGAAGCATTGAAAACAGTAAGTCGGTAGAAAATTTTGAAATGCGTAGTAAGTTGAATTTTGTGGTGAACATGCATTTTCATATGCTATGATTATTTAAAGTGGGTAGAAAGGAGGAAATGGCAGTATTATTCAGTAGTTTAAATGTCAAATATTTGATCCCATGGATCTGTGGATTTCTAAGAGGCAAATTGTTGGATCTTGGATTTGATTTTAATCTATTTATAAGTAGACGATTACTATTTCATGGATCTGATAGAAGACATGAAATTCCTAGGTCAGAGATAAAAGGCTTAATTATTCATTGCAGAACAACAGCTTGGGCATTAACATATTTGCTTTAGTTCTCTTTACCCTCAAATCCCTTGGAGTTGGTACAATATGGTGCAGATAGATGCTGTGAAATAGAGAGTTGCTTCTGAGGAGCATTGAGCATGGGGAATCCATTGCTTTTGTAATAAGTGAGATTGCTCTAAGTCTTGAAGTGTAACTTTCTCTCATCCCCAAGGTTGTTTATTGCAAGCAATCTTGACAAACCACCCTGGCAGAGTGTTCAGGATCTTGCTTTACTGTAATACATACAGGACTATGGGAAACCCAAAGAAACCCATAAAAGAATATCTCCCAATAGATTGTTTTAAGAATCAGTAAATATTCTTCTACTTTTCTTAAGTTTTAAAACTGCAGATATTGTATTTAAAGAATAATTAACTAAAGGTAATATTAAAATGGAAGATCGTTCTAATGAGTTTCAAGCCATATATTTCCTTAATTGTACAAAAATTATAAAATTTATACCAAACTTTATACCAGCATACTAAGAATAAGTCATTGTGTTAAGCAGTCATATTGCTATTTACTAGACCTTGAGGATACCAAGATTAAATACACATAGTACTGATTTCTGTGCTTAGGATCAAGTGGATGAGCACACAAGTAATTTAGGTTGTAGTATAGTAAGTAATATTGCAGCAGTAGTATTTGATATGTGGAGAAAAGACCACTAAAAGTTCTAAGTGTGGGAATGATAGGAACAAGTTAGTTTTAGTTTAAAAATATAACATTAGGAATTTGGAAGACCTGTGAGGTTAATGCTAGAGACATGGACACTCCTTATTAAGCTACTTTGGAAACTCAGACAAGATTTGGTAAGGGCCTGAACTAAATCTGTATCAAAATAAGTTGAGAAGTAGGAACATTTCCAGAAAGAGTTGAGGAACTCAACTGACAGGGTGCCATTAATGGGATGACAGCACTGGAGAAAAGGTTATAGGGGAGGAAATATCTTAACAAATAAGTTCAGTTCTGAATGTGTTGGGTTTGAGGTACTTATAGGGAATCAAGGTGGAAATGGCAATTAGATTATATATATGAATTTAGAATTTAGAAGGATTCTAAATGCCAAGATGAAGATTGAGTATCCTTTATTCATTTAACAGACACTTCTTATCTGCCATATAAAAGGCACTATGCTAGGTGCTAAGGATCCCGCATTAAACAAAATTTGCTCTCATGTACTTTATATTCCCATAGGGCATAGACATTAAGTAAAAAAATTGCAAATTATTTTATTAAAGTGCTGCCTGCCTTAGATTCTAGAACTTTGCCCATCCAGGGACAATCCCAGGTATACCATTCATGTAGAATATAGTGAGCAACATGAAGGCCTTACTCAGGATGAATGGGAGTTAACTAAGAGTCAGGGAAGGGAGGAAGGAATCCTTACAGGCAAAGGAAATAGCATGTGCCAAGGAAGATCTTGGTATGTTTTAAGAACAGAAAGATTAGTGTGGTGGGGCATAAAGAATCAGAGGGAAAATGTATACAATTAGGCTAAAGTGATATGAAATGAAGGTAGAGGTAAACGTTGGCAAGGATCGGGTTATATATAGGACCTTCCAGGCGGGAAGTTATTTTGTAATTTTTTTTCTAAAAACAAGTCATTGAAGGGTTTTAAGGAAGGTGCCATGACATTATATTTGTGTTTTTTAAAGATATTTTGACTGATGGACAGTGTTTCAGAAGGCAGGTAGGTAGAAGTGGACTCTGGGAGATAGGATTCTAGGCAGGGAATAATGATGGCTTGGACTAGATGGTAATAGTAGAGATGATGAAGGTTGGAAGGTCCAAACTATTTAAGAGGTAGAACTAAATAGTTGGTGATTGTTATTTAAAATGGTATCACATTGTTATTGGAGTCATTCAGAGTGAGAAGAGAAAATGGAGGATGAAATATTATAGTATGTGAACATTTAAGGGATAGGCTGAGGGAAGGATTCCATAAGGAGGGAGAGAAATGGCTATAGAGAATCAGAAAAGTTACAAATTTAAGAAAGGATATGAATTTAAGAAAGGAAAACCATTTTAACTATCCTTATGCCAAGGAGTAAAGAGAAAAATGGCTAAATAAACAATAGAAGAGGATAAGGCAATTTAAAGAATATTTAAAGGTATTAGAGAATGTTAATGATATAATATTAACTGAAAAAAGTTTTATAAATTTGCATATTTAATGTGACCTCCAAATTTTATTTTAAAAATTCTACATATACAATTACGTGTGTATACAGCAAAAAGTCAAAGACAAACCTGTAATACACTAATAGTTTTATCTGAAATGGCAAAATTCCTTTATCTTAGTCTCTATGCAGTTTTCAAATGATATGAGCATATATTAATGTTATATTTAGGAAATTGTTTTGATTTAATTTTATCAGTGTTTTATATGCAATTTTTTTAATCAGTGTTTTAGAAGCACATTGTTGAAAGAATGCTGGTCAAATAGTTCTTGGAAGTTTGTAGTGGAAGACTGTAGTGTTTACTAAGACAGTTACCATATTTTCCGTTCCTTAGGAACAACCACCTTTAATTATTTTGGCTGATTTTGTTGGTATTTGATTATATCTCCACATAACAAGTTTATATTGCTGCTACTTGATTTTTTAAGACATTATGTACTGATTTCCCACAGTGGAAGCTAGAAATTTTGTTCTTTTCCTTGTCTGTTCCCATAGCTATACACATTTCCTGCCTTCTCATCCTTCAATACAGTTATTCTAATTTTGGTTGGAGTGGTATGTAATGTTTACATTATTACAACTAAATGTTATTCATAGCTCTGCTGTGTAGTAGTAGTCTATGATAACTTTTTCTTTCTTGTACAGTTTTGTTTTTACTAGAATATATATTTACACACACACATATACTTGTTAAAAGGTGGTTTAGTTTTTCTCTAAACTATTCTGTTCATAAATATCTGCTTAATTATTCTATTAATTTTATTTTTTTGGTGATATAGCTATGAGACTATTACACCTGTTCTATACTAGTTGCTTCCTGTTTTTTTTTTTTTGCATAGTTGTTACCTTAGTGTCTTCCTCATTATCATTTTAAGGATTCATTTTCTTTCTTGTCTCTGATCCTGTATTAGTCAGATATCCATTGCTTTGACAAAATACCTGAGAAAAATCAACATATAAGGAGGAGTGATTTATTTTGGCTCATGATATCTGAGATTTCACTCCATGGTCACTTGGCTCCCTTACTTTGGGCCTCTGGTGGTACAGTCCATCATGGTGAAGCATATTACAGAGAAAACTGCTTACCTCATGGCAGCCAGGAAGTGAAAGGGAGAGAGATGAAGGAGCTGGGTCACAATACTCCATACCAGAAGTTGGTGGTATCAGTCTTTAGCATATACGTCTTCAGGGGACAATCAAGATAGAAATTATAATAGATCCTGTTACCCAATTTCCTCTTTCTTGGGTTCTTAGTTTAGTGGAGCACATTTTGTAGTAACATTCTGAGAATGTGGTGGTTTGTTTGGACCTACAAAATAATTTTCAGTTCTGGCAGTTTTATTTAGTTAGTTCTTTGATTTCCTTCCCTTAGTTTTTGTGTATCTTGTTTGGAATTCCTAGATGATGTTGTAGGAATTTGGACTAATTCTTTTATTTTTCAGATGTTTTCCAAATCTTTGATTTTGGTTTTCCTTTATTGGGAGATACCCTCTGTTTTATCTTCCAACCCTCTAGATTAAAACAATGCTCTTGTTATTGGACCTCTATATTTAAAAATACCATCCTGTTCTTGTTTTATGGTTGTTCTTTGAAATCTGTGAAGGTTATTAATGATAGTTTTCGGACATGTTCTCCTTTTCGAGTATCATCTGTTTCTTCCACGTTACTCTTTTTTGCTTGCTTGTTTTGATCTCTGTCTCTCTTACTTCTCTGATAGACCGTGTTCACTTGCACATACTAAAAGGAGTTCCAAAAGGTTGCCTTGTGGTTCTATGATTCTGGATGTGGCTTATAGACATATGGGTTTCAGTTTAAGGTAATCTGACTAGGCCGTTTATTGGGGAAGCTCTGATGTCTACATCACGTTAGGTATTTTATTTTAGGTGGCCAGATTGCTTATAGAAGACTCTGTATACTTGGAGGGCATAATGTCCTTCAGTGCTTTGGAATCCAGACTGGGGAAGAAACACATAAAACTTTCTCTTAATTTCTTTTCTTTTCTTTTTTTTTTTTTTTTTTTTTTAAGTGTGTTCTTAACTTGCCTTAGGATATTTAGCAATAAGGCTGTTTAAAAAAATCACTTCTAGACAATAAACCTCCAGTCTTCTGGTGGGACCAGACAGGGGCATTCAGCTAACTGGAGTGAGGGAAGGGTGGAATGGGGAATTGGGAATCTAACAGCTGTTTAAGCAGATTTTAAATTAATCCCCCTGTTTATAATCCGTCTATTGCACTTGTGGAGTTACCTGGTACTACCAGTTTAGTCTTTTGGAGATTCTGTCATGTAAACTTACCCTACTTTCACCAGCTTAGTATTAAGATTTATTGGGTCTGAAAAGTGATTTACCATTATTTTGTTACTATTGTATCATCTTGTGGACTCTGTCCTTGTGAATTTAAGCTTTATAAGAAATCTTTTACTGTTATTTTGGTGGGAGAATGTGCCTATAAATGTTAAATTCAGCTCAAAGTCTTTAACTAGAAATTCATAGTCTTTATTCTTTAAAAACATGATCTTTTTGCCTTTTATAATATATAATAGTTGACAAAGATTATTGCTAGTTGATGGCCCTTTTTGTTAGAAGATCTGGTGAGTATCCGTCTATTTATTCATGAGCTCTGTTTCAGTTCTTATGACTTACTGAGACCATAATGTTTGATATTTTACCTCAGTTAGTGATTAGTGATGACTTCAAAAGGAAATTCAAAGAAATGTTTGAAGATGCACTATAACTATTTAGGCTACAGTAATAGCAGAGGTAAAAAAAATAGTTTAAATAGCTTACAGTTATATAAGAATCAGACCCACTAAATTTTCTACTCACTGTTAACTCTTCTAAGCATTCACTTTGTGTAGTAGGAACTATTATTCCTCTTTACAGATGAGGTAACCTAGGTACAGAAGGATTACACAACTTTGCCTAGTCAACACAGATAAACTGGGAAGTGGAGAAGTAAACATAGGTGATCTGGCTCCAGAACTCTTTGAAATCATTGTGTTAAACCATCTCTTTATACTGTTGGGATGATGATGATGATGAAGAAGAAGGAGAAGGAGAAGGAGAAGGAGAAGGAGAAAAGAAAGAAAGAAGGAGAAGAAGAAGAAGGAGAAGAAATAGAAGAAATTTTGGTAGAGATGGAGAGGTTTTACTTTTATCAGATGGAATGACCAGTTTTACTTTTCTACTGTTTATATATCTTTTAGGTATTTATCATAACTACTCGACAGACCTAAAAATACTGCTTTCTTTTTGGTGATTATTCCTTTTTCAGATAAATTGTTGCCTTAGACTTTTCTGGAATATCCTAAAAACTTTGACTTCTTTTCCCTTATACAATGGATAAACTTCTGATGATCCTCTTTTTGAACTGTAGTAGAGTCAAGCATTTCAAAAAGTACCTCCTGCTTCCTTATGCTGTTGTATTTGAACATGAGGTTAATTTCTGGGAAAATGGTAACCTATAGGTAAATGTTTCTTTTTCATACACAATTAAGTATTCATTATTTTGAAGGGAAATTATCCATCTTTTGGTGTATATAGAAGGGATACTTCATTGAGACCTTATTGAACAGAATTAGTTAACTGAGTTTAGTTTTAAAAAACACATAGAAGTCCTTTGTTTTACTTCTTAGAAAGACACTCTTAAAGACAAGTGCCTGATATTATTTAATTACCCTTCCTGCATCAATACCTGAATAAATAGCCAACTTTATAGAATTAAACTTGTTTTGCTTTAGACTTTTGTATCCTCATAACTACTTCCAATTTATGTCTGAAAGGAAAGAAACAGATTCGTTTTTATTGTTACTAACTGAATTTTAATATCATTAGGTATAAATTGTACTATATTTCTATATAACAACTGTACTATATCTCTATATAACAACTGAACAAATGTGCTGCAGCTCCCCATACCAATGCATGGCTCTCCAGGCCCACCTCCATCTCTGGACACTGCAGCCACAGCCATAACTCCCCTCCTCCCCCTCATGGGGTAGCCTCCACCTTAGGACAACAGACAGGGCTTGAAGACAACTGCCAACCACAATACCTGCCACAGCACTGTATATAAATATAGGCTGCCTAATGCCACCACACCACCTGCCCCTCATAGTCCCATCTCTGAAAGTGGTTGCCTCCATCCTAGGAAGGCTCCACTCCCATTTTGGGTTACCTCTGCTGCCATCATTGCCATCTTTAGTTGGGGTAGTATCCATTGTGGGATATTGCCAGGGCCTGGAAGCCCAACAAGGTACCTTTTGATGCTGCTGCTGCTGACAACTAGGGACGTGGCCACTTCCATCTAGAGACAACAGGCAGGACTGGGAAGACCATCACCAAGTTTCCTGCAGTCTTGGTTACACCTGAGAGTCCCTTTCTCTCTTCTTTCCTGCAAAGAACTAACTTCTATTGATTCTTCTTTCACTTTCTATGATCTAATACCTCTGAAATCTCACCTCTTACATTATAAACATCATACCCTATATCCTCCTGTTCTTTGTCCACCATTTGAAACTTTAGGCACTATTGTAAACCTACTGTCTGTATTGTAGATAATATTTGAACACATCAGGATTTCTGTTTATTGTGACAAAACCGTAAATGTCTTAATAGGTGCTATTTGATTTAAGGATATGTGTTGTTTGCATTGGATGCATTAATATTGATCTCTCCCATAAAGCTGAAGTATTGGAAACCTCAAAGATACTATAAATATATAGGGTAGAAAGTATAACACCTTGAATCTGCACTGCTAGAAGGGAAGACACGTGAACAACAGAAAAATCAAGGGAAGAAAGTGCCCCAAACAAACCAAGATGCTACAATAATAGAATGCATTGATAGTACAGTAGAAGAAATGTCAGAAAAGGAGTTTATAAGGTACATAATTAAAATGATCTGCAAAGTAAAGGATGATATAAGAGAGCCATGCAGGCAACAAAAGATCACTTCAATAAAGAGAGATTCTGAAAGTAAAACCAAACAGAAATCCTTGAAGGAAATGAAGGAAACAGTAAATCAAATTAAAAATTCAATAGAAAGCATTACCAACAGACTAGTTTGTTTGGAAGACAGAACTTCAGGCAATGAAGGCAAAATATATAATCTTGAAAATAAAGTTGGCCACACAGTGAAGATGGTAAAAAACCATGAACAGAAACTCCAAGAAACATGGGATAACACGAAAAGAACAAATTTAAGAATTATCAGGATAGAGGAAGGCACAGAGACACAAACCAAAGGAATGCACAATCTTTCAATGAAATAGTATCAGCAAATTTCCCAAACCTAAAGAATGAAATGGAAAATCAAATACAAGAGGCTTGTAGGACACCAAATGTACAAAATTAAAACAGATCTACCCCAAGCCATGTTATAATGAAAGTGCCTAGCATACAAAATAAAGATATAATTTTAAAGACTGTGAGAGAAAAGTATCAGATTACATATAGGGGGAAAACAATTTGGCTCTCAGCAGATTTCTCAACCCAGACTCTCAAAGCTAGGAGGTCCCAGAACAATATATACCAACCTCTGAAAGAAAATGGATGCCAATCAAGAATCTTATATCCAGTGAAATTGAGTTTCAGATTTGATGAGGAAATAAAAGCCTTCCATGATAAACAAAAGTTAAAAGAATTTACAACTGGAAAGCCTGCATTACAGAATGTTCTCAGCAAAATATTCCATGAGGAGGAAATGAAAAACAGCAATGAAAGACAGCAAAAGGAGGAATGTCACTAAAGGAAAAGGGAATCAAAGGAGATACCAAGTCAAGTTAAAAACCAAAAATAAACCAAAATGACTGGGAATACAAATCATATTCAATAATAGCCCTGAATGTTAACAGTCTAAACTCATCAACCAAAAGACATAGAATGGCAAATTGGATTTTTTTTAAAAAAGGCCCAACGATATGCTGCCTTCAAGGGATCCAGGTCATAGGAAAGGATATCCACAGACTGAAAGTTAAAGGATGGGGAAAAACATTATCACTCTCATGGACTACTAAAAAAGCAGGGAGTTCCATCCTCTCATCAGATCAAGTGGACTTCAAGCCAAAGCTAGAAGGGATAAAGAAGACCATTTCATACTGCTTAAGGGAATCATACATCAACAAGACATAGCAATCACAAATATTTGTGCCCCAAACAATGGAACATTTATGGACATCAAACAAACCCTTCTCAATTTAAAGAATCAAATAGACCACAACACAATAATACTGGGTGACTTTAGCACACCTCTTTCACCACTGGATAGATCTTCCAAACAAAAACTAAACAAAGAAACTTGTAGAACTCAATAAGCAATCAATAACTTAGACTTAACAGACATATTATATAGACTATTCTATTCATCATGAGCAAATAAACTTTCTTCTCAGCAGCACATGGATCCTTCTCTCAAATAGACTGCCAGTGACGCCATAAAGCAGCTCTTAGCAAATACAAAAAAACAGAGGTACTACCCTGTATTCTATCAGAACATAGTGGAAATTAGAAGTTAATGATAAAAAATAGAAGCTACTTTAAATTAATATGCTATTGAATGATGCATGGATAACAGGAGACAGCAGGGAGGAGATTAAAAAATTCTTAGTGGTAAATGAGAATACTGATACAACATATCAAAATCTCTGGGACACTATGAAGGCAGTGCTAAAGGGAAAGTTCATTATATTGAACTCAGTCATTAAAAGAAAAGTCAACAAGTAAATGACCTAACATTACATCTCAAAGCTCTAGAAAAGGAAAAAATCAACACCGAAAGTAGTAGAAGACAGGAAATAATTAAAATCAGAGCTGAAATCAATGAAATTGAAGCAAAAGAAAAAAATTGAAAAAATTGACAAAAAGTTGGTTCTTAGAAAAAATAAATAAAATTGATAAACCCCTAGCCACCCTAACAAAGAGAAGGAGAAAGAAAACTCAGATTATTAAAATTCTTGATGAAAAAGGGAATATCATGATCAGCACTATTGAAATACAGAAGATTATTAGAAACTATTTTAAAAATTTATACTCCAAAAAAATAAGAAAATCTTGAAGGCATCAACAAATTTCTAGAGACATTATACACTCAAACTGAATCAGGAGGACTTACATAATTTAAACAGATCAATTTCAAGCAATGAAATAGAAGACACCATCAACAGCCTACCAACCAAGTAAAGCCCAGGCCCAGATGGATTCTCAGCTGAGTTCTATAAGACCTTCAAAGAAGAATTAACACCAATACTCCTCAAATTATTCTATGAAATAGAAAAAGAGGGAACCCTTCCAAACACACTCTATGAGGCTAATATCACCCTGATACCAAAACCAGACAAAGACACATCAAGGAAAGAAAACTTCAGACCAATATCCCTGATGAACACAGACACAAAATTCTGCAAATTGCACACAAAAATATATTAAAAAGATAGTATACCATGATCAAGTGAGGTTCATCCCAGGGATGCAAGGTTGGTTCAACATCTGGAAATCAATAAATGTGATTCATCACGTCAATAGATTAAAGTTAAGAATCATATGATCATTTCAATAGATGCAGAAAAAGTATTTGACAAAATACAGCACCTTTTCATGTTCAAAACTAGAAAACATGGGGACAGTAGGAACATACCTCAACATTGTAAAAGCTATCTATGCTAAGCCCAAGGCCAACATTCTAAATGGAGAAAAATTGAAAGCATTTCCTCTATAAACTGGAACAGGACAAGATGCCCTTTTTCAACACTTCTATTCAACATAGTCCTTGAAACTCTAGCCAGAGCAATTACACAAATGAAGGAAATTAAAGGGATATGAATAGGAAAAGAAAAACTCAAACTATCTCTATTTGCTGATGACATGATTCTATATTTAGAGGATCCAAAAAATTCCACCAGAAAACTTCTAGAAATAATAGATGAATTCAGCAAAGAAGCAGGACATAAAATCAGCACTCATGAATCTAATGCATTTCTATATGCTAGTGATGAACCCTCTGAAAGAGAAATTAGGAAAACTATCCCATTCACAATAACCTCAACAACAACAACAAAAAAACAAACAAACTTGGGAATCAGTCTAACAAAAGAGGTGCAAGACTGTACATGAAAACTACAGAACATTAAAGAAAAATTAAAGAAAACCTTAGAAGATGGAAAGATCTCTCATGTTTTTGCATAGACAAAATTAATATTGTCAAAATGGCCATACTACCAAAAGCATTATACAGATTTAATGCAATTCCATATGCACCAAAATGAAACTAAACCCCTGTCACCTTGCACAAACTCATTTGAATCAAAGACCTAGGAATTAGATCAGAGACCCTGCACCTAACAGAAGAAAAAGTAGGCCCAAATCATCATCATGTAGGCTTAGGACCTGACTTCTTTAACAAACTCCTAAAGTGCAAGAAATAAAATCAGGAATCAATAAATGGGATTGATTTAAACTGAAAAGCTTCTCAGCAAAGGAAACAATATCATGAAGAGAGAGCCTACAGAATGGGAGAAAATCTTTATCACACACACCTCAGATAGAGCACTAATCTCCAGGATTATAGAGAACTCAAATTTAACACCAAAAGACAAATAATCTGATCAATAAATGGGCCAAGGAACTGAGGAGACATTTCACAGAAGGAATACAATCAATCAACAAATACTTGAAAAAATTGCTCAACATCTCCAGCAATTAGAGAAATGCAAGTCAAAACAGCTCTAAGATTGCATCTCACTCCAGTCAGAAAGGAAATTATCAGAATGGAAATGATCAAGAATACAAGCAACAATAAATATTGACGAGGATGTGGGGAAAAATGTACACTCATACATTACTGGTGGGACTGCAGATTAGTGTAACTGCTCTGGAAAACAGTTTGGAGATTCCTCAGAAAACTTGGAATGGAACCACCATTTGACCCAGCTATCCTACTCCTCCGTCTATACCCCAAAGACACATCAATGTTTATAGCAGCTCAAATTACAATAGCTAAGCTATGATACCAACCTCGATAACCTTCAATAGATGAATGGATAAAGAAACTGTGGTATATATTCACAGTGAAATATTACTCAGCCTTAAGGAAGAATAAAATTATGGTTTTTTGCAGATAAATGGATGGAGTTGGAGAACATCATATTAAGAGAAATAAGCCAATCCCCCCAAAACAGAGGCCAAATGTTTTCTCTAATATGGGGATACTGATCCATAATGGGGGGGTAAGGGAAGAATGGAAGAATTTTGGATGAGACAGAGGGGAGTGAGGGGAGGGGAGGGGACATGGGAGTGGGAAAGATGGTGGAATGAGATGACATCTTTACTCTGGGTACATGTATGATTGCACAAATGGTAATGACTCTACATGTACAAGCAGAGAAATGAAAAGTTGTGCTCCTTTTGTGTACAATGAATTGAAATGCATGCTGCTATCATATGTAACTGATTAGAACAAATAAAAAAAATTGCACTAAATATATATAGAACTATATTTCCTAGCCTGGCTCTTTAGATTTTATTTATTGTGATATGTTAAATTAAAATAATTACCTGTTTAATACATCTTGATGTTAGATTTTTTACATTATTTTCAGATTTTTAAAATTCTTATTCCCATGTCTGTAATGTTCATTTCTTTCTGTGACATTTTGGCTGCTTCCTGTGTTGAAACATAACTCTCTAACTTCTTTTTAGAATTACTTCATTATTTTTTCCAGGTTATTCTTATAAGAGTGGTGTTTTAGATCCCGTCTGCATTCAGGTATTCACTCACAGTATGTTGGAGGTATGTTCATTTCTATGGAAGTGTGCTTTTTGTTTTTCTTTTTGTAGGTTTGCATTCTTCGTTTAACATTGAAAAATTGTTTTCTAATTTAGGTTCTCTAGTTATTTCCATTCACTAGCACCTCCTATTGTACTGTAGCTTTCAAAAGACTATAAATGTTAATGCCATAATACCATAGAAAAATATGACTAAATTCTATGGGTCCTTATGTCATTTAAACAGTTATCATCATCTGTCTAGTTCCAATCAAGAGGAACACTAGCATGCCAGTCTTGATGATGTTATCCCTTGTTTGGGATTCATCTCGAAGGTAAAACTGATACAAGACAGAAAAGTGTTTCCAAAGCATTGCTTTTGTTAAGCCACATTTTCATCCTAAAATATCCAATTACTTAATTTTACCCTTTACATCCTATTATAAATGGACTGAAGTTTCCATTTATTATATAATCTTTCTAATTCATAGCAATTAGATCAAGTATAGTTTTGTCAGTAGAGTGTTCTCAATTTGAATTTCTTTAATAGAGTTCATTCTTTTGAAATTTTCTCCTAATTTAATGAAGAGTTAAGTTCGTTGAATTTGAAGATACTGCAAAAACCATTTGTTCTTGAACATTAGAATTGTTATTATAAAATTAAAAGCACAAACCAAAAATATTAGTAAGAATTCATGTCTGCTTATTTTCCTTCCTCTGATGAATTTTTAATTTTTTAAATTAAAATATTGAATTGAAGGAAGATTGCTTCCCAGGCAAACTACTCCTAAATTGCATACAAAGGAATAATTCTTTAAATGTTACATATCTGGCTATAATATCTTTGTGTAAATTTCTTTTCATTGGATTTTTAGTAACTTTTATTTCCGAAAGAAAATGTCTAAAAATGGATACTTTTTTAAATTGAAGGAAAAAAAATCTATGTTAAAATGTTGGAGATTGCATATTTAGAAGGCTTTGTTTTTTCCTTTCTACATGACTGAATACCTTAAATTCGCAGAAATCAAATTAGTCATGAATATGTCAGGTGTCTAGGGTTTCACTTTTTCCTTCTTAAGTCACATTTTCTTATGTTTGCATTTTCTTTGAGATATGAGCTAGGTTAAGATTTGTTGATATTATTTGAGTTGTGATTAAGATATTATTGAGAAATTACTAGGAATTGCACATTTTTATAGAGAAAGTAGATGAAACTATTCAAAAGGTATTTGCTTAGCTTTTATAGAAAAGAAAATAGAAAAGGGAAAGGGGTAAACTATTAAAAAGAAAGTTGAAAGAGGTCAGAAGAAAATACAAAGAGAATAACCTGCCTACGTATAGTTATATATTGGCTTCTGTTTCAATTTATTTATTTTTACTTGTTCTTTTCTCATTGAATTTTAAACTTCCAGAAAATGGGGGTCATTACTTCTGCTGCCTTTGAATCTCCCAGATTCTAATAGTGTCAACTCAATTATCCATTGAGAGATTATCTGCTTTGTGTTTTAGCCTTTGCAAATATAGCTTCAAGCTCTTATTGACATAAGTAAACAAAGAAGGTGATAAAAACTTCTTGAGTCATTTCATGCTTACTTTTGTACTCCTGTATAACTCTGGAGATCAAACTACTCACAGTGAACTCTTAGCTGATTCAGAATGGATGTTATTTCATGTACTTTTTCTTTAAAAAATAAAGCAATCAAAAATGTATTTTTCTAGTGCATTTAATTGTCTTTAAATGGACTTTCAGTCCCCATCTCTCCCCCATGAAGTAAAAAATTAACTCACTGTACTATTTCTTCTGTATTTAAAGTTATAGTGTCATGGATTACTGATATTATGCTGACTCCCAAAGACTTGGAAAAATCTCTAGGCACTACAGACAGCTTTTATTGGGATATACTGCACCTACATTCAAACTAGAGGAGAAAGGGAACATTTTGGAAGAATTTTTAGAAAGGGTTGAAGCGTTTATTTACTGCTTTTGTCTTATGAAAATAAAAATCCATCCAGCAAGTTTTAACTATAATTCTCTTCCCCTTCACAATGGAGTGATAAAATACAAATACAGCAAGTTAAAAAACAAAATAAAAATGCTCAGGTTATGTCTAAACCTGTTTTTAAAAAATTCTGAGGGATGAAGTTTCTAACGCAAACATGAAGGCAATGATCAGCAAAGAGTTAAAAAGAAAAATTAAATAACTTTTCAAATAATTAAAATGTTGCAATTTATGTTGTGTAAAGCATTGTTTATTCCAGAAAATTAAACATCATTATATTCAAATATAGGTACAAGTATGTATATCTAATCTATTGTACTATGTATATAACTCTCATAGCTTATATGAACCTTCATTTGATCAACCTATTTCCTTTCTGTAGAGAGAACTTCTTAAAGTCAAGGACTATATCTTTGAGTTCTGTACCTTTAAATGTAGCCCAGTTTCCAGAACAAATGTTCTGAAATATGCTGACTCATTTATTATAAAAACTATCAATAATAGCTGGAGTTTTTAAAGTTTTATTTGTTTAGGTTTTTCATTTGTTTTTAGTGAGAATTACAGTTTAAGAAATGAACAGAGGGTAATAGTAAGTATGAGGTGCTTTAACTTATTTGTGTATTTGATTTAGTTTTTGATTAATATCTGAAGCCTTTCTTTTCTGAGTAAAAAACATGAGGCATATATTTCCTATATCTTTGCTGTTTTTGTTGCCTAAAAGCTGGATGTGTTGAGTAAATTGTAAATGTTAGATGGTAAGGTCTTCTATTTCGTTAATATTTGATGCCTTTTTTTTTTTTTTGGCGGTGCTGGGGCTTGAACCCAGGGCCTTGTGCTTGTGAGGCATGCACTTTACCAACTGAGCTATGTCCCCAGCCCTTATTTGATGCTTTTTAAAGAACTTTCACATACATTATTGAGTCCTATCTTCATATCAAGAAGGGATAAGGAAGTTGAGAAGGAAATTTGTGCCCACGGTTACAAATTTACAATCTCAAATCTAGGACTCTTGAATTTCTAGTTAAGTGCTACTTTGTGTTTACTTTATAGCCATTTTTTAAAGTCATTTCTTGTTGCTTCATTTTATTGGTTTGGTATGGGTTGCTATTATAAAGTACCACAAAATGTTTACTTAAACAACAGAAATTTCTTTTCTCATAGCTCTGGAGACTAAACATCTGAAATCAAAGTGTAGGCAGGATTGGTTCCTTCTGAGGGCTGTGAGGGAGGGATCTGTTTGAACCCTCTTTACCTTGTAGATGACTGAATTCTTGTGCGTCTTCATCTCATTTCCCTCTATCAGTGTCCCTGGGTCCAAATTTCTCCTTTTAAAGGACACCAGTCATATTGGATTAGGGACTCACCCTAATCCAGTTTGACCTCATCTTAAAGAAGTTTTCAACAATCTTATTTCCAAATAAGTTCACATTCTGAAGTACTAGGAGCGAGGTCTCTCACAAATCTTTTTTGGGCTGGGCACAATTTAACCTATACCATTCATCTTCTAGTAAATGAAGACTTACTGGAGATGTGGATTTTTCTTTCCAAGAACTTAATAGAAACTGCTTACTTGACCCTTGCTTCTCTGTTGCTTCTCAAAGGAAATTAATTTAATACCAGAAGAAAGCTATCTATCTATCATCTATCTATCTATCTATCTATCTATCTATCTATCTATCTATCTATCTATTATTTATTTATTTTGATAGAACCATTCCTGTTCTCTACCTTAGGGTTATATAGTTACCTAATGATTGGTTTGTGGAAATAATCCATGTTTATAATTTTATTTTCCTGAAATTCTTAAGTTCAAATATACAAAATTGAGAACTAAGCTTTATTCTTGGGGCTAATCTCTGAGAGTTAATCTGTGTGACCTCATGCTCCAGCTGTTCTGTGTATCTTTAATGGCCTGCTTCCCTAGAGGACTTCAGCAGATGACACAAGAGTCTCTGAAGGAAAGTGAGGTTAATCAGACTATCGAGTAGCTAACTCTTGTTTTAAATTTATTCTAGATGAATATGATGAGAAGACTTGAAGAGTAAGATTCAGAAAAAGAAGGAACTCATTACTATTATTTAGATCAAATGCTGATAGACTAGTATTAGGCCTATTTAGGCCTATATGGGCCTATTTAGTTTAATTGAGTTTTCCTCTTTTTATCATGCTTTGAAAGGAAGAAGAAACTTGCACAAAGCGAAGGCTGTCCTGGGTCAGTAGACATTTAACTAGATCAACTACATAATTTATGTATTATTAGGATAGGACAATGATTAATTATGAAGAAAATGATAATTTTGAGGCAATGCAAAATTTTTGGTTATATGCATAGGTTGACTTTTTGTACTTATTATATAACTCAAAAGTGAACAAATGTATTTTGTTTTAATTTCTTTCAGCATGAGTTAAAACAAAACTAGATTAAATTTAAACACTTGGATTGTTGCCCTGATATAGTACCAAACTAATGGAATAACCTTGGGCAAGTTATTTCACCTCTATAGGCTTCCTTTTTTAAATTTGCCAAATGCATGGGGGAGGGGTCGACTTTAGCTATGAATTCTTATTCTTGGAAATAACATATGTGCTTATTAATTTTTAGGTATAGTTCAGGATTCAAAGAAAGGAAAAAAATATACCCTGTCTTCAAAAAATTTGCAGTGTAAATATATGGAAAGTTGTAATATGTGAATAGTTAACCAGTAGTATAAATTAAAATATAAGATGTAACATTATTTATTCTGACTGATGTGGACTATATTATGGATTTCTAAGATGGATGAGGTACATATTTGTAGGGAAGACTCATCAGGAAAGTAATTACAGAATTAGGACTTGGACTAACTTGAAGAAGCTGTGCTAACCTTAAATTGATGAAGGAAAAGGCCAGGGGAATCTGGATCTTTTAATAATATTTGTTTATAACAAGTAAATTGTTTCTAAATTACAGCACATAGTCATCATAGGTGTGTTTGGTTCTCAACTGTTTAAGCTTAATTGATACCAGTGTTCATAGTCAAATAATTTTAGAATTTTTTCCCAGAGTTTGCAATATAAAAGCCAGGAATATGAAGAGCCAACTGAAAGAAGGACTTGACTTATAAAAATATTGAAGTACAAAGCAAAGGTTTTAAATAGTTTTGCATAATTATTACTAATTAACATCTATATGGGATATATTTAATTATCTTGGTATGTTTATGGTTTTTAAATACCAAAGCATACATTGATTTTTAAGCATTTTAAAATATTTTTTATTTCAGTTTCTGGAAAATTAAAATAATTTAAAATATATTAGTGGTATTTAATTTTATAGCATTTTTGTGACATATTGCTTCCTTGGAAGCATTTTGCTTCCTTGATTTACTATTTATGATTCTTAAGAGGGATCAGCTATCTTTTTAAATTGATTCTTTAAGAATTTTATGTATTAAATGGCTTTTAGAACCCAAATATTTATGTGCAGATTAATAAGAGAATGATAGAAAAATGTGTTAAGCATATTTCCTAGATTTATTTGCCTTTCATAGCACCAGGTAGAATACTGTTCACATATATAGGTATTTCCCTCTCTCTATTATATATCTTCTATCTGTTGGATAGCTGGTGGAATGGGTGGGTAAATGAATGAGTAAATAAAGTAATATTTACAGATTTGTGCATGTGTGTATATATACACACAAATATATATTTGGTTTGTTTTGAAGAGCTTGCTTAAGTGTTTTCCAGGGTATGTGCCATTACAATAGAATGTTCCAAACAGACAGATCTCTATGGACAAATAGATTTGAAAATGTAGCATATCATGCTTATATCAAGACAATCTTAATATATATTAGCACATTAAAATTTTGAGCAGTCTAGCAGTAAAGAAACTCAAACTTAGTTTAGCATTTCCAAAACTAACGTGAATAGGGAATGCTTTTTAAAATCCCTACATGTGTGTGTTTGCACATGCAAGCTTGTGTACCTACTTGTGTTTGTGTAGGTACATGCAAAACTTGGGAAACAGTGGGTTTTTATGTAGTGAAAGTGGTAGAACTGAACAGATGTTAGTGGTATGGCAGGGAAATGGGAGCTAGTGATGGTATTTTATAAGAATTATAGGTAACTTAGAAAACATATGTAAGACTGGAGTGTTTACAGTAGTGAATTGAACTAGAGATAGTGAAAGCCTGCCATACTCTTCACAAATTATAATTATGTCATCATTAATTATATGTCCCAGTGGGAAGATTGATAGCAGAGCAAAAGAGCACAAGATAACTAAGGAGAATCCCCAGTCCTCCATTTCATTGCTTGGGCAACAAAATTACCATTGCTGCTCTGGACAGCAGTGATTGTGTGACCATTCCACCTGGCTCACCCTGACTTTTTGCCTTAAATGTTCACTCACAGCTTCTGCCCAGTTTTCTCATGTCCAAGGAAATAAAGCATCTGGAAAGCTCCTCAGTCAGGTACTTTTAGTATTTATTCATCTTAGGTAGCGACTATTTTCAACTCTTCCTCAATGTACTTATTATATAAGAATATATAATGAGGAAACAAACTAGAATTTGTTATTGGATACAAATATGAATTAGGTATCAAATTCTAGACTTGTGTATTAAAAAGAAAACCCACAATTTAAACTGAAAGCTCAGCTGGAATGAGACGACTTTAGTAGGCTCTTGTTGGGCTTTTCTCTCTTGAGAAAAAACATTAATGAACATAAATTCAGTGTTATCTATTAGTAGCAAGATAAACACAAAGACATAAACTCGGTATTTAACAATTAAGTGAAAGAGGAATTGAATTTAAAAATAGTTACTTGGACTCCCCCCTGCTACTGGAAATATATTCTGTGTTTCCTTCTGGGCCTCCTAAGATAACTTTTCTGAGTTGCTGGTGCTACATGTATGTTCTACATGACTGCCTTATGTTTTGTTCACAGCTTAATATCTTCAAAATAACCCATATATTCTAAAAGCTCACTTTTAAATCTAATTTTTAAATTTCTATTAAGTTATTTAATTAATTGGAAAAAGCTATGTAAATACTAAAGGTTTTTATAATTTAATAGGCAAACTGCTTTGCCATTTAATCTTTAATTAAATATTGAACCACTTTAACAAAGTGGCCCACACATAAAGAATACTGAATGAGATATGTGCAAAAAGGAATAAAGAGAAAAAGAAAAGACAAAAATATCCCTCATTAAAATGACCAGCTTGTCTTTTGTAGTAAACAGTGGGGTGTGTGTGTGAAATGTCTGCTCTTAGTTTGGGTGTGTTAATGTTCAGCTACAGCATGGAAAATCAAAGTTCTTTTACTGTCCAGTAATTCAATGTAAGACTTCAATGGCACTTGGAATAGGTTACAGATCTTAGCTGGCTAGAGGCAATGAGATATTATGGAGTTGTTCAAAGGGACATAGTGGAAGGTAGCAAACATAAATTCTGATTTTACCCCCATATAATAAAATGACAGATAATGTGACCTAGTTTGAATTGACATTTGGATGGTCTGATGTGGGGATTCTCTCTTTTAGGATTAAGCACTAGCGGAGAATTCACATTCAAATGTCTGGATGATAGTGTAAAATGATAAGCTAGTTTTTAAAAAAATAGTATTTGTACATTGTTCAGAATTTCTTGGCATTGTGTTTCATAAACTTTGTATTTTTAGTTGCCTATTTTGTTGCTTCTTTTGCTTTGCATGAGAGCCTTTATATAAGTAGGCTCAAGTAATAGGAAGGCTGTGGTTTGGTTCTCTTCTAAATAATATAAAACCTTTTTATTATTAAAAATTAATGGTATTGATTTCTTTCAGTGTGCATTATTAGTATCACATAAATTTGTTTCTAATCATCTAAATTAATGATACAGTTAAGTTTTCTGTGAAAAAATTTATGTAGTATTTTATATACTTTATTAATTACTGTGTAAGCTCTTGTTTTAGAAAAAAGAGTTCTGAGATCAGATAGGTTTATGAAATGGTGCACACTACAACTCTTTTTAGAGATTTAGAATGTCATTATAATAGCAAAGACTCAGACGGTTGCTGAAAAAAATGTTTAGTCCCGGAGTTTCTTTGTGGGCCAAGGATAAAGTGAAAAGGATGTCTATTATTTTAGTGGTTTTGTATATTGGTGGGCTTATTTTGATATTACTAAAATAAAAGGCCTTAGGAAATTAGCCCAGACAAAAAGTTTTACTTTGAGACATGAAATATAAGGACTTCGAATTAGATTGGCCTCTTGTAGTGTTAAGTATTTATGTAGAATCCTCTTCCTTTTGCCCTGAGAAATATTTTTTTCTAACTTATTCCCCTGGCTTTGTCTGTTTTCATGTACTGGGTTGAGTAGGAAGAGTTTAGGAAACAAAGAAGCCCAGGAACTCTAGAACCTTGAATTTAGATACCCAAGAGCTTATAATAGGCCTTCATCTAGGGCTGGTTATCCTTATGCATGGGATATTGTGTCTATGTCCTTGTAGGGTGACAACTGAAGCTAGGTTGAATTGGAATTAATTAGGCCAAATGTATTGCATAATTTGGGGGCAATTACATTTTGGACTGCTTCTATCCTGCTTGAAGGAAAAGAACTATGTTTTCATAATGTGGTCAAATTTATCAATATATCCAAAATTTTAATTGCAATAATAATCATAATGTGCCAGGCATTGTGCTATGTACTTTATATAGATGATCTGTAATCCTTACAATTCCAAAGGATAGCTGCTAGATAGTTCAATTCTATAGGCAAGAAATTATATATGTATGTATGTATATTTCTACACATATATTTATTTATACACATACATATATCTTGTTACACATACATATATATACATACACATATTACAGTTCTTCCCATAGAATCACCTATAATTAATTTTTATCACAAAAACCTTTAGTTAGTGTAAATCTAAAGCCTTTGGTTAGGATTACAATAGATTGGGGATTTACACAAGAGGAAAAAAACCCACTAACTTCTCTTCTTTTTAAACTCTTATTTTTACTTTTTTACATATTCTCCTTTTTATCTAGCTATAGGATTAATCATTGGATTAATAATTTTCTGGCTTTCTGTTTTGTATGTATTTACCTACAAGTAACCCAATTGAACAGGATGCTTGCTGAGACCAAAGAGTTAATCTGCTTCATGTTCACTTTTCCCATTAGTGAGTTAGGCATAGACATGGCTTATGGCAGTTGTTCCAAAGGTCACAATTACTGAGGGAGAGTAAAGGCTGTGATTGTGGAGGTATAAACATTTTAACTCCCTGTCCTGCTGCCATCTTGGGCACAAGTGTTAGCATCAAGAGACCTGCCAGGGAGTTCTTGGCAATTTTTTTGAGGCTTTTTTTTTTTTTTTTTTGTTATAAGGAATTGGAGAATGACTATCCAAAGTAACTAGATTAAAAAAAAAAAAAGAAGAACAAAAGTGTAGTGTTTAGTAACAAACACTCTATCTTCCATTATATAATTATTTATTTGGACTGTTAGCAATAGTTTTACTATTTTGATCTCAAATCTTTCTAGGTATCAAATTGATATTTATGTTGTATTATGAATAAGAACTTTGTAACTGAATTCATGTGTTACGTTAATTACTTAAACTAATGGATACTAGTGTCATTCAAAATGCCAATGCTCCTTTTGCTACATTCCTTAAGCTTATTCCTAGCAGACTAAAATTATTAAAGCTTGTTGATTTCTGCTTTCTACCATTGACTATTTCATTTTATTTTATTTTTTATTTTTTAAGTTAATTTATTTTGATTCATTGTACACCAATGAAGTACAACTGTTTCTCTGGTTGTACACAAAGTAGAGTCACACCATTTGCATAATCATACATGTACATAGGGTAATGCTGTTTGTCTCATTCTATTATTTTTCTTTCCCCCCATCCCATCCCCACCCCTCTTTTTCCTCTATGCAATCCATCTTTCCTTCATTCTTGCCTCCCTCCCACCCTGCATTATGTATCATCATCCACTTATCAGAGAGATCATTTGGCCTTTGGTTTTTGGGGATTGGCTTATCTCACTTAGCATGACAGTCTCCAACTGCATCCATTTACCTGCAAGTACCATAATTTTATTCTGCTTTATGGCTGAATAATATTCTATTGTATATATATATATACCCCACAATTTCTTTATCCATTCATCTATTAAAGGGCATATAGGTTGGTTCCACAGTCTAGCTATGGTGAATTGAGCAGCTATGAACATTGATGTGGCTGCATCACTGTAGTATGCTGATTTTAAGTCCTTTGGGTATAGGCCAAGGAGTGGGATAGGTGGGTCAAATGGTGGTTCCATTCCAGGTTTTCTAAGGAATCTCCACACCGCTTTCCAGAGTGACTGCACTAATTTGCAATCCTACCAGCAATGTATGAGTGTACCTTTTCCCCCACATCCTCACCAACACCTATTATTGCTTGTATTCTTGATAATAACATTCTAATTGGGGTGAGATGAAATCTTAGGGTAGTTTTGATTTGCATTTCTCTTACTTCTAGGGATGTTGAACATTTTTTCATATATCTGTTGATTGCTTATAGATCTTCTTCTGAGAAGTGTCTGCTCATTTCCTTAGCCCATCTATTGATTGGGTTATTTGTATTCTTGGTGTAAAGTTTTTTGAGTTCTTTATAGATTCTGGAGATTAGTGCTCTGTCTGACATGTGTGTGTCAAAGATTTTCTCCCACTCTGTAGGCTCTCTCTTCATATTGCTGATTGTTTCCTTTGCTGAGAAAAAGCTTTTTAGTTTGAATCTATCCCAATTATTGATTCCTGCTTTTATTTCTTATGCTTTGGGAGTCAGGTTAAGGAAGTCTGGTCCTAAGTTGATATGATGAAGAATTTGGACCTACTTTTTCTTCTATTACATGCAGGGTCTCTGGTCTAATTCCTAGGTCCTTGATCCATTTTGAATTGAGTTTTGTGCAGGGTGAGAGATAGGGGTTTAGTTTCATTTTGCTGCATATGGATTTCCAGTTTTCCCAGCACCATTTGCTGAAGAGGCTATCTTTTCTCTATTGTATGTTTTTGGCTCCTTTGTCAAGTATGAGATAACTGTATTTATGTGGATTTGTCTCTGTGTCCTCTATTCTGTACCATTGATCTACCTGTCTATTTTGGTGCCAATACCCTGCCATTTTGGTTACTATTGCTCTGTAGTATAGTTGAATGTCTGGTATCGTGATAGCCCCTGCTTTGCTCCTCCTGCTAAGCATTTGCTTTAGCTATTCTGGGTCTCTTATTCCTCCAAATGAATTTCATGATTGCTGGCTTTTTTTTGAACCAGGGATTGAACTCAGGGACACTCGGCCACTGAGCCACATCCCCAGCCCTATTTTGTATTTTATTTAGAGAGAGGGTCTCACTGAGTTGCTTAGGGTCTCACTAAGTTGCTGAGGCTGGCTTTGAACTCGTGATCCTCCTGACTCAGCCTCCCAAGTCGCTTGGATTACAGGCGTGCACCACCACGCCTGGCTTTTTAAATTTTTTTTTTTGGAGGTGCTGGGGATCGAACTCAGGGCCTTGTGCTTGTGAGGCAGGCACTCTACCAACTGAGCTATATCCCCAGCCCGCTGGCTATATTTCTATGAGGTACATCATTGGGATTTTAATTGGAATTGCATTGAATTTGTATAGCACTTTTGGTAGTATGGCCATTTTGACAATAATAATTCTGCCTATCCAAGAACATGGGAGATCTTTCCATCTTCTAAGGTTTTCTTTAAATTTTTTCTTTAGTGTTCTGTAGTTCTCATTGTAGAGGTCTTTCACCTCTTTTGTTAGATTGAGTCTCAAGTATTTTATTTTTTTTGAGCCTATTGTGAATGGAGTAGTTTTCCTAATTTCTCTTTCAGAGGATTCATCACTTATGAATAAGAATGCATTAGATTTATGAGCATTGATTTTATATCCTGCTACTTTACTGAATTCATTTATAAGTTATAGAAATTTTCTGGTGGAATTTTTTGACTCCTCTAAATATAGAATCATGTCATTGGCAAATAGGGATAGTATGAATTCTTCTTTTCCTATTTGTATCCCTTTAATTTCTTTTGTCTGTCTAATTGTTCTGGTGAGAGTTTCAAGGACGATGTTAAATAGAAGTGGTGAAAGAGGGCATCCCTGCGTTGTTCCAGTTTTTAGAGGGAATGCTTTCAGTTTTTCTCCATTTAGAATGGGCTTAGCATAGATACTGCCCCTATTTTTTCTAGTGTTTTGAGCATGAAGGGGTGCTATATCTTATCAAATGCTTTTTCTGCATTTATTGAAATAATCATGTGATTCTTAACTTTAAGTCTGTTGATGTGGTGAATTACATTTATTGATTTCTGGATGTTGAACCAACCTTGCATCCCTGAGATGAAACCCACTTTATCATGGTACACTATCTTTTTAATATGTTTTTGTATGTGATTTGCTAAAATTTTCTTAAGAATTTTTGCATCTATGTTCATTAGGGATATTGGTCTGAAATTTTCTTTCCTCAATGTGTCTTTGTCTGATTTTGGTATCAGGGTGATATTAGCTTCACAGAATGAGTTTGGAAGGGTTCCTCCTCCTCTATTTCATGGAATACTTTGAGGAGTATTGGAATGAGCTCTTGTTTGAAGGTCTTGTAGAACTCAACTGAGAATCCATCTGGTCCTGGACTTTTCTTTGTTGGTAGGCTTTTGATGACTTCTATTTCATTGCTTGAAATTTTGATCTATTTAAATTGTGTAAGTCCTTCAGATTCAGTTTGGGTGGATCATATGTCTCTAGAAACCTGTTGATGTCTTCAAGATTTTCTCTTTTGTTGGAGAATAGATTTTCAAAATAGCTTCTTATTATGTTTTGTATTTCAATAGTGTCTGTTGTGATATTTTCTTTTTCATCATGAATTTTAGTAATTTGAGTTTTCTCTCTCTTTATTAGGGCAGGGCTAGGGGTTTATCAATTTTATTTATTTTTTCAAAGAACCAACTTTTTGTCAATTTTTTCAATTTTTTTCTTTTGCTTCAATTTCATTGATTTCAGGTCTGATTTTAAGTATTTCCTGTCTTCTGTTACTTTTGTTGATGATCTGTTCTTCTTTTTCTAGGGTTTTGAGCTGTAATGTGAGGTTGTTTTTTGTTTACTTTTCATTCTTTTATTGAAGGTGCTACATGTGATGAATTTTCCTCTTAGTACTGTTTTCTTAGTGTCCCAGAGATTTTGATATATTGTATCTTTGTTCTTGTTTATCTCTAAGAATTTTTTTATTTCCCCCCTGATGTCTTCTGTTATCCATGTATCATTCAATATCGTACTATTTAATCTCCAGTTGTTGGAGTAGTTTCTGTTTTTTATTTTATCATTGATTTCTAATTTCACTGCATTATGATCTGTTAGAATACAAGGTGTTATCTCTGTCTTTTTGTATTTGCTAAGATTAGCTTTGTGGCATAACATAGGATCTATTTTAGAGAAAGATCCATGAGCTGCTGAGAAGAAAGTGTATTTGCTTATTAATGCATGGAATATTATATATATATATATATATATATGTATGTATGTTAAGTCTAAATTATCAATTGTGTTATTGAGTTCTTTGTTCAATTTTTGTTGGAAGATCTGTCCAATGGTGAGAAAGGTGTGTTAAAGTCACCTAGTATTATTGTGTTGTGGTCTATTTGGTTCCTGGAATTGAGAAGGATTTGTTTGATGTACATGGATGGGCCATAAATATTTATTATTGTTATGTCTTGTTGATTTGTGCTTCCCTTAAGCAGTATGAAATGTCCTTCTTTATGCCTTCTAATTTTGGCTTGAAGTCTGTTTTATCTGATATGAGGATGGAAACCCCCACTTTTTTTTTACTGAGTCCGTGTGTGTGGTATGTTTTTTCCCCTCCTTTCACCTTTAGTCTGTGGGTATCTTTTTCTATGAAATGTATCTCTTGAAGGCAGCATATTGTTGGGTCTTTCTTTTTAATCCAATCTGCCAGTCTGTGTCTTTTGATTGATGAGTTCAGGCTTTTAATTCAGGGTTATTATTGAGATATGATTTGTATTCCCAGTCATTTTGGCTTATTTTTGGTTTTTAGCTTGACTCGGTTTCTCCTTTATTTGGCTCTTCCTTTAGGGTAGTTTCTCCCTATGCTGACTTACATTGTTGTTTTTCATTTCTTCCTCATGGAATATTTTGCTGAGAATGTTATGTAGTATGGCTTTCTATTTTTAAATTCTTTTAGCTTTTGTTTATCGTGGAAGGATTTAATTTCATCTTCAAATCTGAAGCCAAGTTTTGCCGGGTATAAGATTCTTGGTTGGTATCCATTTTCTTTCAGAACTTGAAATATGTTGTTCCAGGCCCTTCTTGCCTTTAGGGTCTGGGTTGAGAAATGTGCTGATAACTGTATTGATTTTCCCTTGAATATAATCTAATTTTTTTCTCTTGCAGCCTTTAACATTCTATGTTTTGTATGTTAGGTACTTTCATTATAATGTGTCTTGGTGTGGATCTGTTGTAATTTTGTACATTTGGTGTCCTGTAAACCTCTTGTATTTGATTTTCCATTTCATTCTTTAGATTTGGGAAATTTTCTGATATTATTTCATTGAATAGATTATTCATTCCTTTGGTTTGTATCTGTGCCTTCTTCAATCCTAATAATTCTTAAATTTGGTCTTTTCATGATATCCCATAATGACTGTAGGTTCTGTTCGTGAATTCTTACCATCTTCTCTGTTTGGTCAACTTTGTTTTCAAGATTAAATATTTTGTCTTCAATGTCTGAGGTTCTGTCTTCCAGGTGATCTAGCCTGTTTGTTACGCTCTTTATTGAGTTTTTAATTTGGTTTATTGTTTCCTTCATTTCAAGGATTTCTGTTGGTTTTTTTTTTTTTCAGAATCTCTATCTCTTTATTGAAATGATCTTTTGCTTCCTGCATTTGTTCTTTTAAGTGTTGGTTGGTGCCATATTCATTGCCTGCATTTGCTCTCTTAACTCATTGTTTGCTTCCCTGATCATTTTAATTATGTGCATTGTGAACTCCCTTTCTGACATTTCTTCTGCCCTGCTGTCATTGGATTCTGTTAATGTAGCATCTAGGTTTGTATGGGACACTTTCTTCCCTTGTTTTCTCATGTTGTTTGTGTGTCTTCTCCACTAGCAGTGAGAATCCGAGGTATTGCAGTTATAGTGTCCCTGCAGGTTTCCAATATCTCACCTTGAAGTGAGAGATCAATATTAGCAGCACACCATACAAACAGTATGCATCCTTAACTCAAACTTTCCTTTTTAAGATATTAACCATATTGTCTTAGTAAACTGAGATGATGAGTTCGATTATTATCTACTGTTTAGGCAATAGGTTTGTAACAAGAACCACAATTTCTAATGGTGGACATAGAGGATGGGATGGGGTGTAGGATATACCATTAATGAGATAAGAAATGTATCTGTAGAGGTACTTTGTCATAGGAGTAGTGACAGAGAAATGAAAAGAAATTGGTTGTTAGCATGAGAAAAGGGAGAGTCTTCAAGGAGACAGATTAGAGGAAAATAGGGTGAGAAAGATATTAATAAAAGAAAAGAAAAGTAGGAATAATCATAATATTATTACTAATAAAGTAAAAAAAATCTACAATAAAACTATACTGTACTGTTCAATTTTTCCTAGTGTTCAGTGGCCTGATGCCTGGGAGGAACTTGATAATGCAGTATCCTAAGAAGGGTGCTGCCCCTCTAGGTATAGTGGCCTCCCAGTGGGGTATAATCCCTGCTAGTAGGCAGAGGGGCCCCCACATGTTGACACATGGTAAACTGCTGCCAGGGCACTAGACCACAGGCTGGGGCTGGGCTGGGCTGGACCTAAGAAGCCTCTGGGCCAGGTCTCCTGGTGCGGAAGTCTCAGGTGGATACTCTGGGCCTCCTGACCCAGAAGTCTCACACAGGTGCTCTGGACTGGCCTCCCAGGTGTGGAAGTCTCACATGGATCAACTATTTCATTTTATACAAGATGTACTAGGCAGTTGGGCAAATGCATTCATAGTTTAAGTGAATGCCTCCTGTTTTCTCATTGTGTCACCCCTCAACCCCTCCTGATTGTTGAAAATGAGTTGTTTGTTCATGGTAGGATAACTTTTGGTGTTCGGTCTCTTACTTTATTTCTTTTTAGCTGAATGGTGCCATTTTTTGAAACTGGTATAAATTAAGAAATGTGGAAATTGGTGAATCATTCAGAAAAGAACTATGTACTCTAAATATCAGTAGTATACATTGCATTGCAGAATAGATTGCCATGTATTGTATTGTTTATATGTCAAGTGGAAGAATTAACATTAATATGACACAAAATCTTAAAATTATTTTTACTATAATCTGCTTATTTTATGGTTGGTATTTTATATTAAAAATACTTCTATGTACTTTCTTTGTTCTTCATTCATATTCTGTGTTAGTCATTATTTTAAATGGTCACATTTCTCAGTATCATCTTTAACATTTGAAATGATAGTGTCATAAAAAATATTGAATATTAAAATTGGTTGGGATATAAAACACAGTGGAAGGAACTAATTTTTCAAAAGAACATATATTTTTATGAAATGAGATTTTTAGATAAACAATTTCACATTAAGAGTAATTGCACATAACTGCAATCCCAGTGGCTCGGGAGGCTGGGGCAGGAGGATTGTGAGTTCAAAGCCAGCCTTAGCAACTTAGTGATACCTTGTCTCTAAATAAAATGCAAAAAAGGGCTGGGTATGTGGCTTATTGGTAAATCATCCCTGGGTTTAATCCCTCCTACCCCCCACCCCCCAAAAATTTGGGAGTCATAGTAGTTAACTATTATATTTTATTTATTTATTTATTTATTTATTTATTTTACTTTTTTGTGTATGATTTCTAGAAACAGTAGTTTTCATTGTTGTTAGTCTGGTTAAAAATAGAAGATCAGGTGAAAGATACTAATACTAACAAAGCATTCTATGTAACTAAGCGCTCGGTTATAAATTCTAATAGAAGCTGTTATACTGTTGTAATAAAATCTACTTGAGAATATGTCTATGGTGAATAAAATAAGTGGAACTAAAAACAACCAATCTGGACAATTCAGTCTGAAAGGCTTTTCTATTATAACAAGTCTTTCACATGCTGCTGTTATATGCAGAAAAATGTTCTCAGCCCTCCATTTTATTTTTCTTCTGTTTAAGTTGAAAGCATTCATCTAAGTTATCTTGTGATGCTCTCAGTGAAAGATGTCTTAACATTTCAAATTTCAACTGGACAGACCTGGACAGCTTGTTCTGGGTAAATCAGATTTTTGGTCATGGATAAATTAAGATTATTTTAAAAGAAACTTCCACTTAGCTCATGTAACATGAAGGATAATGAAGGCACTTGTTTTTCCAGTCTCTGAAATGCCTTATATTTTCCGCTAACTAATCATGGCACAAATCCATCATGACTCTGCTCTCTTGGAGATATTGACCTTCTCCCTATCCCATTCACCCACTAGATTGTCTAGTGCTTAAAACATGTCAAATGCTGGGTGAGGGGTACAATGCAAAATAAGACATGCAAGGTTCCTGCTATTCTGCAGCTATTTTATTTTCTCATGCTTTATATTACTTAGTACAGGAAAATATTAAATATTAAAATATTTTAATAACTTTACCTGCTGGTTTATGTAAGTTTGTTTGGTACAGAGAATATATCCCCAACAGAGAAAATGTTATTAATTGTAATTATAATCCCAGATGATACTTGTAATTTAGTTAAACTCCAAAACTTACAATATTGTGGTTTCCCATTGTCTTGGGGAATATGAGTTCCAGTTGTAAATCTAAAATTTAGGGAAACTACTTAGCTTAATAAGAAATTCCAGTAATGGGAAGGTGGTTTCATTTTTTTTTTCCCCTTGACTTCCTTACTCCCTGAGCAGCAGGGATTTTTTTTTTTTCCCATTTCTTCTCCAACTGATTGTTAATGAGAGGGGATTTCTTCCTTCACATACTGTAGTGGTGGCAGTGTCAAGAGGGGAATGAGTATTCTCAGCACCTGTGACAGAAAGGAGAGATGGGCTTCTGGGAGTTAGGGAAATGGGTAGTTTACTTGAAGACAGGAATATGAAGGATTGTTCTGGGGGTAGAGAACCCTTAGCACCTAGAAAAAAAACGATCAGAGCTCAGGGGAGATGAAATAGTATTGGTATGGGGTCCAGTTGGCACGTAAAGGAGTAAGGGAGAGTAGGTTGGATGGTGGTAGCTCAGGGAATTAGAGGGGAATGTTTAACAATAAAGGCAGTAAGAGAACTGGAATTTTAATAGTCATTCTGGCCTGGGGCTTGAATTTCTCAGATGTTGCTGATTTGTAGTATAGACATTTGTAAGTCTGGTTCTGCCTGTGCACTGCTTCCTTTTTTTGGTGCTTTCTTTTAATCAGTAGCATCATTAAAAAATATTTAAATGTCCATAGAACACATGAATCAGTTTTTAAAATGTTACTTTCATATGTTTTTTTAATCAAGTTTTCCTGTAAATTATACAGTCTTTAGAATTTTTAAAGATAAAAAATGATATTATTTAGCATAAATTTAAAAGTGTAAAATACAATCCATGAGGAGAAAGCATTATTAGTAAGAATATATGTTAATTGAACCTCATTTAGTAAAAGCTAAAGGAGAAGTTTTTAGCAATAATAATCTAAAAGGAAACAATTTACTTATGGATTACAAACAAATATAAACATTAGCAATATCTGAATTTTCAAAGTTTATTTTCAGAATTAAAAGTAAACATTTAAAAGTAACCATTTAAACATTAAACCAGAATAATTGTTCTTAGCCACTTTTTGGTGTGATTTATCCTTCCAAATTACTGGTTTTCTAATTCAGTACATATTACGACAGTGTAATCTCAGAATACGAAATTTTAAAGTATAAAATTCAACACTTTTTTTCAGTTTTAACAAGTCATTTTTAGATATTTAGGCACATTCTCTCTTAAAGTTTATTCATATTTATAAAGTGGGAAGCCATACAAATGTGAAGGTATCATTAATTTAATAAATATTATATTTTATTCAGTAAGTTTACAATATGAATTTGATTTACATTAAAAATATCCAACAAATCTTAATTTGTGTTGACTGTACCTCAAATTAGTTTTCATTTCATCTGCAAGGCATATATATTTTAATTTGAGATGATCATTTTGGTAACATTTAATGGGAATGTGGCTGATAAATGGGGCTATTTATTTTAAGGGAATGACTAGTTGAAAGTGAGGCTTTCTGGATTCAATTAAAAATTAACTTGTGGATAAGTTAATTCTGTCTTTTGTTGTTTCTTAGCTTTGCTACCCTGCAAACTTTTAGGAAAATTTTTGAGAAAAATGTCAAGACTTCTTTCAAATGCTCTAAAGAATTTCAGTTACAAAGGAATCCAAATACAACTCCTGTTAATGCAGTTTTGGGTTTTTCTAAGGCAGATAATGTTATTTTTTCTCTCTCTCTCTCTCTCTCTCTCTCTCTCTCTCTCTCTCTCTCTCCTCTCTCTCTCTCCTCTCTCTCTCCTCTCTCTCCTCTTTCCTCTTTCCTCTCCTCTTTCTCCTCTCTCCTCTCCTCTTTCTCCTCTCTCCTCTCTCTTCTCTCTTCTCTCTTCTCTCCTCTCTCCTCTCTCCTCTCTCTTCTCTCTTTTCTCTTCTCTCTCTCTCTCTCATTTGTATTAGGGATTTCACCCAGGAGTACTTTACCCCTGACCTATATCCCCCAGCCTTTTTTTTTTTTTTTTGAGACAGGGTTTCAGTTACTTAGGCCTCCCCAAGTTGCTGAGGCTAGTGTGAACTTGGGATCCTGTCTTAGCCTCCCCAGATGCTGGAATTACAGGTGTGTGCCACCACATCCTGCTCATCATGCATTATTTCTAAAATAATGGAGTAGTTTCTAGATTAAGTTTAGGCAGGTTAAATGTGATTTGGACAGTATGTACCATGTGGAACACACAATGAGTAAGAGTGCCCTTGGCTCATCTACTGCAGAAGGATTCTTTATTGTTTAGGTACATGGAACTCCATCTGTTGGTGTTTAGGAATTGGCTCTCTCCTCAGTAAAGTTGGAATCTCTCTCCATGATGCAGTGGAAACATCTGTGCTCCTTAGCTTAGGAATAAAAGAAGTGAATAGCCCAGTTGCAAGCTCTGCAGATGTTAGCAGATAAGTCTACCCTTCTCTAGTTCTATAGATAGGCAACTTTAAAAACAAAACAAAAAAATCCAAAACTTACAACTATTTTTTAAAGAGCAGTTTTAGACTCATTGCAAAACTGAGTTGAAAGAACAGAGTTTCCCATTATCTGCATCCTGGACCACAGTGGCAGATTTGTTACCACTGTTGAACCTATATTGAGACATTATCATCTAAAGTCCATTGTTTAGTGTTTACTCTTGTGCATGCTATCAGTTTTGACAAATATATAATGACTTGTATTAATCATGTAATATCATATAGAATAGTTGACCATAAAAAATTCTCTTCTTAGTGCTCTGCATAGTCATTCCTTCCTTCCTTCTTACTCCTGGCGACCACTAATCTTTTTAACCATATTCCTAGTTTTTTTTTTAATCTTTTTTTCTTTTCTTTTTTTTTTTTTTGTAGTTGTAGTTGGACACACACCTTTATTTTACTTATTTTCATGTGGTGCTGAGGATCAAACCCAGGGCCTCACACATGCTAGGCAAGTGTTTTTACAACTGAGTTACAACCCTGACCCATATTCATAGTTTTGATTTTTCCAGAATGTAATATATATTGGAATCATATGTATGTAGTCTTTTCAGATTGATTTCTTTTGCTTAGTAATATGCATTCAGGTTTCCTCCCCATCTTTTCATGACTGGATAGATCATTTCTTTTTAGCACTGAATAGTATTCCATTGCCTGGCTATAGCAGTTGATTTTTTAGTTACCTGCTAAGGATTATCTTGGTTACTTCCAAGTGTTGGTAGTTGTGGAGAAAGTATCCATGTGCAGGTTTTTGTGTGGACATAATTTTTGCATTCATTTGGATAAATACCAAGGACAATGATTACTGGATGTTAAGGGTGTATTTAGCTATCCTCCTAAGTGATTGTACCATTTTGCATTTCTACTAGTATATAAATAAAAGTCCCTGTTATTCTACAACCTTCTCAGAATTTAATGTTGCCAGTGTTTTAGAATTTAGCCATTCTAATGTTTATGTAGTGATATTTCAATGTTTTGATTTGAAATTTTCTAAGACATATAATACTGAATATTTTTTCATATGTTTACATCCCCTCTGTATGTCTTCTGTGATGAGGTGTCTGTTTAGGTCTTTTGCCCAATTTTAAATCAGGTTATTCATTTTCTTATTGTTCAGTTTCTGGTTTTGATGCTTGCGATTAAATTCAGGGTTTCACAAAGGCTAAGCACACATTCTACCACTTACTACACCCCTGACCTCTTGTTCAGTTCTAAGAGTTCTCTGCATATTTTGGATAACAGTCCTTTTTCAGATGTGTCTTTTGCAGATATTTTCTCCCTTTCTGTGGCTTGTCTTCTCATTTTTTTTTTATCTGTGTCTTTTGCTGAGCAGAATTTTAAAAAAAACTTAATTGATACATAATATTTCTACACATTTATGGGGCATAGTATGATAATATGATATGTGTAAATTTTGATTCATGTAATTAGCATTTATATCTCCTCAATTATCATTTCTATTTGTTAGAAAACTTAAAACTCCTTCAATTATTTTGAAATATATAATAAATTGTTTTAGACTATAGTTACTGCACTATATAATAGAACCCTAGAAATAATTCCCCCATCCCTGTATTTTGGCATTCTTTACTCAGCCTCTATCTTCTCTCCCCACTCTCTTTTCTAGCCTCTAGTGATTACTCTTTTACTTTACTTCTCTAAGATTAACTTTTTTAACTTCCACAAATGAGAATATGAACAGAATTTTTTATTTAGTGAAATCTAGCTAACCAGTTTTTTCATACATCGTGCCTTTTATGTTATATCTAAAAAGTTGTTGCAATAACAAAGTTCAATTAAGTTTTTCCTATGTTGTCTAATAGGAGTTTTATTGTTTTATGGTTTACATTTAGGTATATGTTTGGGTTAATTTTTGTGAAGAGTAAGGTCTATATGTCTAGATTAATTATTTTACATGTGGATGTCCTGTTGTTCAGTCATCAATAGTTGAAAGACTCTCATTGCTCTATTATGTTTTCTTTGCTTCCTTGCCAAAGATAAGTTGACTATATTTACATGGTTCTGTTTGCTGGCTATCTATTCTGTTGCATTGATGTTTTTGCCATTTCTGTGTTCATAGTATAATGTCTTTATTAGTGTAGGTTTTTAGTAAGTCTTTAAGTCAATTAGTATTAGCCCTTTGACATTGTTCTTCTCTTTCAATATTGAGTTGGTTATTCTGGATTTTTGCCTCTCCATATAAGTTTTAGAATCAGGTGCTTGCTAGCTAAAAATAACGTGTTAGTTTCAATTGGGATTACGCTGAAAATATAGATTGGGTTGGAAAGAACTGTCACCTTGACAATATTTTGTTTTCCCATCCATGAACATAGAATATCTCTCCATTTATTCATTTCTTCTTAATGATATATTTTATCCAAGTTTTGTAGTTTTCCTCATATGGATCTTGTACATATTTTGTTGGATTTTAAGTATCACATTTTTTTAGTCTGCTAATGTAAGTGGTAATGAGTTTTTGATTTTAAATTCTACTTGTTCAAAAACAATTTCATTTGTTCATTGCTAGTTATAGAAAAACAGTTGTTTTCGTATAGTAACTGTGTCCTGCAACCTTTCTGTAATTGCTTTTTAGCTCCAGGGGTTTTTTATGTCTGTTCTTTCTGATCTTCTGCATACATGATCATGCCATCATGCTAGTAAACAAAGACACTTTGATTTCTTCCTTCCAAATCTACTACTTTTTAATTTCTTTCTTATTAGATTGCATTAGCTAAGACATCCAGCACAATGTTGAAACATGGTGGTGAGAGAGGGCATCCTTGGTTTCTTACTAATCTTAGTGGGAATGATTTCAATATCAAGTTTCAATATCAAGTTGAAGAAGTTCTCCTCTATTCCTAGATTAGTGAGAGTTTTTTATAATGAATGGGTGTTCAGTTTTATCAAATGCTTTTTCTACATGTGTTGTTATGGTTCTGTGATTTTTCTTCCTTAACATATTGATGTTACCAGTTGCATTATTTGATTTTTGAATGTTGGACTGGCCTTGCATACCTGGGATAAATCCCACTTGGTCATGGTGAATTATTCCTTTTATAGATTGTTGGATTTGATTTGCTAATTTTTTTGAGGTTTGCAATTAAATGCATGACAGATATTGATCTATAATTTTTTTATTATCTTTTTGTCTGATTTTAATATTAGTATAATGCTGGTCTGATATAATGAGTTAGAAGATATTCTCTTGATTTCTGTTTTATGGGAGAGGTTATAGGTATTGGCTTAATTTCTTCCTTAAATGTTGGGTAGAATTCATCACTAAAGACATCTGGGCCTGATGGTTTCCATTTGGGAAAGTAATTATTGATTCAAATTATTTAGTAGATAATAGCTTATTAAGGTTGTCTCTTTCTCTCTTTCTTTCTTTCCTTCTTCCTTTTTTCTGTCTTTTTTTCATTACTGGGATTACAGGTGTGTTGTACCACACCTGTCTTGTCTATTTCTTCTTGAATGAGTTGGCATATTATGACTAGATGAGTCACACCTATATTTGGTGAGGGCAATCTTTTTTACTCAGTCTACCAATTCCAGTGCTAATTTCTTCCAGAAACAATCTCACACACTCAGAAATAATGTGTTAACTGGTTCTCTGAGCATTCCTTAGTCTAATCAAGTGGATACATAAGATTAAGTATCACAGTGATTACAAGATCTATGTGGATTAATTGTTATCTTTTATGTTATTATTTTCCATTTGAAAATTCTTTATTCCTATTTTTGTCTTCCATATTTTGTCTTTTGTGATTTCAATTGAGCATTTATATGATTCCATTTTGTCTCCTTTCTTAGCATGTCATTTGTCCTCCTTTTTAGAAAAAAAAGTTACATGGATTTCCCTAGTGTTTGCAATATACATTTACAACTAATACAAGTCTACTTTAAAATAACTATACCACTTTATGGGTAGTGCAAGTGTCCCAATTTCTTTTAAATATTTTATTTCACTCTTTTCTTGCATGGTTTTTCAGAAGTCAGATGTAACTCTTCTCTTTTCCTCCTTTACAAGAAAAGTGCTTCTTTTCCTTTGGTTTCTTTCAAAATATTTTCTTTTATCTTTTTTTCCTCTGAAGTTTGAATATCACATGCACATATGTAATATTTTGGGGGCATTTATCCTATTTGGTCTTTTCTAGCTTCCTGGATCTGTGGCTTAGTGTCTGACATGAATTTGGTTAATGTATAAGTCATTATTGTTTCAAATATTAATCTGATGCTTTTTATCTCCTTCTGGTGTGTTCGTTATGCCTATGTTACAACTTTTGTAGTTGTCCCATAGTTCTTGGATATTTTCCTCCAACTTGTCTTTTTCATTTTCAGTTTTTGCTTTTTCAATTGAAATAACCTCAAGTTCAGAGATTCTTTCCTCATCTGTGTCCAGTCTACTACTATACCCATCAAACACATTCTTCATTTTTTTTCTGTTTTTTTAAAATTAAAAAATTTATTTTTAGTTGTCAATGGACCTTTATTTATTTATTTATATGTGGTGCTGAGAATTGAACCTAGTGCCTTACACATGCCAGGCAAGCACTGAACCCCAACCCCATCCCCTTCATTTCTTTTTATGTATATTTTTTGTATCTATAGCATTTTTCAATTGAGTTTTAGAATTCCCATCTCTCTTAAAACTACCTGGAATTCTTCTCTCCTGCTGTACCAGGGAAATGGCTCCTCCTCCTTTGAGAGCATAATCAATGTTTCTTAACTGTTACACCTTTCCTAACCCATCATCCTCTCTTTGCAACACTCCTTCCCTCTCTACTGGAAAAGTATTTCCTTTCTTTTTGTTGGTTTGAGAAAATATTTTTCCTTCAATTTTGAAGGATGATTTTGCAGAGTACAGAAATCTAGGTTGGTAGGTTTTTTCCTATCTGTCCTTGTGTGTTGTCTACTAAAATTTTCCATTAAAACCCTTAATGTGTTAGTCATAATTTGTTAAAAATTCCCTGTCTGACAACTCTAGTAGTCCTACCATATCAGACACTGGATCTGATTCTTGTTGGTATTTTCAAACTGTTTTTTGCCTTTTAATATACTTTATAGTTTATGGTTGGAGGTAGGTATTATTGAACTTCTGTCAATAGGCCTTTAGTAATGTAGTGGAGAAAGCATTCTGTAGTTCCAGGCTTTTGTTGAGCTTATGCCCCATCAACAGTGAACTTCTTCAGTACTTCTCATCCCCTCTTAGGTGAAAAAGGATGACTAGAAGGGCTGTAACAGGATAGTTCTTTCCTTTCAGTTAGTTTCTAGGTTGGGCTCTGGCAAAATAGTCTCTTCTGAGGGCAGGTCTTCTTAAGAACAGAATGTTCTGGTGTGTTTTAAAAGTGTTTCTATTTACCCCCCAGGCATGAGAGTATTTTTCTTTGATATAGACTCTGAGAATGAGGAACCAGGATTCTTAGAATTAAAGCTCACAAAAGTTTGGGATCCTACATTGACCAGGTCTCTTTGGAGTTATTAATTTTCAGACTTGTCTTTATTAGTCTGCATCAGTTTGTTAATTATAGTTGAGACTTTTTACACCTGCACTGGTTCCTGCAGAGGTTTCTGAGTAGGGATTTCATTTCTGGGGAGTTACGATTCTCCATATCTGCCTGTCTGTCTCCTCAGTTTCTAGGGCAGCAATTTGTCCTGTGACCTCCTTTATTTTGTGGATCTTAGAGAAACTATTGATACTTCAATTCAGCTTTTTACATTTTGTTAGGACAGAGTGGTGACTTTTGAACTTCTTATATGCTGGGCTGGAAACCCAGGTTTGAGGGCACATTAGTTTTATAAATTTACTGTAAATCTTAGAAAAATGAAGAGTACTTAGTTTGGGGAAAAATGTAGTAGACCTTAGAGGAGGATTATTAGACTGTAACTGAAGGGTAAAAAACTGAACTATGATTAGTAATTTCACATTATTGATAATTTCACATGATCTTTTATTTTATTTTTAATTTTTAAAAATTTTTTTTCACATAATCTTTTGACTTTAGTGTGAAAAGAAGTGGGTATAGGAGAGGGAAGACCAGTTCAAATACTATTACAATAATCTGGAGAGTAATAATCAGAGCTTTTCCAGAGAAGATGGATATTAGCCATATACTATAAAATCCAGAATACTTACTGACTGATTTGAATCTCAGTCAAGAGAAAGGAATTGAGGGTGACCATTATGTTTTTGTTTACAAAGCTGAACGGACATAGGGTCATTACCTAAGAGGCAAAAATGGAAAAGAATGTGGTGTTTAAGTTGACTGAGGTATATTCAGATGAATATGCTCAGTAAACAGTTGAATAAATAGATGTAGGAACTTCAGCAAATTAGGTTAGAATTAGAAACTTGGTCGTACAAACATTGTCTGTTTTCTATTGGCTGGCACAGTAGATCTAAGGAAAATGTGTAGAATGAGAAGACCTAAAGTAACTTTAGGGGTTGTTAATATTTAGGTCTTGGAGGAAGAAAACAATGAAGAAAAGTGAAGGAAAATTTTAGATATGGGGACAAATAGAGAGTTATTTGGTATTTTAAGTCGGAGGGAGTAGCAGATTCAAATGAACCAAAGTAGTAAATTAAGACAGGTTTAAGGAGGGCCCAGTGATCAGTTTGGGTAGAATTGTGTGGAAGTCATATTATGAGAAGAATGGAAAGTAAGCCTGACTTTGTACATGTACTAGGTGGGATTTGATTAGGTTGTATGTGACAGAAAACTTTAAATAGTAATAAGTTTAAAATTCACTTCTCTTAAATGAAAGAAGTATGACTATTGAGAATTCAGAAATGATATGTCAGTTTCATAAGGTTGTCAGGGATCTCTACCCCTCCTGCCTTTTTATTCTGGCATTTTTAAAGTGGTCTTAATCTTGTGCTTCAACTGGGAGGTTGGAACACCTGCCTTATAAATCCTTATGTCAATCTTCCAAATTCAATCAGTATTTTCTTAGTCAAATCTCATGCAAGTGAATACATGTGGTTTTGAAGGTGATAGGAGAATGTTATCTTTTAGCTGGGGAACAATTTCTAGTCACAAATGTTTTGGGTTCTTACTACTCAATGACCCTAAGGCAACTTAGAGTCTCTGGGGTTAAAATTTGTGTGTGTGTGTGTGTGTGTGTTTGTTTGTTCGTTTGTATGTGCATGCATGTTAGAGTTTGTGTGTTTGAAGAAGGAGGATTGCTTGTTAAGGACCTGTACTTTCGTTAATCTATTATTTTGGAACTTCCTTGGTAGTTCTCTTGGACATTACTTTGAATACTGGAAAAAAAAAAAAAAACTAAAAGAGGAATATGTGATAGTACTTTGATTCACCAACCATTCTGCTTTCAATAATTTTGCAGATATTTATACCAGTCAATAAAGGAAAGCAGACCTTTGTACATATTTTATATATATTCTGTAAATTATATTTTGATGTGTTAAGAAAACACATTGAAATAGCATGGTAATCTGATTAGTACCATGAACCTATTATAAAACATTTTCTATTTATATGACTTTGTAATTGTCAATATTAATATAATTTATCCCTTTAAATGTTTTGGAACAAAATACATTTTTAATTGTAGGGTAGAATAGGTTAAAAGGATCCAATTAATATAGGACATAGAAATTATCTGCTCTTTGAAAAGCTAACATGTAGGGGAATCTGGAAGGAGTGAATATATTTAGAAATTGCATATGATTTTAGATAAAAATTTTATAGTGATATACTTCTTACTATTTCTTAATTGGAATTGCTACTTGCTCTGAATTTACTGACTGAACCAACTATCATGGCATCAGTTGAATAATCTTTGACTATAGAGCTAGATATTTCCCATGAGTGTAGGTAACATGCTTTCATTTTACCTTATTTTAGTTTGTAAACGTTGGAGCATTAGTATGCAATGAACTATGGGGGAACTACATAGACTTAAATTATGGAGAAACAGAGTTCATCTTAATATTTGAGGGGACATGCAGGGTGATGGGAATGGTGGATAGTTATATTAGCAGTTACCTTAGGTTTAACTTTGACATGTGTGTTTGATACTTCTTGATCCCTTACTTGGTCACATACAATTTCTTTGGATGAAGATAAGAATCATGATGTTTTGTAGTATTTTTCAAGATATAGTAGACTAAGCTTCAGGAATCATTCCTCCTAATTTCAACTCCTTTCCTAGTTAGTTTTGTTGATCTGGGAGACCTTCATTTCCTCTGGTCACATTTAGTAATAAAAAGATTATATAACCTTTTATTTTGGAGATATTCTTTTCAAAGAATACATATAAAGTCTTTGCAATGTCCCCACCTTCAGCCTATATGCTTTCAGTGACTAGACAGACATGATTCTCAATCCCCAAATCGTTCATCTACCAACCCATATCATTTTTGAATAGCTCTAATGGTTACGAAAAAGTTCTTTGGTATATTGAGTTAAAATGTGCCTTCTTATCACTTTAACCTATTGGTTTAGTTTCACCATCTTTATCCGTGAGAAGTAAGACCAAGTCCTTTACTACCTGACAGCTTAGTAAGTATTTGAGCCTTTTCTTTTTGTGGAATATGCATTAATGACACTTTCAACTGTTGCTCATGTTTGTCTTTCTTTTCCCTCCTAACCTTTCTAGGACTATTGCTTCTTCTTTCTAGTTCTTATAGCCTATTAATCCATTTTAAGATAAATTAGCTCTTTCAGCAGTGTGGTCAAGTACTCTGTTTAATTCCTGTCCAACTTGCAGTCATCTAAAACCTTTCTTTTTACACTGTCTGTTGTTAACTCATATTTGTCATTCTGTACAAGATTTTCAATTCAAGGATAGGATTTTACATTTTTTTTTAAAGTTAATCTCACTGGACTTAGCACAGTGTTTCATAAAGCCAATTCCTTTGGGATACTTGTTCAGGAATTTAAACATATTAGTTGTCTACTTAGTTTTATTTTTCACATTTGATAATTTTGCTGTTCTAAAATCAAGGAGTTAGTGTGATTATTTTCATCTGGTCTTAGGGAAGTGAACTTGAGTTCACTCTCCTTTCATTGATTTAGGTACCCATGAGTTCCAGTTGCAGTTTATTCAAAATTAAATATTTGGTGCTTAATTTGGGACAGGGTCATGTTGTATTTAATTCCATTTTCTGCCCTTGTCTGTTTTTTCCTTTTATCTATTGATTATTTTATTTTCCTATGTGGAGATATATTTGAAATAATAATTTTAGGTACAAAAATCACTGAAGAGTCACTAATTTCATTCAAATTTGAAAAAGACAGTTTTCACTTTTTGGTATTTAAAAATGTGTTTGTTTTTTTTTTAAATGTTTTTGGCTACTAAATGAATTTCTGTATTTCAAAGCTTTTTATAGTATCCTAAGTTTTAATTAGGAAATGCCACTTAGATGAACATATTTCACAAATGTATACAATAAGGCTTCTTTTTTTTCAAAATGTTGTCTTTTATTTATTTTTTTGTTTTGGTATTGGGGATTGAATACAGAGGTACTTTACCATTGAGCCACATCCCCTGCCCTTTTTATTTTTTGAGACAGGATCTAACGAAGTTTCTTAGGGCCTTGCTAAATTACTGAGCCTGACCTTGAACTTACTAGCTTCCTTCCTCAGCCTCCTGTGCCTCTGGGATTATAGGTGTGTGCCACTGTGCCTAGCAAGGCTTCTTTTAATATAAGTTGAAAAATAATTAAAAGAGAACTATGTGGAAAAAAAAATCCGTAACTGAATAAAATTACTACAAGCTGATACTAATTAATAATTTACTTTCATATTTGGAAACATTTTATAAGCTATAAAACATTATAAGTTACTGTTATTACTGTTTTGTACCAATAGCATAATAATAATAGTAAAATCTTTCTATTACATATTGATATGTAGAATTCTGTCTCAATAGAGTATTTTATGAAATCATTTTATTTCAAGAACAGAGATTTTTATTTTGGTCTCTATTTTTTTTATTTAGTATAGATAATTCTTTCCTGCTGTTACAGTTTTTTCAAAAATCCTCTTTTCTTCTTGCTTATCCCATTTCCCTTAATGCATGACTTAAATACTATTTCCTCTGCTGGTTAAAACTCTTGTCAAGCATCTCTTACCATATATAGTTTCTTTTGATTCTGAACTCTTGATGCCTTTACTGCTTATGTTCCCATTATATGCCGTGTTGTATTATTAATCTTATTTTAAATTATATGTCCTGTCCCATTAACAAGTCTGAAAATTACTTGAGGGCAAGATTTATATCTTCATTTTGGTTTTGTCTAGACCTCGAATGGTACTAAAAACTAATTAACTTGATGGTGATTAGGATAATATTTATGTATTTGTAAAATTTCTTAGGATATCTGAAAACAGTTTTTGAGTGGTAGAAAGAAACTCTTGAGGTAACGGTAAGTTCCTTGTCTATATTGCCACAAATTCTATATGAGTGGGTTCTAAATTAATGATATTTCATTTCTTTTCAGTAGTTTATGCAAAGTAAACACTTAAGAATTCTCTTATGGGATTAATAAAGTCTCAAAAAGCAAATAACTCTTGATTTCTAAATAGATTGAATGAGAACTAAGGAAAGGCTTAAGCCTTGGGAGGGGAATCTCTGTGATTCTGATATTTTATTTGGAGCTTTAAAAAAGAGCTCCAAATAATGAAAGATGTCTTTCCATCTTCTAAATTGAAATTGAGCCACATGGTGTAGCCCCATTCCATTCCATCACCCTTATAAATATATCCTTGTAATTTATTTAGAGGTATATATATTGTACCATTACATATATGGTAATATATTTATATCCTCTAAATATCAGATAGAAAATTATCCTGTATTTTTTTTTGAGTTGGAGTTGAACACCTGCCAACTTCCTTCTGTGGTATTAGAATCCAGGGCCCTGTGTCCACAGGTATTTTCTTCTGACACATTTCTTTCCTATTCTGCTGATTACCTAAGGAGTACAGATTGGTGATATTGTTGGAATTTGCTGTGAGAAAAACGTTCAAAATCCCTTTAAAAGTAGAAAATGGATGATAAAAACTAGCCTCACTTAATGGTGCATATTAATGTGGTTACTTAAAACATGACAGTGATGAAGTAGGTATAACTAAAGATATCACCAAATATGTCATAGCTAGATGAGTATAGGGATTTGGCTAGAGGTAAGAAAGGAACAGGGAAATATTTAAAAAGTTGTAAGAGAAAGTAGAATGAGTAGGGAGGGGGAGCCAGATACAAAGCAGAATAGATGTAAATGCCAAAATAGAAAAGAGAATTGATAGGAGTAGTTAAAAAAAAGAGTGGTAAAGCCAGGAAGAAATTAAAAATAAGTTATTTTCAGTACTTAGTTGTCAGAGCAAAATATTATAATACTTTAAGGCATTGTCCACTCATCTTATATTCTTGGGATATGTAACTGACATTTATTTTTAGAAAGAGGATGTTTTCTTAGTTATGATCTGTTGACATAATTTATTTTTAAACTATCACTGTTCATTTGTAGTTGAGGAAAATGTTACATGTAGATAGTAATTTACAATAAGCTTGGAGGTGGAAATATGAACTCATAACTACATTTCAAACTATTTTTCTTGATTATAGAAATTTACAACATAGAGAAAAGTACAGAGAAGCTTCATTACTCACTGTAATAACTGTTATTTTTAAATTTTTAAAATTTGTTCTAATTTGTTGTATATGACAGCAGAATGCATTTACATTTTGATAGATCATACATAAGTGGAATGTAATCTCTTATTTTTCTGATTATACATATCATTATTATTATTATTATGTACTGGGGATTAAATCCAGAGGTGCTTTACCACCAAGGTACATCCCCATCCCATTTTTTAAAAACTTTTTGAGACAAGGTCTCACTAAGTTGTTTTGGGTTTCAATAAGTTGCTGAGTCAGGTCTTGAACTTGTGATCCTCTTGCCTCAGCATCCCGAGTTGCTGGGATTATAGGCATGCACCACCACATCTGGCTTTTTAATAATTATTATTAAATTTTTTTAGATTCAAAGTAAATTGAGTAGATTTCCCATATAACTCCTATCCCCACATATGCATTGTCTCCCTCATTATTCACATTCTTCCACCAGTATGGTGCATTTGTTAAAATGATGAAACTGCATTTATATCATTATCACTCAGTTTGTAGTTTAATTGGGGTTCATACTTGATGATGTAACTTCTATGGATTTGGACAAATATACAATGACATATTCACCATTATCGCTTACCCAGTAGTTTCACTGCCTATTCACCTCTCCCTCCCTCCTAACTCCTGGCAACCACTGATCATTTTACTGTATGTATAGTTTTGTCTTTTGTAGAATGTCATGTAGTTGGCATCATATAGTATTCAGCCTTTACAGATTGACTTCTTTCATTTACTAATATGCATTTAAGCTTCCTCCATGTCTTTTCATGATCTTTTTAGTGTTGAATAATATTCCATTTCCTGGATGTTCCACAGTTTATTTCTCCATCCACTAAAAATCATGTAATTGCTTCCAAGTTTTGGTTGTAATGAATAAGGTTGCTGTAAACAACACGTTTTTTTGGTAGACATAAATTTTAAATTCATTTGGGTAAATTCAAGGAGCACAAGTGCTGGATCCTATGGTAAGATTGTTTAGTTTTGGGGTGGGCTGTAGCTTAGTGGCAGAGTGCTTGCCTGGCATGTGTGAGGCACTAGGGTTGATCCTTAGCACCACATAAAAAATAAAAAAATAAAGGCATTCTGTTCATCTACGACTGCAAAAATTCTCTTAGAAAAAGTAGTTTAGTTTTGTAGGAAGTGGCCATCTGTCTTCCAAAGTTGTAGTTCCTTATTGAATTATCAGCAATGAATGAAAGTCTTTGTTGTTCTGCATTCTTGCTAGCATTTGGTATTGTCAAGTGTTTATTTTAATTACTTTGCAACACTTTATTCTATGTCTTTTCATTTTTTGCATATACATATGTAAATGTTATATCATAATTTAATGATTTCTAAGATTTGAGCATACATGTTATTTCTTTTTTCTTTTTCTATTAGTAAAATTCTTTCCTCATAATCTATAGGTAGAGTAGTACTACCTATAGGTATATGCATATTTTAAAAGTTTCAAAATCTTAAGATCATTTGTGACTTTTCAAATTTATTTCTTTGGAAAACAATTCTTTTTTCTGTGTTTAAATTTTTTTTTTTTTTTTTTTTACAAATGGTGGGAGTCTTACAAATAAAATGTGAAATTTAACAAGATCTAATTTCAAATGTATAGCCCAATAATTTTCTATGAAAAGATTTAATATAGTTTGACTGATTTTCATAAACTTTTGTGCTTTATTTACCTATTGTAGAGGTGCTATTATATGATGGCTTTGAAGAAAAGACATTTATATAGTAATTCAACTGATTATTTTGATTAAAAATAATAAAAATTCTATATTATGAAATATGTTTGTGAATGGGGACACATATGACATGGTTACTTTAAAAAGTGAAAATTAAGCCTTACTATTACAGTTTCTTTGTTTTTTTCCTTAAGGAAATTTACTTCAGGTTAAGATAATTAGGCTGTAAAAAATCTCATAACTTGATCATTTTTAAGCTACTTAAGAATATTTGCTTAATGGTTATGTCTTTGCTATTCATATTGGAATGCATGAAGAAATATTCATACTGTTGTAAAATTAATAAATAAAAATTTATTTGAAGACTTTTTTCTTTCTTTGTAACCTCTGTATAACCTCTGTCTTTAGTCTGGTTTTTTTGAGTAATGAATTGATGCATTGTGTTTACTGGTTTACCTTTAGCTATTAGGAAATTTCTATCAGTAGTATTTGATCTTAGTTAAATCTTGATACCCATTGTGTCATCCCAGCATAAAGTAGGATGGGAATTTATTTTTCAATTTGGTAAAAGTAATTTATTACCAGTTATGGTATTGTTCTCTCAGATGGGGAAACTGTGTTTGTCTCATTAACTATAAATATAACTACAAGCATCCTTTGATAAAATAATTTGTCTAGGACATATTGCCATCACTTGAATTCAATAAGTGAACCATTTCTCTTTCTATTGATTTCATTTCAAAATTTAAGATAGAACCTGTTAGGGCTTTATATCCTTGATGATGAGATGATAGACCTGTATAGAATGACGGCTCCTTAACAAACTAAATAAATATGCTTCTTTATTTTCGCTAAATTTTCTTCATGTTCAGATCATTCCATAAATTAAACGAGTCATTTGACTTCCTTTGCATGAAAAATATGCTTCTTCATTTTAATCTGCCACATTTTTATTTTATGAAATGATACATATTGTTTATTTACTTATGAATTAAAATATGTCCATCTTCATTAAAAAAGATAAAACCTGTTAGAAAACTGAACTCTTCAGAAAGTCACAGGATAAAAATTTGCAGTATGGAAATATGATAACAAAATTTTTGTCATGATAATGGTTTTTCTTAATGCTTCATGTTCTCCTTGAAGAGGTAACAGTTCAATAAATTTTAGTAATTTGAACAAGTCTTTCACCCACCTAGAAGTTACGTTAGTGTCTTTGATTTTAAAGCTAGTATTACTTTTTTGAGGGGCAAGGAATTACTTACCTTTATTTAAAACTACCTTTCAGCCACATTAATCTGGCTACACTTCTACATGTTGTTAAAATCTTGATTTAGGTTATTAAAATGACTCACCATTTTGAGGGAAAGTTTACAATAGCTTTTACTTTTACTTTAGGATTAGTTTAACCCTGCCTCCAAAATATGACTCCAAGAGTCTCTACTGAATGCTCTTGGTATTCATTGAAGTGTTTCTACTCTGTCTGTGGTTTCCCAGTAGTGTATGAGCAATAGTTCTTTGTCTTGGTGGAGTTTTACCCAACATATGTATCAAAGGACTCCTGGGCAGATTGTTGGAGTTTTCTTTCTGTGTAGCTTCTTCCTTCCTGGTACTCTGCCCTATAAATCCCAGCTGCCTCCAGATGTGATTATCTTGATCCCAACTCAAGAGTCTGTTCTTCTGTTTTGGGGATTTTTCCCTCACTGAACTGTGTTCTGGAATGTGCCTGGAGGCAGAAAGCTAGGAAAATGATTGAACTTAACCTTGTTTGTTCATATATGCATACAGATATTGAGAATTCTGTTGTTCAGTGTCTAAAATCAGTTATTTTGTATATTATGCCAGTCTCAGCAGGAAGGCAAGTACAGTCCCACTTACTCCTCCATGGAATAAGGGGAAATCTGATGTCTGGTGTTCATTTTGATGTTATAACATTGCAATAGAGTATGGGAGGACATCCAAGCTTTGTGAAAAAGTATAATGACCCTGCTAGTGTTTGGATGAATATAAAGGATGATCTGCCCTCCAAGGATAACACAGAAAGTAAACTGTGACTTAGTCTATGTACATCAAGATTCCCTAGGCAGTGAGAGCCTGAGTGAAAAGTGAAATCTTCAGTTTGAATTGAAGTAAGTACTATTATTAAGTGAACTCAGTATAGAATTTATAGTGTATACAAGCTTAGCTTGAAGATTGTATGGAATATTTTTATTGAATTCTGTGAATAACTGTTTTTCTACAAACTGTTGATATAATTTTTCTTTAAATTCTCATTTTTATATCCTTGTGCTTTTCAGTTTTTCTGAGGTTGAGAGTAAACATTATAACTTTGAATTTGCCTGTCTGAATGAGGCAAGTATGTCTATTTCTGGGTACACCAAATCATTTAATTCCAGGCTCCTACTCCCAGTATTACTTGTCTATATGAACATCAACGAAACATGAGCAAAACAAATTTTTTATGTCCAGTTATCCATCTAATTGTTAAATTTTTCATTGATGTTCCTGCCTGTGTTAACTGATATAATTATTCCTGTTCTAGAACATTGTCAATGTTCAATTTAGAATTCTCAATATCTGTATGCATGTATGAAGGATTATGGAAAATAACATCCCCCAAGACAGCCCCCAGGAAAAACAGGAGGACAGTGTAGCCCAGGAGGAGGGAGAAAAATAAGGCAAATACTAACCCTTCCCAGTAACAATGAGTCCTGAAGGAACTGAGCACTAGGCCCTGGACTTTAACCCTTTCCTATTGCCAATGAGTCCTGGAAGGAGAAAAAGAAATAGTGAAGCTCTGGCTAACAATGGGTCCAGGAGGAAGAAGATAAACAGTGAACTTGGCTGAGTTCTAAGCTTTCATCCCTTCCCAGAAACAATAAGTTTTGAACTTTTTACAACTTTTTTCCTAACTGCCCAAACTGACACATTCTGCTTCAGTCTCCAATGATTAATTCATCCTCCTTGTAACCTGTAAACTCAGAGCCCCTCTGTAACTGGTGACCATTTTTCATCCTCCAATGCCTCACTGACTCCACTATTGAATAAAGGACAGTTTGCTGATCTGTTTGAGGTCTGCTGCTGTTTTTGGTCATCTGTGCTTACAATATGTTGTCTCTTCCTTTAAAACTAATAGGAAACTATAAAGAGATAGATGTTGCAATTATGATTAAAATAAAGTCTGTGTGTTAGCATTATTGTGTAGTTTCATAGACAGGTTTTGACATTCTGTTTTCTTAGCCTAACTTAATGACAAGGAACTACAAAGACAATGTTAGAAACAGATTTCTAATTTTTCACACCTCCTTAACACCAGGTTGTAAGTGCTGTTAAACATTTGATCAGGCTGATCTAGTTTCACTGCTAATAACTACTTACAGTCCCATGAGTAGCCTCTCAGTAGCTGCCAAATGCTCCTTGCTACTCTTTAGCTGTGATCCAGCTAACTATTGGCATTTTATCACCTAGGAGTTACATTTGGTCACTGATATGTGTCACTCAACACTGGAATTTTACAGTGCCTCAGGAATAAGAGAGATCTCTTTTTACATCCAACATTGTCTTCATAAGACCCTTACGTGATATTAATCTGTCTAAATTCTTTATATCTGAGGCTTCTCTTTTCACCAATACTGGGTTTGCAACTGAAAGATGGGAAATGGAATTCAGACGCAAGAATTTTGAATACATATTATTTATCAGTGCTAAATAACAACAGGTAGGCCATCCTTTCAAAATGTCCCTCCCTTGGTTCTCTACCATCCTTTCGAAATTTCCTAACTTTGACGAGGAAGTGAGAAGGAGAGGGAGGCTAGTGCCCTTTCAGGATCTTTTTATTAAAAAGAAAAGTGATTGTGTGTGTTTATGTGTGTGTGTGTGTGTGTGTGTGTGTGTGTGTGTGTGTGTGTGTTTTCCATCAAAACAGAAGAAGAATCAGTGAAGGAGAGGAAGGGAATTGAGGGCAAGGGAGGAGGGATGTGATAAAGGAAGAACAGTGCAATGAATAACCTAACTTTCTAACTTAACCTAACTTTCCTGTGTACATATATCACAGTGAATCTTATCTTTATGTATCTCCATGAGACACTAATTAAAAATATATGTAAGAAAAGAACAGAAAGTTCAGTAGAGGGAAGGGAACAGGGGGAGAGAGGAGGGGAGAGAGAAGGGAAGCACTGAGGACTGAGCATATTTTATTCCATGCTTTTATAATTATGTCAAAATGAATCCTAATGTTATGTACAACTAAAAAAAAAATAAGAAAATAGAATAAAAAAATAGAAAAGCAAATAAAGCACCTAAAATCTATCACACATAATTAAGTGGGTCAATTTTTATCTTTTTCAAAAATTATTATTTGTATGTAGGGGTTAGGAATTAGTGTGAAGAAATTGTTTTGGTAACTTTCATGTTGTGAAACAGTATAGTATTTTAGTGAGAGGTATTTCATTACCATAGCATTCCAAGGGGATGCTATGCTAAAATAGGTATCCAAGAGGAAATTATATACTTTTATCTTGCATGCTTTAATGGAAGTATCCAAAGATTCTACAAGTCCCTTCTGCCTGATCTAAGAGTCATTCATTCATTTAAACATGTTTATTGTTTACCTGCTTTTTCAGGTGCAAGAGAGGGAGAGGTGGAGGTAGAGGGAGAGGGAGGGAGGGAGGGAGAAGAAAGAGGAGAGAGAATCAAGACAGTTAAAGTGATTGAGGAGTTTAAGTTCAAAAGAAATTAAAACAGCTGTTTTTTGAGGCTATTATTTACCTCTCCTCTATCTTTGTATATATAGTTATTAGACAAAAAAACTTAAAAAAAATAGGGAGTCATTAATTTGCAGATTTGTTCATTTGAATCATTTTCCTTTCTAAACAAAAGATGGCAAAATAATAAATGAAATCATTTGTCGTCACTAAAGTTTTAGATGGATGTTTTCCCATATTAAGTGGCTACTCACTCTTGCTTTCAAGTTTCAATACTACATCATTTTGGAATATTAAAAGGACAGATTTAAAAAAACAGGTTTTTAATTAGGTCTTCATAAGACCTAAGTGAGGAGTAGATATATCTATTATGTCAGGTTGATAGACATGGCCATTTGTTGATAGTTGGACTTTCCATTGCATAGGCACTTGCCTAATGATATTTATTCATAGTGTAAAACTCTATCTCAAAAGAATACTGAGGCATAATTAAATGGTATCTACAAATGGCACATCTTATACATTTTCCTGAAAATTCATTTAATCACTAAATCATATTATAACTAGTGCACATAATATAAAGAAGACTTGATGACTTGTGTTCATGAAGTTAAAAATCTTTTCTAGGGCTGGGGATGTAGCTCAGTTGGTAGAGTGCCTACCTCGCAAGCACAAGGACCTGGGTTCAATCCCCAGCATTGCAAAAAAAAAAAAAAAAAAAAAAAAGAAAAATATTTTCTATGATGTAGTCATATCTTTAACTTTTATAAATTCAGATTTTAAAAATCAGACTGTTAATTGACTTTTGTAAAATAGTGATTTAATTTATATAATTATATGCACTCACACATATTGACTTTTATGTATATATGTATGTAGAAAGAAATTAGCTTTGAACTATAGGTAGTACTTACCATTTATTTATGTGTAATTTGGTAAACTCATTTAGAAATTAGCAATACTGTCTTAGAAAACTTCCATTTTTGTGTCTTGCCTATAGTTACTTATTTTCTCCAATTTCATTCAGAGAAAGAAATTTAGGGTCAAATTAGGTAGCTTAATTGTAGAAAGAATTGAATGAAGTAAGGTCTGTGCCCTTTCCTAGGCTGTAAATTCCTAGATAGTTGAGTGTCAAGTATTTGCTGTTAATTAGGCTGTTTTTTGGAGGGGAAAGGGGTGTTACTAAGGGTTGAACCCAGGGGCACTTTACCACTGAGCCAGATCCCCAGTTCTTTTAATTTTTTATTTTGAGACAGTGTTTCACTAAGTTGCTCCAGCTGGCTTGAATTTGTTATCGTACTGCCTTGGCTTCCTGATTCACTGTGATTATAGCAGTGCCTGGCTCCTTGAATGAATATATTTAAATTCACAGTTATATCTGCAAACATGAAAATTAATGTAGAATATTGATTGTAAATTCAACCAATTTCATTTGTATTTATTTTTATTGTTCTACATATTCTTTGCTTAAAAAATCTTTGTGCTTTTTCTGCATGTAGGATAATTTATTTAGATTAGATGCCTAGTAATGGAATTGTTGAGTCAGAATAGATGAACTTAATTTTGAAAGTTCTTCACTTGTTTATTATAAGCAGTTGTGTCAGATTATTATAGTCAGTATTGCTTGAGTATCCATTTCGTAGCATGTTATATATTTAAGTGAGAATTTAAATTCCAATATTGCTTTATTATGTATTTCATTACCAGTGCCAATTTAACATTTTCCATTTTTTAAAATTGGCTTTGGTTTGTTATTGTCTTTTAATTTTTTTTTAGTTGTAGATGGACACAATACCTTTATTTTATTTACTTATTTTTATGTGGTGCTAAGGATTGAACCAGTGCCTCACATGTACTGGGCAAGTGCTCTACCATTGACCTACAACTCCAACCTTGTTATTGTCTTTACCTAATTATCTATAAGGGCTTAAAATTTTTCTTTTCATATAGGTCATTTCTATATTTAAAAATAAATAGCATCTCAAAAGGAAAAAGGAAAAATCCCACAAGACATGATCAAGACTTATTTAGAAAACAAACTGGCAAAAATAAACATATAAGAGGTTTAATATTTCTATGTAGCCTACAACCTTTGGATTTTTAATTATAAAAACATTGAAAAAATTGAAGAAGACAAATAAGTGGGATAACGTTCTATGTGCATGGATTTTAAATAGTAGGTCATTTTTATGTATATTTGGATATACATGTCTTTATGCATTTATGTGTGTGTATATATATATTCACACATACACATACATATATATATATACACACACACACACACACACTCATACATACATACATGCGTGCATATGTTAGGAAAGTACTCTATCACTGAACTATATTCCTAGCCCAAATATCACTGAATTATATGTATACATACATATTGACATACATAAATGAAAGAGAAGAATTAGCTCTGAACTATAAGCAGTATTTACCTTTTATTTATGGTAGGAGATTGGAAGAATGGCATTGCTAAAATATCCATACTACCCAAAGCCATCTGCAAATTCAATGTAATCCATATCAAAATTCCAATGATATTTTTCACAGAGAAAAGGAAAAAAATTCTAAAATTTATATTGAATCACAAAAGACCCTGAATAGTCAAAACAATTTTGAGCAAAAAAGAACAAAGTTAGAGGCATTATCTTATCTGACTTCAAAATATACTATGCAGCTATAATAATCAAAACATCATGGCACTGATGGATAAAAACAGACTCTTAGGCCAATGGAACATAATAGAGAGCCCAGAAATAAATTCACCCATTTATGCTCAATGGATTTTCAACAAAGATGCCATGAACACACAATGGGAAACAGCAGCCTCTTCAATAAATGTAGCTGGGAAAATTGGATATCTACATGCAGGAGAATGGATTTAGAGTCTCATCTCACATCACATACAAAGGTGAACTTAAAATCATAGACTTAAATGTAACACCTGAAATAGATGTATTTGAAGAAAATGAAGGAGGAAATCTTCGTGACAGGTTTTAGGCATGATTTCATGGAGATGGCCCCAAAGCACAGGCAACAAGAAGCTAGACAACTAAAAAGTTTTTGCAAAGGAAACAACACAGAGTGAAGAAATAACCTACAGAATGGGATAAAATATTTCAAAACCAAACATCTGATAAAGGTTTAACATTCAAAATATGAAAGGAACTCAATTCAAGAGCAAAACAACAAATAACCTTATTAAAAAAATAAGCAAAGAACCTAGATGTATATTTCTTAAACAATACATAGAAATGGCCCATAGGTATATTAAAAAATACTCAGCATCACTGATTATCAGAGGAATGCAGATTAAAATGACAACAATGGGCACAGTGGTGCATGCCTGTAATCCCTGTGACTCAGGAGGCTGAGGAAGGAGGATCACAAGTTTGAGACAGATTCAGCAATTTAGTGAGAACTTGTCTCAAACACTCCACAATGAATCTGGGTATGGTGGCACATACCTTTAATCCTGGTTGAGGCAGGATTACAAAATTTGAGGTCAGCCTGGGCAGTTCAGCAAGACCCTATCTCAATTTCCTCCCCTCCCCTCTCCTTCCCTCCACTCCCCTTCCCTCCCCTCCCCTCTCTTTCACTAAGGATTGAACCTAGCATTCTACCACAGAGCCACATCCCCAATTCCCCAAATTATATAAAATGGCTATGGGATAGAGTGGAGTTACTGGCAATTGAGCTTAGTGGTAGAGTACTTGCCTAGCATGTACAAGGCCCTGAATTTAATCCTAAGTACCACAAAAAATTAAAATGATTTTTAAAAGGAAATAAAATGAAACAGCAGCACAGAATAAGATGTCACCTCACATCTGTTAAAATGTCTATTATAAAAAAGAAAAAAAGATAAGCACTGGTAAGGATGTGGGGAAAAGGGAACCTGTACACTATTGATGGGAATATGTAAATTAGTAGAGAATTAGTACAGTCATTATGAAAACAGCATGGAGGTTCCTCAAAAAACTACAGAAAGAATTACCATGTGATCCAGCAATTCTACCACTGGGCATATATACAAAGGACATGAAATTGGTATGTCAGAAAGATATGTGCTTTCCCATGTTCATTGCAGCGTTATTCACAGTGGGCTACATATGATATAAACCTAAGCGTTCATCAATGGAGAAATGGATAAAGCCTTAAAAAAGGAAATCCTGTCATTGGTAGCAACGTGGATGAATCTGGAGGACCTTATGTTAAGTAAAATCAGCCAGACAGAGAAAGGTAAATGCCACATGATCTCACTCTATGTGGAATTTTAAAAAGTCAAACTCACAGTAGAGAATAGAAAACTGGTTACCAGGGACTGGGAGTGGTGATTATTGGGAGATTTTAGTCAAAGGATAGAAAAATTCAGTTAGGGGGAATTCAGGAGATCTATTGTACAATATGGTGACTGTAGTTAATAACAATGTATTTTGTACTTGAGAATTGTTAAGAGAGTAGATGTTAGGTATTTTCACCACCAATTAATAAATGAGATAATGGATGTGTTAATTAGCTTGATCTAGCCTTTCAAAAATTTATGCACATATCAAAACATCATATTTTATGTTATAAATACAAATTTGTCATTAAAAAAATAAAAAATAAAGTTTCCAACAAAAAAATCTAAATGCCTTCCTCTCTCAAAGACAATTACTGACTAAAAGTAAGACAACACACTGTGAAAAATGTTTACAGAAAATCTATCAGATTTATCATTTTTATGTAGCCACATATTTTAGACTTTTGTTGTGTAAGTGGCACAAAGTTTAATCTTTTACTGGAGTCATAAAACCACCATTATGATTGTTAGAGGACAGTGCTATAATAAGAGTTGCCTCAGGCCTTCTGTGGGAGGCACTGGGATGTCTTCTCTTACTCTTAAGTAGGCCATACTGGTTTTACTGTTTTATTTAGTTTCTGACCCATCTCTCCTAGTTGAATTTCATCTGTCAGTTCTCATTTTTATTAATGTTTCTACCAATAGTAGTAAATCATATTTCCTTCTGTATACACATTGTATGTATTTGGTACTTACTAATTTTAATAATGGTTTGAGCATTTCTTGATTACATTTTTAATGTAACATTACACACATATATCACTATTTAATTCCTCTGTTATCAGATATTTGGGTTTCCAGTTTTTTACCACTATAATTTTTCCACAAGCATCATTATGAATAGTTTCGATTTCTGATTAATTATTTAGAATAGAATTTCAGAATAAAAATTATTCTGAAATAATTTTTAGTATTTTAACTATAATAATATAGTTAAAGAATATAAAAGATTTATTATTTTAAAAATTTGCTTGTTTCTTTTAAAATAGGTTATGTAAACACAGGGGAAATAAATAAAAACAAGTTATACAATAAAATATCTCCCTCTTATCCTCAGCCCCCAGTCCCTGGTTAAAAGAAAAAAAAAGTATTGTAATAAAATATACCATTTTAACTCAAATAGTTCTACAAAGGTGAGAGGCATGGGTGTGACCTGACTCTGGTACTTGTGTTGTGTATGTATAAAATATCTCTGGAAGAATATATGTGTAATGTAGATGGGCATATACAATAACACTGTTCTACACTTTTTCACTTACTAATTTATCTTCTCAATTTGCCATGTTATTTTCCTGAAAAACTTCATCATTTACATTTCAATATTTTACCCTTAGAGGCACTGAATGCCTATTTAATGTTTTAAAATCTTTGGTACATTCATTAGTGAAGTTTTTGAAATACTTCTTGTAACCAGGTAAGTGATCAAACATTCTTCTTCAGTGTTACTTATGGCTATATGTAACCATTCTTATCTGAATTTTCATTTGTATGCCTTGTTCATTATTTAAAAATTAAGGACATTATATTCAGATATTTAGGTTGCCATGTCATTTTATGCACTTTAAAAATATATTAAGCATATTAGCTTTTTGTCATCCTATTAATTGCATATCCTATTTTCTTAGTCCCTTATTGCTTTCTAATTTTATTTCTTTTTTTGGAGGGGCAGTTAGCAGTTTAACATTTTACATACTTTTAAATTTTTATTCATCTCTAAATTGTATATTTTTAAATTTTAAAAACCTCATTTTTGTTACAGTCATGTGCCACATAAAACTAAAAGGGATCTCCCCATTCTCTATAATTGTATATTTTTAAATTTTAAAAACCTCATTTTTGTTACAGTCATGTGCCACATAAAACTAAAAGGGATCTCCCCATTCTCTTTTTTAAATAGGTTAAAAGGTTAGACTGCAGACCTGTTCAAATCCAAATTATTATAGATTTTGAATTACTGAAGACTAGTTGAAGGAGATTGGTCTTGTCTGAACTGGAGATTGACAGAATTTTAGTTATGGGATTTATCCTTGTTGATTTTCCATTCTGTCTACTACGTACTTGTGAGTGCATGTGTGAGTAATTGAAAGACAGTAAGTTTAGTGTGTATAATATGCATAAGTCAAATGTAATTGTCTTTGAGGAAGCCCCAAGTGGTCTCACCTTTTGACCCTTCTCTGTGTTCTTTTCATTTTAATCTCTACCTTTAAAACTTGGCACTTGTGGTGACCAGGGAATAAAGAAGGTATTGAGCTATATCAGATATACTTTGTATTTCTGTCCTTTTTTTTAATATCTCAAATTTTTGGTCATGATTTTGATAACTCAGTCATGATATGCAGTTTAAAATAGAGTGAAACGAATATAATTTGAAGATATATGACCAGTGAATCAGATATGCCTTTTCTTTAGTGAATGTAATTTGATGATGATGATGATGATGATGATGATGATGATGATGATGGAGGAGGAGAAAGAGGAGAAAATGATGATGATCTGGGTCTATTTTTTGCTATCAACTTTTAATTGCACAATTGTTAATTTCTTCTGTGTATTTAGATTATTACAAGCTATTAGGTTGAATAACTGTCAATACTCTGTCAAAAGTACTTCAATTTCTTAAGGATCATAAAAAGGAAAAAGAAAATATTAATTCAAAAATATGTACTATTTAAATATTAGTAAATTCAATATTTATCTTAAAATTTTCCTGTTTAGTAGAAATTTAATCCAAATAAAATATTACTTTCTTATGTTTGGTGATCTTATGTCACTGGGTAAGGCACCATGCTTTGCTTTAACTGCTTGGATGGAAAAATGTCACTCTCCGCTTTCCTGAAATCATTTGTGTTCAAACAGTATCTTTTACTTCAGGATTTTCTTTTTCTAGAACTTTCTGAACATTCTACTTTCTGGTGGCTTCAGGATTTTTGTTGTGGAGCTAGTAGAAATACATAGTATTTGCAGCTGAAGCTAATAGCTATTGCTATTGCTGTGTGGGGTTCCTTGGGAGCAGGAAGTGGGACAGAAAGGAATGTTGAATGTGGGAGAAATTGCGGCATTAGAAATCATTACATCACTAGGTAATATATTACTGGATGTAGGATAGCTGAAATTATAATAATTACTGTTATTATTTACTGTGCTCTCTAATTCTTTCAGCAATACAAGGGAAGTATTCTTTCCATTTGACAAATGAGGTAACTGAGATTCAGAAAAATTGTATTTTGCCCACAGTGAACATAGGTACCATAGAAACAGATAAAGAAAGTGAATTTAATTTTGGACACAGTCAATTTAAGAGAGAAACATCTTGTTAGAAACGTCACACAGTAATTTGGAGAAGCAGATTTGGATCTTGGGACAGATAAGGCAAAAGGGATATGTTTGGGAAATTCTGTTCACAGAGTTGATAATTAAAATACAGGAGAATTGCTGGTTTTGTATTATAGAGTACTTGTGGCAGTAGAGTTAATTAGATGTTCACCCATGCATCGTTTCCTGCCACTCTTTTTTGGAAGATAGGTCCTAACTATCTAGAAGCATTAATTTTATTTAAAGGAGCTTATAGAACATGGATAGTTGAGGTGGCATTATGGATAGGTTTTCTTAGCCCCATTCCATTCCATCACCCTGTCTGTAATGATGAGCTGCTATAGCACAGATTCTAAGGTGGCAGAGTGGGCACACACCCAGGGAAAGTGCTTCAGAGTCTCATGTTAATTTGAAACCCTTTCCCCCATTGATTCTGAGCCTTTTCCAATACATTTTTTTTCTTTTTAAGACTCACTTTCTAGATCCAAAGAAGAAGAAATTGGGGCTTATTGCTTGTAATTGTAATTAGGTATTATTTTGCTTTTCATTTGTAATTAGATATCTTTGTTATTTAAATAGGAAAAATAGAAGAAATTTATTAGTGCCTTTACTATCATAAGGAAGAGATTACAAATGATAAAGAAGTAACTCACTTGACTTTAAGGAATGGGGTTTATTGAAAGGGCACAGCAATAATTGTACTATGGCCTTAACTGTTATGAGGTCTGTTCTCTTTCCCACAGTCCCACCATACTGACTCTGCTTCATTCTGCCTCTTACTTTCAAATTCCCATACTTGATGGAACATTCTTATTGTTTTGTTTTTAACATAGACCCCTATTTCTTGTGGTATATACCATTGATTTGGCTCTGGGCCCAAGGTTTTGCAAATCACAAGGAATTACTGGAGGTTATTTCTTCTCACTTGGGCAGTAGGGCAGCACTGCCACTGGCAGGCAATTTTGAGACTTTACAGGCCAGCCAGGAAGATTTTATAATTCTTTCTTTTTCCAGTACAATTTGCCATCATGGACAAAAAATAGGATGACAGGCGGGCAATGGTAGTGGAGAGGAAGGTGTGTGGTATATCTGAAGAATGTGTGCTAAGAATCACGGGCAGGAATATTTGTTGGAAACTATAGGGGTATTCAAATTCCTATGTCTTATCTGATGTACTCTGGGGATGAATCATACTTCCACTGAGAGATACAGCTTCTGAAAGGAGCAAAAACTGTATCACATGAGTTAGGTAGGATAGGGGAAAGAGTTGAGAAGTACTGATCTAGGAAGTGTCATTGAATTTGAAAAGAAATGGGAAAATGGGGAAAGAATTACATGGACAGAGCAACTTATTTTGCACAGGGTTTCTTTTTGTGTGATAGATGTATGGTATGTTTTCATGAAAATGAAACTTTTGCAAATGCCATCAATCTTTAACAATCAAAAATTCGCTTGGCAAGAGAAGTCGCGCTGTATACAGAATTGTGGTTATTGTTACATTGTATTGTTTACTGTAAACCCGATCCAATATTGGTAAATATAATGTAGCAGAAACTGAACTGTTGTGAGCTATCTGGGCATCAGTCCAAGATATCATTAAAAATACTGCCTCAGACTAATTTGGGTTTATGAATAATATTTTAACAGCTAGAAATTGAGCCACATGGTGTAGCTTAAAAACTCTGAATCCACAAGATAGCAAGAATAGTGTAAGTGTATACTACATACTCAGTATTATACATTTGAACAGTAAATTTATATTTAAATTTATATTTACCTTTAAACTGTAAATGGCCACTCACTTAATATGATGTTATTTTTGAAGTTTACATAATAATCTGTTTTTTTTTTATGAATTTGAATGTGTTATAAACTAAAATATTAATTGATCTTCATTCAAGCCTAAAGAATAAGGAGAGGTTGCTGAAAAAGTGTTAAAGTGAAATTCAACACAAATTTTGGCATATGGTTCTGCACACAACTAGGGTTTATATTAGTATTTACTATAAAGATTGAAGGAAATAAAGTTGTTGGAAAAGTCAAATAACTTAATCCATTTGTTTATCAATAAAATAACTTTAAGAGCTTATTAATGTTTAGTTATAAAATATTAAGTATAAAATCAGCAGTGAGGTTTGATAAGTGAGATGATTCAAGAGAAAAATCCATATTTAGATATTTCTTTCCCCCAAAAGATATCTTTTTCTTTATGTGCTATTTTAATTAGTTTAAATTTTTTCTGAATATAAATTGATAAATTCCCATTAAAATGGTATGGGAAGGGCTTATTTTCTTTCACTGTTAGTATATAAAATATTTTTGCTGTGGAAAGATGTTCATTTTTTAAAGAATGAATTTTATATATTTCTCTTCTCAATAAATGTTTTATTCATTTTCCAGGTTAGCACTCTATGTATATGAATATCTGCTCCATGTAGGAGCTCAGAAATCGGCCCAAACATTTTTATCAGAGGTATGTTTTATATATTTTCTGCATTGCATTTTGATTTTTTATATAAATGAATGAAAAATATACTTTTAACAATTATTTGAAAAAAGTTGTTTTATATAGTGAATGCTCAGTTATCAATATTTGTAATATAGTCTTTGTAGATTATATATCAGTATTTTTAGTATCCCAAAATGCCATTTCTATGCCACTCAGTAACCTAACCACCTTGCATGGCAACAATAATCAAGAAAGCAAAGTTGCTTAAAAAAATACCATACCTCTAGTTCTAACAACATCTTATTTGGTCATTATTTATAATTTTGGAAAATGTGGTTTTTGTTTGCTTTTATTTTGCATAGATAATAGTTGATTGTTTAAAAAATATTTTGATAATCTTATTTTGATGACTTGTTAATCTTTATCTTTTCCCCTTTCAGTTTTTTCAGCTTTACATTTAAACTTTCTCATTCTGGTTCCTTTTCTTCTTCAGTCTACATTATAATGATAGGGATGAAGAGGGTATTGAGTTTTGTTATGTGGTAGGCACATAATGTGCCAAAGTACATTACATGTTACTTCTAATTCTTTTTTTATTAGAGTTTTATAGTTATACATAGTGTTTAGGTTCATCTTGACAAACTGATACATGCATGGAATTTGGTCTCAATTCATAATTCTCCCTCATCCCTCCCCCTTCTCCTTCCCATTCTCTTTCCTCTCTTCCATATTCCTTCCTCTACTCTACTAGACTTCCTTTCACTTGTCTCTTGATTTATATTTGATTGGTTCTTTCCACCTATATATAAAGGTGAAGTACTCTGTGGTACATTTGTATATGCACATAACATGATTAAAAATGGTTTTTTTTAGTTGTAGATGGACACAATACCTTTATTTTACATATATATGTAAAATATATATGTGTGTGTGTGTGTGTGTGTGTGTGTGTTACGTGGTGCTGAGAATTGAACCCTGTACTTCACACATGCTAGGCAAGCACTTGACTACTGAGTTACAACCCCGCCCCATATAACATGATTTTTAAAAAATTCATTCTGTATTTCCTCCTCTTACCTTTCCCTCCACTTTGTCTCTTGATCTCCTATATTACTCATTTTTCCTTTATCTTTATGTTATCCAATCCTTCCCTCCCCTTTTCATTTATTTTACTCTAGCTTCTGCATATGAGAGAAAACATTTAACCTTTGAGTTTCTGAGTTTGGCTTATTTCACTTAGCATGGTATTCTCCATCTCCATCCATTTACCAACAAATGCCATAATTTCATTTTTGTTTATGAATGATTAGAACTTCATTCCATATGTATATATGTATATATTGCAATTTCTTAATCCATTCATCTACTGATGGACACCTGAGTTGATTCCATAATTTAGCTCTTGTGAATTATGCTGCAATAAACATTGAGGTGGCTGTTATAACTGGTATTCCAATCCTAGATCCTTTGGGAAAATACCAAGGAGTGGGATAGCTGGGTCATTGTTCTCTTTAGTTTTTTGAGGATTCTTTGTAGTGCTTTCCAGAGTGGTTGAACTTGTCTGCAGTTCCACTAGTGATGTATAAGTGTACCTTTTTCCCCACAACCTTACCTGCATTTATTATTATTTGCATTCTTGATCATTGTCATTCTGACAGAAGTAAGAGGAAATCTTAGTATAGTTTTGATTTGGATTTCCCTGATTGCCTGAGATGTTGAACATTTTTTCATATATTTGTTGGGCATTTGTTTCTTCTTTTGAGAAATTTCTATTTAGTTCTTTTGCCTATTTATCGATTAGGTTATATTTTTTGGTGTTAAGTTTTTTGAGTTTTTTATATATTCGGATATTAAGCTATCAGAGGAGTAGTTGGCAAAGATTTTCTGCCATTCTGTAGGCTCTCTCTTAATGCTCTTAATTATTTCCTTTGATATGTAGAAGCTTTTTAGTTTGATGGCATCCCACTTATTGATTCTTAGTTTTATTTTTTTGTACTTTGGGGGTCTTGTTAAGGTACTCAGTGCCAGTACCTATATAATGAAGTGTTGACCCTGTGTTTTTTTCTTTGTTGTAAGATTTCTGGCCTAATTCCTTAATCTTTGATACATTTGATTTGAGTTTTGTCAAGGTTGAGAGATATGAGGGTCTAGTTTCATTTTCGACTATATCCAGTTATCCTAGCATCATTTATTTAAAAAGTTCTCTTCTCCAAAATATATTTTTGGCACATTTGTCAAATATCAGATGACTGTAGGTATGTTGATTTGTCTCTGTGTCTTCTGTTCCATTGGTCATCATGTCTATTTTTTATGCCAAGAGAAAGCTGTTTTTGTTTTTACTAACTGTTCAGTAGTATAATTTCAGATCAGGTATTGTGAAGTCTCTTGCTTTGCTTTTCTTGCTTGGTAGTGATTTGGCTATTCTGGGTCTCTTATTCTTTCAAATGAATTTAAGAATCATTTTTGCTAATTCTGTGAAGAATAAGATTGGTATTTTGATGGGGCTTGCATTGAATGTGTATATTGCTTTTGGGAGTATGGCCATTTTGATAATATTGACTCTGCCTATTCAGGTACATGGGATGTCTTTCCATCTTCTAAGGTCTTCTTCAATTTCTTTCTTCAGTATTCTAGAATTTTCATTGTACAGCTCTTTACCTCTTTGGTTAGATTAATTCCCAAGTATTTAAGTTTTTTTTTTTTTTTAGTTTATTGTAATGGGATAGTTTTCCTGATTTCTTCCTCAGCTGAAACACTGGTGGAGTATAGGAAAACTATTGATCTATGGATGTTGATCTTGTATCCTGCTACTTTGCTAAACTCATTTATAAGCTCTAGAAGTCTTATGATATAGTTTTTTGGGTTTTCTAGATATATTGTCAACAAACTAAGGTAGTTTGTCTTTTCCATTTCCTCTTCGTATCCCTTTGATTTCCTTTTCTTGCCTGGCCTTTCTGGATAATGTTTTGAGGACTATATTAATTGGAGTGGTAAGTGAACAGCTTTGTCTTATTCCTGATTTTAGAGAAAATGCTTATAGCTTTTTTTCCATTTTAGTATGATGTTGGCTTTGGGTGTCATTTATAGCCTTTATGATGTTGAAGCAAGTTCTTTTGATCCTTAGCTTCTCCAGTGTTTTTAAACACAAATGAGTGTTGGATTTTATCAAAGGCCTCTTCTGTATCTGTTGAGAGGATCATGTGATTTTGACCATAATTTTATTTAAGTGATGAATTACATTTATTGATTTGCATAATATTGAACCAATTTTCATCCCTAGAATGAAACCCACTTGATCATGGTGTATTATCTTTTCGATGTATTTTTTAAGGCAGTTTGCTAATATATTAAGGATTTTTGCATCTACATTAATCAGGGATATTGATGTGTAGTTTTCTTTCCTTGATGCATCTTTGTCTGGTTTTGCTTCACATAATGTATTTCGGAGTGTTCCCTCCCTTTCAATTCATGGAATAATTTTAGAAAGACTGGTACTAGTTCTTTTGTAAAGGTTTGGTAGAACTCAGCTGAGAATTTATCTGGTCCTGGGTTTACTCTTTTGGGAGGCTTTTAATTGCTGTTTCAATTTCATTACTTGATATTGGTCTGTTTAGGTTTCTTGTATCTTTCTGATTCAATTTGGGCAGGTCATATGTGTCCAGAATTTTGTCAATGTCTTCCAGATTTTCCAGTTTATTAGAGTATAAATTTTCAAAATAGATTCTGATAATCCTTTGGATTTCAAAAGGGTCTGTGGTGATATATCCTTTTTTACCACTGTTCTTATTGATTTGGGTCTTCTCACACTTTCTTTTGGTTAATTTGATTTAGGGTTTGTCCATCTTATTTATCTTTTCAAAGAACCAATTCTTTGTTTCATTGATCCTGTATATCAATTTTTTTTATTCTGTAATTCATTGATTTTGGCTCTGATTTTAATTTCCTAGTTTTTACTGATTTTGGAATTTGTTCTTTTTCTGAGGCCTTCAGGTGGAGCATAATCTTATTTATTTGAGATCTCTCTAATTTTTTAATGTAGGAACTCAGTGCTATAAATTTGCCTCTTAGAACTGTGTTCACACTCTCCCAGGGATTTTGATATATCTCTATTCTCATTTATTTCTAAGAATTTATTTATTTGTATTCTCATTTCTTCTTTGATCCATTCTTCATTTAAGAGAGTATTGTTCAATCTTCATGTGTTTAGGTGGTTTCTATTATTTTTCTTTTTTTCTTTCCTTTAGTTGTTGATGGACCTTTTTAAAATTCATTTATTTATATGCAGTGCTGAGAATCAAATTCAGTGCCTCAAACATGCTAGGCAAGTACTCTACCACTGAGCCAAACCCCAGCCCTTCTTATTTTTTATTTTTCTTGCTGCTGATTTGTAGCTTCAGTCCATTATGATCTGATAGGATATATAGGATTACATTGAGGTTTTTTTTTTTTTTTTTTTTTTTTTTGGTAATTGCTAAGATTTGCTTTGTGGCCTAGAATTTGATGTATTTTAGAAAGAGTTCCATGTGCAGCTGAGAACATGAATTCAGCAGTTTTGGGATGGAATAGTTTAGAGATATATTAAATCCATTTGATTTAAAGTGTTATTTAGGTTGGAGATACCTTTATTGATTTTATGTTTTGATGGCCTGTCTGTTGGTAATAAAGGTATGTTGAAATCACCCAGTATTATTGTATTGTATTGGAGTCTATGTGAGATTTATTCAATTTCATGGAGGTTTTTAGTTTATTTAAAAATGTTTTTTTAAATGTAATTGGGTGCATTAACATTTGGGGCATTAATATTTACTATCCTTATCTCTTCTTGTCAGATTATTCCCTTTCCTAGGATGTAGACATCTTCTTTGTCTGTTCTGATTAATTCTTGCTTGAAATCGGCTTTGTCAGATAAGAGAGTAGCTACTCTTCCTTGTTTTAGTGGTCTGTATGCATGGAATATTTTTACCTTTCCTTTTATCTGTGAATGTCTTTGCCTGTGAGTCTCTTGTAAATAGTATATAGTATATTTTTTTTTGATCCATATTACTAATCTGTATCTTTTTTTTTTCTGCCTTTTTTTTTAATTTATTCTTTTATTTATTGATTCATTGAACACAAATGGAGTACAGCTATTGTTTCACTGGTTGTACACAAAGTAGAGTCACACCATCTGTGCATTCATGCATGTACACAGGGCAATGGTATCTGTCACACATTGTTATTAATTTTACCCCCCACCCACCCCCACCCCTCCCTTCCCTCTATGCTAGCTATCTTTCCTCCATTCTTGCCATCTTTCCCCCCCACATTATGCATCATCATTCATATATCAGAGAGACCATTCGGCTTTTGGATTTTTGGGATTGGCTGATCTCACTTAGCATAAGAGTTTCCAACATCATCCATTTACCTACAAATACCATAATTTTATTCTTCTTTATGGCTGAGTAATATTCCATTGTGTATATATACCACAGTTTCTTTATCCATTCATCTACTGAAGGGCATCTAGGTTGATTCCATAATGTAGCTATTGTGAATTGAGCAGCTATGAACATTGATGTGGCTGCATCACTGAGGCAATCTGATTTTAAGTCCTTTGGGTATAGGCCAAGGAGTGGGATAGCAGGGTCAAATGGTGGATCCATTCCAAGTTTTCTAAGGAATCTCCACACTGCTTTCCAGAGTGGCTGCACCAACTTGCACTCCCACCAGCAATGTATGAGTGTACCCTTTTCCCCACATCCTCGCCAACACCTGTTGTTGCCTGTGTTCTTGATAAAAGACATTCTAATTGGGGTAAGATGAAATCTTAAGGTGGTTTTGATTTGCATTTCTCTTATAACGAGTGATGTTGAACATTTTTTCATAAATCTGCTGATTGCTTGTAGATCTTCCTCTGTAAAGTGTCTGTTCATTTCCTTGGCCCATTTATTGATTGGGTTATTGGTGTTCGTGGTGTAAAGATTTTTGAGTACTTGGTAGATTCTGGAGATTAGTGCTCTGTCCGAAGTGTGTGTGGCAAAGATTTTCTCCCACTCTGAAGGCTCTCTCTTCACATTGCTGATTGTTTCCTTTGCTGAGAAGAAGCTTTTTAGTTTCACTCTATCCCAATCATTGATTCGTGCTTTTATTTCTTGCGCTTTGGGAGTCATGTTAAGGAAATCTGGTCCTAGGCCAACATGATGAAGATTTGGACCTATTTTCTCTTCTATTAGGTGCAGAGTCTCTGGTCTGATTTCTAGGTCCTTGATCCACTTTGAGTTGAGTTTTGTACAGGGTGAGAGATATGGGTTTAGTTCCATTTTGCTGCATATGGATTTCCAGTTTTCCCAGCACCATTTGTTGAAGAGGCTGTCTTTTCTCCATTGCATGTTTTTGCCTCCTTTGTCAAGTATGAGATACCTGTACTTATTTGGGTTTGTCTCTGTGTCCTCTATTCTGTACCATTGATCTACCTGCCTATTTTGGTACCAATACCATGCTGTTTTTGTCACTATTGCTCTGTAGTATAGTTGGAGGTCTGGTATTGTGAAACCCCCTGCTTCGCTCTTCTTGCTAAGGATTGCTTTAGCAATTCTGGGTCTCTTATTCCTCCATATGAATTTCATGATTGCTTGCTCTATTTCTATGAGGTCCATCATTGGGATTTTAATTGGAATTGCATTGAATTTGTATAGCATTTTTGGAAGTATGGCCATTTTGACAATATTAATTCTGCCTATCCAAGAGCATGGGAGATCTTTCCATCTTCTCAGATGCTCTTTAACTTCTTTCTTTAGCGTTCTGTAGTTCTCAGTGTAGAGGTCTTTCACATCTTTTGTTAGATTGATTCCCAAGTATTTTATTTTTTTTGAGGTTAGTGTGAATGGGGTAGTTTTCCTAATTTCTCTCTCAGAGGATGCATCACTTACAAATAAAAATGCATTAGATTTATGAGCATTAATTTTATATCCTGCTACTTTGCTAAATTCATTAATGAGTTCCAGTAGTTTTCTGGTGGAATTCTTAGGATCTTCTAGATAGAGAATCATGTCATCAGCAAATAGGGATAGTTTGATCTCTTCTTTTCCTATTCGTATTCCTCTAATTTCTTTGGTCTGTCTAATTGCTCTGGCTAGAGTTTCAAGAACAATGTTGAATAGTAGTGGCGAAAGAGGGCATCCCTGCCTTGTTCCAGTTCTCAGGGGGAATGCTTTCAATTTTTCTCCATTTAGAATGATGTTAGCTGTGGGCTTGGCATAAATGGCCTTTACAATGTTAAGGAATGTCCCCACTCTCCCTATTTTTTCTAGTGTTTTGAGCATGAAGGGGTGCTGTATTTTATCAAATGCTTTCTCTGCATCTATTGAAATAATCATGTGGTTCTTGACCTTAAGTCTGTTGATGTGGTGAATTACATTGATTGATTTCCGGATGTTGAACCAACCTTGCATCCCTGGGATGAAACCCACTTGATCATGGTGCACTATCTTTTTAATATGCTTTTGTATGCGATTCGCTAAAATTTTGTTAAGAATTTTTGCATCTATGTTCATTAGAGATATGGGTCTGAAATTTTCTTTCCTTGATGTGTCCTTCTCTGGTTTTGGTATCAGGGTGATATTAGCTTCATAGAATGAGTTTGGAAGGGTTCCCTCCTCCTCTATTTCATGAAATACTTTGAGGAGTATTGGAATGAGCTCTTCTTTGAAGGTCTTGTAGAACTCGGCTGTGAATCCATCTGGTCCTGGACTTTTCTTTGTTGGTAGGCTTTTGATGACTTCCTCTATTTCATTGCTTGAAATTGATCTATTTAAGTTGTGTATGTCCTCCAGATTCAGTTTGGGTGGCTCATATGCCTCTAGGAACCTGTTGATGTCTTCCAGGTTTTCTATTTTGTTGGAGTATAAATTTTCAAAGTAGCTTCTTATTATGTTTTGTATTTCAATTGTGTCTGTTGTAATATTTCCATTTCCATCGCGAATTTTAGTAATTTGGAGTTTCTCTCTCCTTCTCTTTGTTAGCGTGGCTAAGGGTTTATCAATTTTGTTTATTTTTTCAAAGAACCAACTTTTTGTTTCGTCGATTTTTTGAATTGTTTTTTTTGTTTCAATTTTGTTGATTTCAGCTCTGATTTTGATTATTTCCTGTCTTCTACTACTTTTGGTGATGATCTGTTCCTCTTTTTCTAGGGCTTTGAGCTGTAATGTGAGGTCATTGATTTGTTGACTTTTCATTCTTTTATTAAATGCACTCTCTGCAATGAACTTTCCTCTTAGCACTGCTTTCATGGTGTCCCAGAGATTTCGATATGTTGTATCTTTATTCTCGTTGACCTCTAAGAATCTTTTAATTTCCCCCCTAATGTCTTCTGTTATCCATGTATCATTCAATAGCATATTATTTAATCTCCAGGTCTTGGAGTAGTTTCTGTTTCTAACTTTCTCGTTGATATCTAGTTTCATTCCATTATGATCTGATAGTATACAAGGTAGTATCTGTATGTTTTTGTATTTGTTAAGAGTAGCTTTGTGGCATAACATATGGTCTATTTTAGAGAAGGACCCATGCGCTGCTGAGAAGAAAGTGTATTCGCTTTTTGATGGATGGAATATTCTATATATGTCCGTTAAGTCCAGATTAGCGATTGTGTCATTGAGTCCTATAGTTTCTTTATTCAATTTTTGTTTGGAAGATCTGTCCAACGGTGAGAGAGGAGTGTTAAAGTCTCCGAGTATTACTGTGTTTTGGTCTATTTGATTCCTGAAATTGAGAAGGATCTGATTGACATACATGGATGCGCCATTGTTTGGTGCATAAATATTTATGATTGTTATGTCCTGTTGATTTATGCTACCTTTAAGCAATATGAAATGTCCTTCTTTATCCCTTCTGACTATCTTTGGTTTGAAGTCTGCTTTGTCTGAAATGAGGATGGAAACCCCAGCTTTTTTACTCAGTCCGTGTGCATGGTATGCTTTTTCCCAACCTTTCACCTTTAGTCTGTGGGCATGTTTTTCTATGAGATGAGTCTCTTGTAGGCAGCATATTGTTGGGTCTTTCTTTTTAATCCAGTCTGCCAGTCTATGTCTTTTGATTGATGAGTTTAGGCCATTTACATTCAGGGTTATTATTGAGATATGACTTGTATTTCCTGTCATTTTAGCTTTTTTAGGGTTTTTAGCTTAACTTTGTTTCTCCTTTGATGGACTCTTTCTTTAGGGTAGTTCCTCCCCATGATGACTGAGATTGTTATTTTTCGTTTCTTCCTCTTCGAATATTTTGTTGAGAATGTTCTGTAGGGCAGGCTTTCTCTTTGTGAATTCTTTAAGCTTTTGTTTATCATGGAAGGATTTTATTTCGTCATCAAATCTGAAGGTAAGTTTTGCTGGATATAAGATTCTTGGTTGGCATCCGTTTTCTTTCAGAGCTTGAAATATGTTGTTCCAGGCCCTTCTTGCTTTTAGGGTCTGGGCTGATAAATCTGCTGATATCCGTATCGGTTTCCCCCTGTAGGTAATCTGATTCTTTTCTCTCGCAGC
>JAJEJO010000578.1:387876-449497 GCA_020662805.1 Glaucomys volans | reverse complement strand
AATGTGCCTTGGTGTGGATCTGTTGTAATTCTGTGCATTTGGTGTCCGGTAAGCTTCTTGTAATTGATTTTCCATCTCATTCATCATATTAGGGAAATTTTCTGATAATATTTCCTTGAATAGATTATTCATACCCTTGGTTTGTATCTCTGCGCCTTCCTCAATCCCGATTACTCTTAAATTTGGTCTTTTCATGATGTCCCATATTTCTTGGAGGGTTCGTTCATGATTCCTAACCATCTTCTCTGTTTGTTCGACTTTGTTTTCAAGATTAAATATTTTGTCTTCATTGTCTGAGGTTCTGTCTTCCAAGTGATCTATTCTGTTAATTATGCTTTCTATTGAGTTTTTAACTTGGTTTATTGTTTCCTTCATTTCCTTGTTTCCTTCAAGAATTTCTGTTTGTTTTTTCCTCAGAATTTCTATCTCTTTATTGAAGTAATTTTTTGCTTCCTGCAATTGCTCTATTAACTGATTATTCATAGCCTGATTCTGCTCTCTCGTCACATCATTCTCTTCTCGGATCACTTTAATTATGAACATTCTGAACTCCATTTCTGTCATTCCTTCTACCATGCTGTCTTTGGGTTCTCTTGATATGTCATCTAGGTTTAATTGGGACACTTTCTTCCCGTGTTTTCTCATGGTGCTCGTGTATCTTCCCCTCTGTTGCTTGAGCGGTGTTTGATCAAGCGGTGACCCCAGAAAGGTGCTGTCCCACTACCTCCAGGTTGGGAATGATCAATGCTTCTGGGCAGAGGCAGCCTAGTGTTGATAGACAATTAGATACAGCAAGGTGGTAGACTCCGGGCCTGGGTGTGGGCCTGGGCACTAGTTCAAGTTGGGGTGGTGTCACAGAACTGTGCTCAGTGATGGAGACACTGGGCTTGAGAGCCCAGGCTGACCTGAACTCCTCGCTGGGGGTTCAGGCAGTGGCAGGTGGTTGCTCTCTCCTGGGGACACTGTAAGCTATTGCCAAAGGCCCAAAGCTCCCTGCCCGATCACTCCAGACACTGCTGACACTGCTGGCGGCCCCAGGAAGCTGGAAATGGACCCCCACTGCCAGGGAAGCCGCCAAACTCAGAGCAGTTCCACCTCCCCGCCGGGGTCAGCGATTCCAGGGGCTTCGGGCCAACCTCTCCAGGTGCGGCTAGAGGGCCTGGGAAGCCCAAGATGGGCACTCTCCGCCAGGGAAGCTGGGGGGAGTGGCACTGAATAGTTCCCACTTCCCGCCAGAGACTGCGTTCCCAGAGTTTCCCGGTTGAAGCTCCCCTGAAGCAGCCGAAGGCCCCAGGAAGCTGGTAATGAGCCTTCTCCGCCAGTTAAGCCACCAAAATGGCGTGGGGTAGTTCCATCTCTCCGCCAGAGTCCACGATCACAGAGTTTCCCGGACGCCTCTGAATGCCCCAGGTAGCCTGAGATGCTCGGTCTCTGCCTGGGAGGCCGCCGGCTGGTGCCGGAGCCACGGCCAGTGACTCCAAAGCGCTATTGGGGACCCGCACTCACTTGTTGGCTGGCGCAGACCCAGGTCGGTGGCTCCGAAGCAGCTGCAGGGTCAGGCGCTCCCGGATCGTAGCTGCCCGCGGCGGGCCGAGCCCAGCCCGGCTGAGTTGGTTCTGGAGCGGCACCTGGGGACCCCTTATATGTGCTTTGAATATAAAATCTCGTTGAGAGTCATATTCCTGCTGTTTGAATCCCGAGCAAGTAGGAATCCACGGAGCAAGTAGGAATGCAGCCTTCCTCTAATCTGCCATCTTGGATCCCCGTGTATCTTTTAATTGGGAAATTGAGACCATTAACATTCAGCATTAGTATGGATATGTGTTTATGGTTTCCTGCCATTTTGGTTTTTTGCTGTGTTTTGTCCTGTCTTGGTTATCATTTAGTGGGTTATTCTTCTATTGAACTTCCTCTGGGAGGTTTGGGAATTGTTTTTAGTTCCTCGGTGTGCAGGTTATCTTTGAGTATTCTTTGTAGTGCTGGATTGGTGCTCATAATTTCTTTTAGTTTATTCTTATTGTGGAAAGTTTTAATTTGCCTCTGGAATTTGAAACTGAACTTTGCTGGGTATAGTAACCACAGCTGGCAGTTACTTTCTTTTAGGCCTTGGAATATTTCATTCCTGGCCCTCCTTGATTTTAGGGTCTGGACTGAGAAATCAGAAGTGAGCCTTATTGGTTTGCCTCTAAATGTGACCTGATGTTTTTCTCTTGCAGCTTCTAATATTCTTTCCTTATTTTCTATGTTAGGAATTTTGACTAAGATAGGTCTTTGTGAGCTTCTTATTTAAATAGGTCTATTTGGAGTCCTATAATCTCTTGTATGTGGATGTATATCTCATTTCTGATATGGGAAAAGTGTTTCGTAATTATCTTATTGAAAACGTTCTTTATGCCTTTAATTTGTATCTTCATGTTCTCTTTTATCCCAGTGTTTCTCAGGTTTGATTTTTTAATGTTGTCTCAGAGTTCTTGTATATTCTGGTCATATTCTATAATTTTTCTCCTTTATTGTATTATGTGTACTCAAGATCATTTAGTCTGTCTTCAAGGCCTGGAAATTCTGTCTTCAAGAGCTGAGGTTCTATTTTCTATGCATTCTAATCTGTTAGTGATGCCTTCAAATGAATTTTTAATTTGATTAATTATGTCCTTCATTTCTAGGAGTTCTGCTTGGTTTCTTTGCACTGTTTCTGTTTGTTTGTTTGTTTGTTTATTTTTTCAAGACACTGGAGACATTTTTATTCAGCCTTTTAGTTTACATGAGGTAAAAGGCCAAACAGTTTTTCTCCTTAACCAATATTTTATGCAGCTGTAGTAAAATATTTTAGACTTCTGGGACTTAAAAGGGATTACATTTCTTAAAAGTTGTTCAAGTAAATAAATTTTAACTTAACACTGAATTTGCCAGTTGACTCTTCCCTTAGAAACAAGCTCTAATTAAGTTTCAAGGCCAAGTTTCGTCATTGTTGTTGTCATCTTTAAATCTTAAGCACTTAGTTACTTCAATCAGTATCCACTAATTCTACTTCAAAAATGAGTTTTGCATTTGGTGGAATTTTGGCATCAGGCTGTCCTTTCTTTCCGTAAAGCGATTCTGGTTCAATCTCCAGTCTAGCCTTTTCTCCTTTACTCATAGTCAAGAGTGCTTTGTCCCATCCTCTGATAACTTTGCCTACTCCAACCTTAAAACTTAAGGACTTGTCATTTTTCTTCTTCTTTGAACTTGTTTGAATGTGGGTATCAAATACAGTCCCATCCTGAAGTGTTCCTGTATACCAACAGGGAACAACATCTCCTTTTTTGGGAAAGTAGGTTTTATCTCCCTTTTTTAGAACAGATTTTGTATATTTTGGAGGACCCTTATCCAGAGTCTCTTCAGACTTGGTTTCTTTGGGTTTATCTTCATTAAACTTCACTTTTTTCACTTGCTCGGACACTTTATTTACACTTTCAGTACCTTTGAATCACTTACTCTCAACAGATGGTTATAGGCTGTAACCAAATGGTCCTTATTAGCTGTCTGAATACATTTTTAATGTTGCATAATAATTTATGTTCTGCAAGAAACGAGTCTGAACCGTGATCCTGTAGAAACTTGATAATGTCCTTCTTGGGCAGCTGCTCACTGCGCCGCTGCTCCACAGTCCACGCCCGCTGCGGAGCAACCGCCGCCATCTTCCCCCGCTGGCCTGTTTCTGTTTTTTTATTAAAGTGGTTTTTCATCTCCTGCAGTCGTGTTTGATTGTGCTTGCTGCTTGTGTTTGCCTGTATATACCATAAAGTTTCTGTCATCTGGACTTTCCTCAGTGCTGTGTTCCTGTAACTGCTCTCTTAATTCCTTCCTTAGATCTTCTTTTAGATCACTGAACGTGATAGTAGTCAGTTTTTTATAATCTTTGGGATTTCATCCATCTCATGATCAGTGGAATCCATTGTTGGGGGATTTTGGATTGTGGGAAGAGATTTGTTTATTTCCTTATGTTTTTAGGAGTCTTCAACTTGTGCATCAATTGATGTGGATTCCCCTACCTCTTTTAATGCATATCCTTTTGTGTGTAATTATCTTATTTATTCTGGGACTTCTCTTTTTTTCTGGCACGGAGGGTGCGTACCAGAGATTGAACTAGGAGCACTCGGTCACTGAGCCACATCCCCAGCCCTATTTTTTGTATTTTATTTAGAGACAGGGTCTCACTGAGTTGCTCAGTGCCTCACTTTTGCAGAGGCTGGCTTTGAACTCTCAATCCTCCTGCCTCAGTTTCCTGAGCATCTGGGATTATAGGCATGTGCCATCACGCTGCACAACTTCTTTTTTGTGATATGAGTAGATGCCACAGGGTGGGACCTCATGTCCCTCTTGGATTGTTCCTCACTGGGTATTGTTCTTTGTTGGATCCTTTTTGTTGGTTTGGGGCTTTTGTCTCCTCACTTTAGTTGGAGTAATGTCAGGGCTGAGGTAGAGTAGATTGTGTGTGGCTCGGGATTCACTATTGCTTGGTTGGGATGTATTTCTCAAGTGCAGGATCTCTACTCTGATTTTGAAGTGTCCCAATCTCTTTCCAGCTCCTCTTAGAAGTGTTGGGGCAGGGGGAGCCAGGAGTGGCACTTATGTCAGCAACAAATGTACAACTTTATATTAAGTGTCCTTTGACGTCTGTAATACTATTTACCTCTCCATGAAGCTGTACACCTGAGCTGTGTGCTTTGATCCTGAGCCAGGCATGACTTGGAGTGCCATCTTCAAAATCCCCTCTCGTTCTTTTAAGAAATCTACAAGGCATATTATTGCTGTTTTATTGATTAGAACAATAGAGTCAGAGAATTTATGTAAATGTATCATAGTTACATAGCTTAGTGAATTATAGAAACAGAATTCAAACCTAGGTGCATATTAATTCTAAGGTACATGTTTTTTCCTCTGTATCTCTGCTGTACAGTATGGTAGCCACTCGCTATGTGTGGATTTTGAGCACTTGAAATATAACTAATGAAATTGATAAGTGCTATATTTTGTGAAGTACACGTTACATTTTAAAGGCTTATTTTGAACAAATAATATAAAATATCATTATTACTTTTTAAAAATTTGACCACATTAATATTTTGGATATATTGGATAAAATAAAATGTATTAATAAAATAAATTTTATCTTTGTAGTTAATATGGCTATTTGACAATTTAAAATGACATAGATGACCCTAATTTGTAACTCATGTTTGTATTTCTATTGGACAGTGCTACTTGAAATCACATTTTGTCTAGTGATGTGAGTGTGTTCCCTACCAGATCAAGGACACAAAAGGCAATTCATTGCCCATAGTGCCCTGCATAATGTATAGATTTTTTGAGAGTAATTTTCTCCCCAAACATATAATAAACTATACTATTTCTAGTTAGTTTATGTGGATTAGCAGGCCCTATTTGGAAATTAGGAATTTTAGAGGTTTAATCTTAACATGTTATTAATTAATCAATTAATTAATTAGTGAAGAACTCTAAAACATTGTTTTCTGTTCAAGGGTTTCTATATAAACATTATACTTCAATATTTTGTTTTACTAGACAACATTTTGACAGTCTGTCTAAGTCCGAATGAATGGATGTTATTCTCTTACATTACTGAAAACTTATACAATGTGTATAGGGGTGTGAATGCTTTAATTAAAGGGATCAAAGGAGATTTCACCCTTAGTCATGGGATTTTTAACATTTTAATATATGTGCAAATGTACATTATTTTTATATTATTTAAAAATGTAAATATAGAAGATACATTCTCTTAAATTATCTGAGTTTAGAGAGGGAAGCCTGGAGATAGATTTGTGATAGCTCTTTGCTGACTATACCCTAGCATTCTTACTAATTTCAGTTGGTTAAATTTCAATAGCTTGATATTTCCTTCCTCACATTTTTAATTTTTGCACTATCCAGCTGCTTGTGTTTATCTGTGTATACTGTAAAGTTTCTGTCATCTGGGCTTTCCTCGGTAGTGTGTTCCTTCTAAGTTCTCCTTCCCTTCTTTTCTCAGAAAGCTTAAAAATCCCTATTCTTAGAGAGGCTTTCTCAGGTTCTTTTTCTGAGCTGACAGTACATTCTGCCAGGGCTGGTACATGAAAGACCTTTACATACTATGCCAGGTGGTTTGCACTTTATCTTCTTGGCCAAATGGGCATTTAGAAAGTTTTAAAGTAAAGAATAACATTATTAAATATGTACTCTGATGTCTGTTTGACCTTATTTCTTACATATGCAGAGTGAAAAATAAGAGAAATAAGAGAATGTAATATTTTAAAACTCTTCACGCCACTTAGGATTGCTGTCTCTTCATTTTTCTTTGGTCATGTGGAAGTGTAAGGCTGCTTATTGTAGAATGAATTCTTAGTTTAGCCCTAAAGAACTATCTTGTTTAGATTCTCCCTAGTCTATTCCTAGTTTTTTACCTCATTCAAAACTGTTACACAAAGAACTTAAAATGGAGGGATATACCTATTTTTGTTGATTATTCTGATAAATGATTGATGTGACACCAATTATTATTATTATTTTTGATTCAGTGTACACAAATGGGGTCCAACTTTTCATTTCTGTGGTTATACATGAAGTAGAGTCATGCCATTTGTGTAATCATCCATGTCCATAGGGTAATGATGTTTGTCCCTTTCCATTATCTGTCCTTCCCTTCACCCCCTCTCCACCCCTTATTTCCCTCTACACAATTCATCCTTCCTCCGTTCTTCCCTTACCACCCCTCCCATTATGTATCATCTTCCACTTATCAGCGAAAACATTCGACCTTTGACCTTTTGTTTTTTGGGTTTGGCTTATCTCACTTAGCATGACATTCTTCAACTCCATCCACTTACCTGCAAATGACATAATTTTATTTTTCTCTATGGCTGAATAGTATTCCATTGTGTATATATACCACAGTTTCTTTATCCATTCATCTAATGAAGGGCATCTATGTTGGTTCCACAATCTAGCTATTGTGAATTGAGCTGCTATAAACATTGATGTGGCTCTGTCACTGTAGTATGTGAATTTTAAATCCTTTGGGTATAGGCCAAGGAGTGGGATAGCTGGGTCAAATGGTGGTTCCATTCCAAGTTTTCTAAGGACTCTCCATACCAATTATTTAGAGATCAAATGTTCTCACTCTGGTTCAAGGAAGGGTAGAATACCTCTTTCAACTTTGACATTCTCCCTCAGATTGTGAATGAGTATGATGTTTAATGAGCTCTTTTGACTCAGGATTTTCTTGGCCATTTCTTTTATTTGTATGGACTCATTGTTATGGGTGAAGTTATGAGGTCAAATTTGAAATCCAGGCATCATCTCAACAAGTAAGAACAGCCCAATCTTTCATTTGGGCTTAGCCTTTCTAAAAGTGCCCTTGACTTAATCCATCAGAAATTGGAATGCTCTTGATGGATTTTGTTATTGGATAGAAGATTGGAGGACATAATTATTTTTAGCCCAGCTTTTTTTTTCTTAATTAAAAAAAGATAGCATTAAACTAACAGTAGAAATCAAATCATTTGTTTTACTATTTCGATGTTATCTTTGATTTATGAAAGATTTAAAACCACTACCTGTATCCTAAATATAGTTTGTATGAGTTTTCATTTTCTTACTCCTAGGGAGAGAGAATTTTTTATTTTAGAAATATTCTCAATACGAAGACTTCTGCTTTATTATCTATCAACATTCAGAAACTATAAACAAAATGTAAGAAATCTTTCTAATTTTATATCATTTTTTTGTTACTTTGGATTCATCAGAAGCTTTTTTTTTCTAGTTTTATTATTTTCTTTTATTTTAAAAATTTTAAAAATTTTTTTGATTTGCAGTGCTGGGGATTAAACCCAGGGCCTTGAGCAGGCTAGGCAAGTGCTCTACCACTGAGCCACATCTGTGCCCTTTGTTATACTGTTTTAATATATGTTGGTTGCTGACATTTTTCATGGTATTCATGCTTCAGAAAGAGACTGAGTATCCTTAACAAATAAAATTGAGAATTAGAATGTTGCTGAGATTATAGATTCTTTCTCCACCTTAAATTCTTTTACTTGTTATGATACATTCCTATCCCTTATTTGTCATAGGTTAATCAAGTTACTCTGAAATAGAGACTCAAAAACATCTAATAGATTGGTTCTTAAGATTGTATTAGGATCTGCATTGCACATAACCATAGAAATGAAAAGTTGTACCCCATTTGTGTATAATGAATCAAAATACAGTCTGTAAAACTTAAAAAAAAATTGTATTAGGATTGCTAAGGTATTGAACTCCGTAGACTTCAAAGTTCTATTCTGTCTTTCACCTATAGGAAAAGAGTAAATAAAGTTATTATTTCTTAACCTGTTTCTTCAACTTGAATTTTGAGGCAATACCTTTGTACTATGCAAGAGTAATAGCTTTGGGCCAGACTTTCTGGGTTTGAATTATGTTTCACATCTTTAATTTGGTTTTCTTAATTATAGAAAGAAATAATCATAATGCTTCTGAACTGTGCTAAGGTTTAAACGAATTAATGTGCATAAATTGTTTAGAATAGTTCCTGGCAGGTAGTAAATGCCCCAAAATGTTAGTTTTTAAATTTGTGATTGATATTTTTCTATGTAATGTAGTTTTTTTTGTTAGTGTCAGGTGTAAATATATATCCTGTCTGTATATGTATGTGTCACCTGTCTGTCACTTGGATGGCCCACAGTCCTCCTTCCTTTCGATACTACCCTTTCTATCAAAATGGCTCCCGCCCTAGTCCCTAATATTGTAGGCTGTCAAGTTTTCTCCAACATCTCTGAGCCTTACGTGAAGGCACTAAGGGTATTCTTGCTGTAATTTCTTGCTCCTGTTGAGTATTACAGTTCCATTCTGCTGCTCTCTCTTAAGGCTAATCCTTTTTATTATGCTTGAAATTTTGTTTCCTTCATAACTTGAAAGCTCTATTAACTAATTTCTCTTGTATATAAAGGATTCTTATAGAAGGTCAGGGGATAGCTGAAAAAAATTAAACATTGTATGGGCAACAACATTAACTTGAATATTAGACACAAACTCTTTTTTTGATATTGCCATAAAGAGTTTCTAGCTATTTCCCTATTGGTTCAATTTGCCTTTAATCCTATTGACTTCTTGAAACCTCTCCCATTTTCTCTTTTTCTGAATTCCCCTGGGTAACACAACATTCTTCCTGAGATATGTTATTAGTTTCCTAAATTCTTCTTATGTAGAATAATAATAATTAACAAGTGTGTTAGTCAGCTCTTCATTGTTGTGGCCTGACAGACAACTGAGAGGAGGAAAGCTTTAGTTTGAACTCACGATTTCAGAGATTTAGTCCATGGTCAACTGACTCCAGTGCTTTGAATCCAAGGTGAGAGAGAACATAATGGCAGAAGGGCATGGTGGAAGAGTGATACCATGTTCAAAATAGCCAGAAAGCGGGCGGTGGGGAGGGTTTTTTTTTTTTTTTTTTTTTTTTTTTTTTTGTACCAGGGTTTGAACCCAGGGAAACTTAACCATTGAGCCACATCCCCAGCCCTTAACAATTTTTTTTAAAAGAATTATTTATATTTTGAAACAGGGTCTTGCTAAGTTGCTCAGCGTTTTCTTAGTGGCTGAGGCTGGCTCTGAATTTGCAATCCTCCTGCCTCAGCCTCCTGAGCCACTGGGATCATAGATGTGTGCCACAATTCTCAGCAGAAGATGAACCCTTCTAGGGCATGCCCCCAGTAACTCATCTGTTGTATTTACCATGCAGTTAGTCCATTCAAACTAGGTTGAACTGGTCAGGTCACAGTCTCATAATCTAATCATTCCAGCTTTAAATATTCCTGCATTAACAATGGAGCTTTTGGGGGTCACCTCTTATCCACACCATAACACTGAGTATTTGTTTTGCTTTTTAGAAGTCTTTCCTCTCATACCATTCCTAAGGACCTCTGATTTTATGAATCAAAGCATAGAACCCTTTTCCCTTAAGAGGACATCTTCCTTCCTTTTAAAGCAAACAGCACTGCCCCATAAAACTTCCTGTGATTATAAAAAGGATATTTGTGCTGTCTAATAAGGTCCCTACTAATCATATGTGACCATGGAGTACTTGACATGTGGCTGGTGCAAAAGGAATATTAAGTTAATTTAAATTATGGGAGCCACATATGAATAGTGGGTATCATGTTAAATAGCACAGTTTTAGATTGTCTACTTCAAAGTACAGTCAGATTTCTTTTCCTGTTAAACTTATGTTGGTTTTAATTTTTGAAGTGAGATATAAGATATTTTATGTAAATTTTATTTTTTGTTTACATTTAGTTTAGTGTATAGATATACCCATACATGGAATATTTTAGAAAATTTGTGGGAATGTTAGGTTGTATCTAAGCTAGAAGTCTCAGCAATTTTATCTGGGAACAAATCTGTATATAGGTATACAGAGTCTTCCTAACACAGGATTTGCTTTTTTTTCTTTTATGGTATTAAGAGAATTTTTGAATATTCATTCAAATTCAAAAAACTATTATGAAAGATTCAGAAATATGCTGAAAAGTTTGGATCCCGTGAGTTTCTAACCTGCTACTGTGCTGCTGGAGAGGTTGTTGAAATGGGTTTGAATATGCCCAAAAGATACTATGTCGACAGTGCCACAACTTCCAAAAAGGTGCTGCTAACATCCAGAATTACCCCATCCCTGCTGTTGCTGCTGCTGCTGCTTGGAGCAGCAGCACCAATAGCTTCACTTTTGAAGCCAGAGGCAGGAAGTTTCTCTTCTTCCTCCTGCCTTTTGATCTCCTGCTAGTGTCCCCTGATGTCAGAACTTAATAGGAAGCCAGCTGGCAAGGAGAATAAGAAATATAATTTCCAGAATCCCAGCTATAAGTATAGAATAGAGTACAGAAAGGTGGATGTGAAGCTGAGAGACAGTATGTAAATTATTAGTAGCAGCATACGTTGCCAGATGCATTCCTTGCAAATAAAGATGAAAAGTTAAGCAAATGTGTATGTGCTTGTGTGTGCATGTGAGCACACTTGTTTGTTTGTGTGTATCATTTTTTCTTTGCACATGTTAGTTTATTATACACATTGTTCTATGTTTTGATTATTTTGTTTTTTGCTAGATTTTGGAAATTGTTTTACATTGATTCATGAAATGTCATAATTCTCCTTTTATGGTTGTAGAATATTTCATTCCATGATATTTGCTGTGATATATTTCATCAAACCCCTACTGAAGGAAATTTAGATTATTTTCTATCTTTTGCAATTATAAATAATGCTTTAATGAAGACTGTTTCATATATAAGAAGAAATATATATGTACATATATAAAACTTTGCATATCTGACTATAGTTATATATTGTATGATAAATTACTAGAGTAATTGCTATATGAGATAGTATATAATTTACAATTATGCCTTGAGTCCTATTTTACCCTCAATATATCTTGTTCATGATTCAGTGTTTGGTCTGAATAGAAATGCTGAAAATGATAGATCTTTTGATAGAGACAGCATAATCACAGACAAGGAACTCTAATGCAGAAATATGACAGATGGATGGGTCTCAAGATATATATAAAAGTCACTGGAGAATACAGTCGGTAGCTGGTCCAATGATGGAAGGAAGAGAGGTGGATAGTTCAACAGGAAAAATCCTTTGGGGGGAGAAATACACTTTGGGGCTTTGACCATAGAAAAAGGAAAAACTGGATAATGGGGGAGAACTTGTTGGTATAGATGCCACCCAAACATTTATCCAATCCTGAAGCCCATGAAGCAGTACTGCAGAAAATGTCTCTTCATAAATAACAGAAAAATTGTTTCTAAAACGACAATTGGCATTTAGGGGTATTTTTTGTCCATTTCTCAAAACTACAATCATGAATGCATGTTTGTTAAAAAAATAAATACATAGATGAGTAAAAATGTAAAATGGAAGTCTTCTGTTATCTTTTTTAGAAAATAATGGTAAATATCCATGCATCCAAATGCACACACATGCATCAAAACTCATATAGTCACTGTTGGTGAATGTTTCTCAGGTTGTTTCTAATTTCTGTTTTTTCTAAGAATGCTGCACTGAATGTGGTTTAGTTTTCTACAGTGCAGGGTTTAACTTGTTTTGAGCACTATTTCATGCTTTCTGTAAACAAGTAATATCTAGAACAGAGATTTGTTTAGAGATCAACACCATTCAGTATAGAAACATATTTCTACGTAGAATGCTCTCTTCTTTGCAAATGCTTAAAGCATGGCTTTTCTTGTTCATTCAATACCTATGAAAAGATGGCTTCTCAGTTCAGTATGATGGATCAATGTTCTAGCTGTTCTGGCACAGATTTGCAATTCGAGGTGAAAAAGATGAATTCCACACACTGTATAGTAAAAAATGTTATAAGGCAGAAAGCAATGATGTATGTGAAACATTTTGAGTTTCTTTAAGGAATAATAAGATGTAATATTTTAAAAATACACACAGATTGTCTTCAAACTTCCTCACATAAAAGACCATACCAAATATAAGCCATACAGGTAGTTTCTTAGAGTATTTTATCTCCTGAAGTGGCTGGTGATTGGTTGTGGATGTGTATGAGGGAGACTGTTTAGTGACCGATGTGTTGCAGCAGGACTTGTTAGACTGTGAATCCAGTCCTACCACCAGCACACCTTGGCACTGAGACCTAGTTATGTCACATAAGTTATCTCGCATTCCTCTTTTAATTAAAAGCAGTAATTACTTAGCAATATTTGCTTTATTTTATTGGTATATTATGCAAGTCAAGAGGAACTGAGATGAAATACAAGAACAGTACTTTGAAAAACTTTCTGTTCATGTGATTAGGTTGATTTCAGTGATAAGGAACATTAGTGTGTATGGGACACATTTGTGAGGCCCCATTCTTATGCCTTTTTAGTGGGACATAAGCTAATGAAAAAATGTAAGAGAAGAATGAGACAGGCTTTGACTAAATTATAATTTCAGCAGGACAGCAGAGATTCATTTCTCTTAATTCTTGTTTTAGTCAGCTTTTTTTTTGCTGCTGTAACCAAAAGACTTGACAAAAACAATTTTAAGGGGGAAAAGTTTATTTGGGGGCTCAGGGTTTCAGAAGTCTCAGTCCGTAGACAACTGGCTCTATTCCTCAGGCCAGGCAAGAATGTCATGGTGGAAAAGTGAAGTAGAAGGAAGCAGCTCAAGACATTGCACCAGGAAGCAGAGAAAGCAAACTCTGCTCAACAGGACAAGATATGTAACCCAAAGGCACACCATCAGGGACCTACCTCTTCCAGCCACACCATACCTGTCTACAGTTACCACTCAGTGAATCCCTATCGAGGGATTAATTCACTGATTGGGTTAAGGCTCTCACAATCCAATCATTCCACCTCTAACTCTTCTTGCATTGCCTCACACATGAACTTTTGGGGGACACCTCACATCCAAACCATACCAAATCTCATTAAGTACTATTATTTTTTAGGAGCCAAGAAGACACACTATTGATTAACTAAAATTATCAGATAAAGGTGACATGTACAAATATTTGTGTTATTATTAAGGAGAATTCAAATTAGGGTCTGGCTTATATAACATGTCCTGGTTTATGGTTCATACTTAGTATTTCTAACTTCATTAATTACTGGAAGTTCTTCATTTAACACTCTTAAATGGTTATTACATTTCTAATCTTTGGAAAAAAGTTTGTTTTTTGAGAATAAATTGCTTGTCTATTTCAAAGTTCTCATTGCTTTACATTTTATGTAATTAAGAACTCTGAAAGATGTAACCAGCTTCAATAATAGTAGTGGTGCTTAAGGTTTTGACCTCTTCCTTTAAGTTGCCACCCCTCCCCATTTAAGGCCACTTTTTGAGTTTATGTTTGAAAGTTTTGCTTTTTTTTAATTAACACTTTGGGGATAAAATAACTGAGTTCTTTCATAGTAGATGATGTAAAGAATTGGTTGACTTGTTTTGACATATATGATTATATTTGTTTACTTTTCATTAATGTTAAAGAACTTTGAACACATTTTGCCACATTGGGTATTGTTAATCCATTTTTATTATTTTAACTAAAAAGCTAAGGAACATACTTATACGCAGAGTTTATTGTGAGGCGTTTCTGGATCTTATTATTTAAAACCATGAATTGACTTCACTCTTTTCCCCTTCTTTCTCTGCCCCTTCACTGCTTTGTTCCCTTCTGTACCATTTGTCATCTTCTAATATAAACACAATTTGTCCCCCCCCCCTTAATTGGTTTATGGTCTACCTTCGTACAAAGCATAATCTTGAAGAAAGGGATTTTTATCTTTTGTGTTCGCTGCTGTCCAGTGCTTTGAATAGATATCATATAAATACCCATCAAGATTTCAAAATTCTAAATTTACTTTGCAAAATGCATTTAGTCTGAACTTTTAATTTTTGAGAGATATTGATTTTGTTTTGAATTTTTGTAATTGTGAACTTGAAGTCTTTTGAAATGTAAAAAATTGGAAAGTTAATATCACCATGTTTGTTTTTAACTCTTCATTCATAATCCCTTAAATTAGAAATTTGTTTTAAAATGCAATCTTTAAGGTATAACTTAGTCTACATAATAAACCTTGAAATAATAAGTTCTTGAAAATTCCTGAGTCAATGGTGATGTTCATGTTAATGTTAATAATGGTGATTTTGATGTACCTTAAGATCCTAAAATGCCTTCTGATTCATTGGAAGCAGGGAACGAAGGAATGATGGAAGAAAGGAAGATAGACTTCAAAAGTTGAGTTCTTGGGCTGGGGCTGTAGCTCAGTGGTAGAGCACTTGCCTCGTACATGTGGGGCTCTGGGTTCCATCCTCAGCACCACATAAAAAAATAAATAAAGATATTGTGTCCATCTACAACTAAAAAAAAGGTTGAGTTCTCCTAGAGAACATTGTATTAAGTGAAATAAGTCAGGCATAGAAAAACAAATAGTGCATGTCCTTACTTATATATGGAAGCTAAAAAGTTGATCTGGTAGAAGTAGTGAGCCTGGAAGGTGCAGGGAAGGAGAGGATGGAGAGAGGATGGTTAACAGGTAAGGGTTGCAGTTGGAAAAGAGGAACAATTTCTAATGTTCTAAAGCACAGTAGGATGACTATAGTTGACAACAATTAATTGGATATTTCAAAAGAGTTAGTAGGAAGGGTTTCGAATATCCCCAAAACAAAGAAATGATAAATGTCTGAGGTGATAGGTAATACCAGTTACCATGATCTTACCATTACATACTATACACATCAATTGACATGTCACACTGTATTATTTAAACATGCAATTATCTTGTGTCAATTAATACATATATGTGTTTTTTAAAAGTTAAGTTCTCTTTAGGTTGATTTCCTTTTTGTCATCTGAATACATGGTAAGTCAGTTAAACAGAACACTAATTCCCAAATTTTAAAAATAAATAACAGCTTAATTTTGTTTAAATGGTTACACTTACTTATTCCATTTATACCAGAAGCATAGAAAAATTTTTCTTAGTTTCAACTCTGATTGCTCTTTTTCCTAGTTGTATATATGATTTCCACCAAGGTATTTTATATTATTCTGATTACTAAGTAAAAATTGTTTTACTTGGTAAAATGTACCTAAAGTTGAATAGTTTTATATGAAATATTGCTGGAGTTTTGTGAGTATTGGTGACAGTGATGCCGGAATAAATTTTTATAGCAATGCTTTTCTAAGTAAAAAAAAATAATCATAGTAGCTAATAGTTATCAGGCATTTACTATGTCAGTCACTCCTTTAAGTGATTTTCATGTACTAACCAGTTCACTCCTCACAGTAACCCTTGGAAGTAGGTAACTACTATTTTCCCATTTTATAGATGAGGAAGTAGAGGCAAAGAAGATTTAAGTAACTTCCCCCAATTCACATAGCTGGTATATACGGAAGCTACATTTATGGCCATATTTCATTCTGCTTAAAAGGAGTATATTTTTAGTATTCTTACTTTATGAGGGGCCATCATGTGGTATTATATCATTCAAGATCCAGATATACTAATTAAAATAACATTAAGTATATCAACAGAGAGAATATAATATGGGGAAATAACTAAACAAGTTTAAAAAAACAAGGGAATGCAGAAGGTATGGTCATATAAATCAATAATTACTATTAGTAATCAATAGGGTTGGTAGATCAAAAGAAAGAAGTATGGTTATCAAAAAATTAGAGAGAAAACCTACAAAAGTTGTCTTAGACCTCTAAGGAAAGAGAGCTATCTGGGAGCTGGTACCTCATGAGCTCAGTAGGGCCTTGTGGAACAGGGCTTCAGACCTTTGAGAAGTGTTGCCTACCTGTGTTGGTGCTTCTGAGGAGGCACGAAAAGATGGGTTTTGGTTGTGTTAGAAAAAGCTAGAGTGGAACCAAGTGTTGTCTTCACTGGAATGAACTCCTGCTGCTGGGGCAAGCCTGACAGGAATAGCAAGGAACAGGAAGCACACCTCTACTCTCTCCTATTTCCATTCTCCTTAAAAAGAGCCTCTCAGTTTATGGAACCTAGCAGGAAACCATTTAATGAAGAATTAAGGTAGTGACCCCAGCCTGAGCATCTCAAATTGCACAGGAAGATGGATTTGGAGTGTAGACAAGAGCCTAATAACCTGCATAATGGGAAGCAAATTCAAGAAAATAATGGTGATGTCTTCTCTCATAGACTAATTCAGTCCTACTAATCTCTACGTAAAATAAGTACTCAGAAAACTAGAGCAAAGAATAATATGAAAATGATAAAAACATTAAATTTACCTTTTTTATTTTAAAAATTGTTCTAATTAGTTATATATGACAGGAGAATGCATTTTGGCACATTGTACTCAAATGGAGCGTAACTTCTCACTCCTTTGGCTGTGCATGGTGCTAAATCACACCAGTAGTGTAATCATACTGTATATAGGGTAATAATGTCTGTCTCATTCTACCATCCTTTCCATCCTCACTGCCCTACCTCTCCCCTCACTCCCCTCTGCACAATCCGAAGTTCCTTCATCCCCCCACCCCCATTTATCAGCATCTGCTTATCAGAGAAAACATTCAGCCTTTGGGTTTTTTGGATTGACTTATTTCACTTAGTATGACGTTTTCTAGTTCTATCCATTTACCTGCAAATGCCATAATTTCATTCTTCCTTAAGGCTGAGTAATATTCCAGTGTTATGTTCCACATTTTCTTTATCCATTCATCTGTTGAAGGGCATCCAGGTTATTTCCATAGTTTGGCTATTGTGAATTGAGGTGCTATAAATATTGAAGTGGCTGCATCACTATAGTATGCTGATTTTTAAGTCCTTTGGGTATAAACTGAGCAGTGGGATAGCTAGGTCAAATGGTGGTTTCATTCTGAGTTTTCTGAGGAATCTCCATACTGTTTTCCATAATGATTGCACCAATTTGCAGTCCCACCAGCAATGTATGAGCATACTTTTTTCCCCACATCCTCACCAACACTTATTTTTGCTTGTATTCTTAGTCATTGCCATTCTGACTGTAGTGAGATGAAATCTTATAGTAGTTTTGATTTGCATTTCTATAATTGCTAGAGATGATGAACATTTTTTTCATATGCCTGTTGATTGTTTGTATGTCTTCTGTGAAGTGTCTGTTCAGTTCCTTAACACATTTATTGATCGGGTTATTTGTTTATCTGGTGTTAAGTTTTTTGAATTCTACATATATCCTGGAGATTAATGCTCTATCTGAGATGCACATGGTAAAGATTTTCTCCCATTCTGTAGACTCTCTCTTCATGTTATTGATTATTTCCTTTGCTGAAAAGAAGCTTTTTAGTTTGAATCCATCCTGTTTATTGATTCTTGATTTAACTTCTTGCGCTTTAGGAGTCCTGCTAAGGAAGTCAGGTCCTAAGCCAAAATGATGAAGATTTGGACCTACTTTTTTCCTATTAGGTGCAGGGTCTCTGTTTGGTTATCTCATTTTAGACAAAGGATCCGCCCCCCAAAAAAGAAAACATGCCTAGGAGAAAAGATAGCCTATTCAATCAATGATGCTGGAAAAACTGGAAATACATGTGTAGCTAAGTGAAATTAAACCTCTATCTCTCACCCTACACAAAAATCATCTCAAAGTGGGTCAAGGACTTAGGCACTAGAACAGAGACCCTGTGCCTAAATTTACCTTTTAAAGTGGGAAAAATATTGCTTTGTAATATGTATGGGAAAAAGTATTAGGAAAGTATTTAATATCTCTTTTATTCATTTTAGATAAGATGGGAAAAAAACATCACATTGGGGGAACCACCAGGATTCTTACATTCTTGGTGGTGGTAAGTATCTTTTATTCCATTTTTACTACATTTATAATGCATTCCAGTAGGCTTGCTCTATACTTCCTTATTAGTGTATGCTTCACTTTTAATTTTTACTTTCTAAAATTGTGATTTGAAAGCAAGCACTTTTAAAAGACAAAACTCAAACCAGCATTAGTGTTTTTTGACTTAAAGATGTTACTATTTAGTCAAGATGGAATTGAAACCACTATGTGGAATCTCCAACTGTAAGTATGATTATTGTATTTGTTAGGACTGCCATAACAAAATTTGTAGAATTAATGGCCTAAGCACAGTCTGGAGGTCAGAAGTCCAAGATCAAGGTGACAGAATGACTGGTTTTTCATGGGAACCCTCTTTTTAGCTTGTAGACAGTCACCTTCCTCACTATGTCTTTACATGGTATGGGGAGAGAAAGTTTAAGGAGGGTCCTACCTTTGTGACCACAGCAAATGTAATTATCTTCCAAACTCTCAAAAAAAAAAAAAACATCACTTGGAGAGTTAGGACTTCAACATATTAATTTGGAGGAGATACACAATTCAGTCTATAGCAGATTTCCTTTCTTTACTTGCAGTGGCAAATGAAAATGGTACTTTTCTTGACTCTCTGCTCAATGACTATCTATAAGGTTGCTATCTGTAAAGCGGGTTATCAAGTTGTCATAATGCTAGACCACTATATAGGTAATCATAAGCTTCGGAGCACCATTCCTGTTTCTTCTTTGAAACCTCACTTCTCCTCTTGGGGGGATTGGGAATGGGAGATAATAATTTGATTGGTCAATCCTATTTGAAAATAATAGCCATCCATCAGATGAAAAATTTCCAAAAACAAGAGGGGAATAAATTCCAAATAAGCAGGTACTAAAAAAATTTGTCTTGATTTTCTCAAGATGTAAAAACATCTTCATGAGAAATGGTTTCCTGATAAAGTGCTCAGCAGATACTGAACTAATCAAATGGATTTCTGTTTCTTGTTTGCCTTGAGGAATTACTTTCATAACTTTATTCTTTTGTATTTCTGCCATATGGTGGTGGTGCCTTTTAAGTTTTATTTATTCATATGCTTTGAGCAAATTTCTCTTTGCAAACGTAGTAAAATTTATTTATTGCATACTGTCAACAAATACTTATTGAATGCCTTGCATGTACCAGATAGGTACTATGGACACACTAGTAAATAAAACGGACACACATCCTTCCCCTATTGTTGATGAGAATCTATTGGGGGGAAAAAAAGACATGTTTTATGGGATATGCAGAATATCATCTAGGCACATACCTAATACATTTCACCTGGAGGAGCCTTTATCTAAGCCAATACCTTAAGTATATACAGAGTTATTCAGAGAGACATGGAGAGATAAAGAAGAGAAATTTTCTGGATAGATCTATGACATTTGAGAAGCTTGAGGGGTAGGCAGAGAGAGTATAGCATGTAGAAAGAGTGGAAAGAATTTCAATGTGTTGGAAATTGAGGTGATAGGTGATGAAGGATGAGTCTGGAGAGGCAAACTGAGAGTTTGAATTTACTTATAAAGACAATCCACACAGGTAAGTTTTCCAGCAGGAGAGTGCTGATCATAGAGTAATATATCTTAGCAATATCATTGTAGTTCTATAGAGTAGAAAATGGATGGAACAGGAATCAGTCCAGAAGTAGTGAAGTACTTAGAAAGCTCTTTCAGTGAGAAGAGAATGGTTGCCTGAGCTAGTATACACTCAATGAGGAGCAAGAGAAGTGGAAGGATGTAGGGGATGTAAGTCTTAAAATAGCATTGCCAGGATTCGGTGAAGAGTTCAGCTTTGTGGGCATGCTAGAAATACATGGCAGTTGGTTAGATGTGTCTGATATCTAAAAGAGAGAAAGATGAGTAAATGGTATTGTCCATGACTGAGGAGAAAAATGGACTTTGTGTAGAACACTTGCATTCTTAACATTTAAGAGATGAGGAGGAGGAGTAGGCTACAAAAGAAACAGAAAACATGGTTAAAGAGGTAGGAGGAAAATCAGGAAAGTGTAGCATCTGAGAAACCAACAATAAGGGAAAGTTTTGAGAAAGAAGAAATTTCAGAAGTGTCAACTATGGCCAAAAGGTAGAATAATAGGAGTGAATATATCCTTTTTGTATTTAGTGAAAAATTCTTTGGTGACTTGTGCAAAATGAGTAATGAGGGCTGGAATTGTAGCTCAATGGTAGAGTGCTTGCCTAGCACATGTGGTTCGATCCTCAGTAGCACATAAAAATAAATAAATAAAGGTATTGTGTCCATCTACAATTAAAAATATTTTTTAGCATGAAGAATGAGCCAGAAAGCATTGTTCCAGATTGAGAAGTGACTGGGAAGTTGGGAAGGGTGAAATGCTGGATGTAGTCAATTCATTTAAAGGTTCAGTTATGATAAGGAATAAAGGAGTGATACCTGGAGGAGTGTTGTATATTCGAGAGGAAATTTTTTCATTTTAGGTGGAAGAGACCTTAGCATGTTTTGTGTTTACAAGGAGGAGACAGTTTAGAGGCTGAAGATTCATGAAGACCGGGGATAATTAGTGGTGTGAATCCTCAAGGACATCAAGAAAAAGAGGTATATAAAACACAAATGTTGGACAGTGAAAACAGGAGGAGAGAACCATCTCTACAATTGTGGTGAGAGTAGATGTAGGAATGTTTGTAGGTTCATGTTAGAAATTTGGTTCTTAATTCCAGTGGCTTTTGTTTTGTCTGCAAGGTAGCATATGAACATTTCTGCTGAGGGCATTGAGGGTGGTGGTGGTGGTGGTGGTGGTAAATTTTTAGGAGTGGAGAATAGTCTTAAAAACATTTAAAATAATTTTATATAGACATATATATATATATATATATATATATATATATATATATAGAGAGAGAGAGAGAGAGAGAGAGAGAGAGAGAGAGATAGATAGATAGATATATGATTAGGGACACATATAAAACATTGCCAAGCAGTGTTTAAGGCCTAGTTAATATTGGTGCATGTTGCCAAGCAGTGTTTAAGGCCTAGTTAATATTGGTGCATGTAAGTTCATTGAGGCACCAGTGTGTCCAGGTATGTGACTTTTCTGCAGCAGCAATTGGTAGAGCATAGATGTGGCAGGCCTTTGTAAGAATACATTTCTTCTGTTAGAAGCATCTCCTGTTTAGTGCCTTGTACACTAATCTCTCAGTCTTCTTTAAAAGAAGAAAACAAAAATTCTTTTCTAGTGCCATGTATACTCCCATCATCTTTTTAACCTCCCGAAACCATGCCTTACTTAGTCATGTGGTGAATGGAACCACTCTTGGTCAGTTGTGGTTGTGGGTTTCCCCTGTTTGTCTCACATACATGTGGCAGGAACAGGTGCAGTCCTTTGGTTGAAAATTCTTCCTGTATTTGGAACAACGGTTCATTGCAGTTAAGCATCATCATACTGCTGTTTTCCTGGGGTTTAGGACTGATTTCTTAGATGATATTATTAAAGCCAAATTCTCATTTTTGTAGTATGTTTTGATGATATCTTGATCTGAGCTATAAAATCTTAACTATTTTCTGAACGTCATTGAGTCTCTTCATCTGTTGATACCTTTATACTTTGTATGTTTCAAATTAGCTCCACAAAAGTGGCATAAAGAACATCTGAGACTTCTCTCCCTGTTGGATCAGGATTAACAGTGAGAATTTTAAGTTTTCCCATTATAGTATTAATTTTATTTCTTGTACCTATTTCTCTTTTACTACCTTTCTTGTGAATATAACCTATTCTTATACTATAGATGATTGATAATAAATTACCCAATTTACGGATGGTGATAATAAATTACAGATGCTTTTTGTATTTGCTTTACTAGCTTTTTTGTTATCAGTTGTCAGAAGGTGTGTATGAAATTGGCCAGTGCTTTTCCTTTTTTGATGGCTCTTGGATTCAGGGGAGCCTTTCCTGTATGGTTTTGATGTTTAAAGTAACTAATTTTTACTTAGTTGATATATCAAAAAATTCTAAATAATTAGCACACAAATATTTTCAGACTGTATTTGTTCTACTTAAGTCTAGCACATGTGTAGTGTATAGGAGCAGTACTTTTAATGTTTTTAGTTTGCCTCCTCAAAACTATTAATATTAACACAGTCTTTGAGGTACCTACTTCAGCTATACAAACAAATGATTCTTAATAATTTTGAGGTCAGGGGTTCCTCTGAGAAATGATGAAAGCTATGGACCCACTGTTGTAGAAAAATACCCAAATCCTAAATTGTCCTGATCATTGTGTATAGTGAAGCCATTACTATGGGTTCTAAATTCAGTAGATGCCTGACCTTTTAACCCTCAACTCTTTAGAAATGGGCTTCATAATCTGTAATCTAGGTTAGGAATTCAGGACCATAATAATGGTTGCCTTTTTGCATCTACCAGGAAAGCTGTTGTTGCTGTTGAAGTCTAGATGTTTAGGATGGCATGTATTCTTTAGGAACTTACCGGTTGCTCAGTTGGTCAAATTAAGACTGTCGATGAACTAATTTTGTTACTTCTTCTATTTTTTACAGAATATTTGAAATTGGAATTGTCCAATTATTTAATAAGCCTCCTTCCTGAATATTTACAAAGTGCAAAACTATGCTGCTCTCAAGGCAATTAGTAGTAGAAAAGATAATGAAAAGTACTGTAATACAAGTATATTCTAGTTATACAACCAATATAAGAGCAATATTAAAAAGGGTTAGGAAAGACCTCATAAAGTAAATCTAAGCTGACATGAAATTTGAATAAGGAAAAGGTGTTTTGGGTGAGGAATAGCTAGTATAAAGTGTCAAAAGGAAGATGATCATGCACTCAAGGAATGACAGTTTGAACCAATTGATCTATAGGTGCAGTATTGGGAAAAGATGGAATCTAAAGGTAGAGACAAAAGAAGGGGTCAGATTATGAAGTCCTTGGATACATCAAGGATTTTGGACTATCGACCAGAGATTATAAACAAGGTGTGTGGTGTGATTAGATTTGTGCTTTTAGATATTCACTTGGCATCAACATAAAGATGGATTGAAGAGGGTTGAGAACAAGAGGTGGAGACCAGTTTACAAGGCACTTATAATTGTCCATTGGAAAGGTATTAAGGTGAAAGATCCCAGATAACAATGTCAATTAATTTAGAGGTGAACAAGGAGCTCCCAAGTTTTCAATTTGGTTGATGGGATAGACGATGAGGCTGTTCATTGAGTGAAGGAATTCAGGGAGAATAACAGGCTTAGCTCTGGAGAAGACTGTTTTAGCTAATTTTGAGATATTCAGATAAAATTGCCCTACATAAAGCCAGAGATCTGGGTCTGTAGCTCAGAAAGGACTATATAATGGTTTGGGACTTACCAGCACAGATTGTACAGCAGATGAGGAGTTCATAGATGAAAATGGCCAGTGGAACAAAGAACGGCAGGGCCTGGGATGGAAATCTGGGAAAAATCAACAATTAAGCATGGTGGATAAAGATGAGTCTTAAGGAAAAGTAAAAGGAGAGGAACATGAATAATCAGGAGAGAAAAAGACATAGAAGCAGAAAAGGAATTCACAGAAGAGAGCATTGATCAGTTAAATTCAAATTTCTCAGCAAGTATAAATAAAAACAAACAACAAGCCAAAAAGTATAAAGGTTTTCCTGAATTGGAAAATAAGGTGAAATTTGGTTGTCTAAGGGAGAAGAGTATCAGAGGAGTGGTGAACAGAAGGCTGTTATAACTCATGTCTTTGGCTTCAGCATGGCCAAGAGTAGTCAAAGTGTGTGACAGCTTGTGTAGTTTTTTCAGGACCCATCCAGAGCAGTACCTAATAGTTTTGTTTTAAAAATAGATTTGAATGCGCTGGTGGTCATGACAGCACTACTTGGGAGGCTGGGGCCAGATGCAAGTTTGAGGCCAGCCTGGGCAACTTAGCCAGACCCTCTCCCAAAATAAAAGTTAAAAAAGGATGTAGCTCAGTGGTAGACTGCCTAGCTTATGTGAGGCCCTGGGTTCAATCCCCAGTATCCTGGGTGGGGATGGAGGGGATAGAATAGATTTGAGCATGTGTACAGATTGAGATGAAAAATCAATAAAAAGTGTGGGAAGAGTTGAAGATGTAGGAAAGAGATATACATGTGCAAAGAAGGAGAATAAAATACAAAGGAAATGAGAAACAAATGCTTTGGAGAGGAGGAGAGGAATTTCTGCTTTTGGTATGAGATAGAGGAAAGTAGATGATTTTACTTATTGGAGCTTTTCCGTCTTATTTCTGATGTAATTTCCCTAATCACTTCTTTTTTCTTTTCTGGTTTGCACCTTACCCAGTGCTATAGAATTTCTCATGCTTCAGTTTATTTCCTTTACCTGGATCAAATATCCTTTGAAAACTTACTTTCTATTTGTACTCTTCAATAAAAGTTTCTAGCTCTTCCATATTTTAAAAGGTAAAAATGCCAAGAAACTTCTTTCCTCTGAGGAAACTCTTTTCAACTTGTGGAATTAAAAAAAGTAAAGGCTTTCAAAACTTCCCATTTTAAGTTTGATTACAAAAACTATGCCTCATTTTTATTTAATAATATAAAAATATAAAGTCTTTTAAAATAACTTTAGGGACATAAATTGATCTATACATATACATATATACACTATATACTATACTCCTACATATAATATGTTTATATATATGGTTTTATATAAATATATATATATTTATACAAATATATAAATATATATTTATTTATATATATACATATACATATGTATATATATAAAACACTGCAGAGAAAATAGTCTAATAAGTCAGATTATTATGAGAATTCAGTTTCTTTCACCTGGCTGTTGAAGTCAAATCTTGTAGTATGCTAGCATTCTAATGATTGAATAATTTCAGGTGTGGCTGAGAATAACTAAATACTCATATCAAAACAATAGCATTGGAGTTGGTCAGCTGGCCCACTAGAATGTATAATATTTATAGTTGGTCAACTGGTTCTTACTCTTCTTGTATGTCTTCCTTGAATACGTTTTGTGTAGGATCAGGGTAAGAAGGGAAGGAAAGCAAGGAATCGAGGTGAGTAGACTATAGAGAAAAAAAGCAGTATTTATTCAGTGAGACGAGGAAAAAAGGAGATATCTCTTTGTATCTATATAAAGCTATAAAAGAGCAGATATTGTTTTCTCCCTTTTTAAATGAAGTAAGAATTTGGGGGAGAGGGTACTAGGGATTGAAACTAGAGGCACTTCACTACTGAGCTTCATCCCAAGACCTTTATTTATTTATTTTTTTAAATTTAAAGACAGGGTCTCACTTTGCTTAGAGCCTTGCTAAATTGCTGATGCTGGCCTCACAGTTGTAATTCTCCTGCCTCAATCTCCTGAGCCAATGGGATTACAGGTGTTCACCACCACACCTGGCTTAAAGAAATTAAGTTTTAACAAAACTCTTTGTTCCAGGTCAAATTTAGAAAAATTGAAATTTTCTATATTATAATCAGAACTCATCCCATGGGAGATAGTATTTCTTACTCACAGAGGTGAATTCAGTGCCCACTATTATTAATACGACTTTTTTAGCATTTTCTTTTTGAGTATCACAAATGGCAGATTCCAGGGAGTATATGTAAAAAAGGGACTCAGAAAAGTTTTCTCTCCTGAGTTGAGACATCCATAGATCAATTGCATGTAAGGTAGGCTAGTGGTTGCCATAGGATACTCAGGAAATGAGTTAAAAGTCTGAGGGTCAAAGGTAGAATAACAGTGCTTGCTGTCTCATCTGAGACAAATTCTTTTAATAGCTAATGCTGTTCAGATTTCCAGAGTTGAATAAACCTGTCTATAATCAGAATAAAGATCATTGAAATATGGACACTTAATACCATTTGAAGCAATACAATGTAATTGTTAAAAAGTTCTGTGGCACAGGTCTGTATTCTCAACTACACTTAGGAAGCTGAGACAGGAGGATCAAAAGTTTGAGGCAACTTAGTGAGACTCTCTCTCAAAATAAAATAAAAAAGGGTTAGAGATGTGCCAGGGTACTGGCAGTGTACACCTGTAATCCCTGCTACCCCCAGCAACTTGGGAGCTGAGGCAGGAATGATAACAAGTTCAAGGCCAGTCTCAGCAATTTAGCAAGATCATGCCTTAAAATAAAATTTAAAAAGGGATTGGGGATAAAGCTCAATAGTAAAGCACTTGCCTAGCATTTGTGAGACTTGGGTTCAAGACTCAGTACTGGGAAAAAAAAAATTCAAGTCCCACTGTATTTCTAACTCTGTGACTTTAGGCAAATTATTTAACTTTTCTCAGTCTCAGTTCCCTTATATATAAAATGGGGATAATAAGCAAGCAATCATGAAATGCATTTGGAGGAATAAGAGACCCAGAATAGCTAAAACAATTATTAGCAAGAAGAGTGAAGCAGGAGGTATCATAATACCAGACCTTCAATTATACTACAAAGCAATAGTAACAAAAATGGCATGGTATTGGCACCAAAATAGGCAGGTAGATCAATGGTACAGAATAGAGGACACAGAGACAAACCCACATAAAAACAGTTTTCTCATACTAGTCAAAGGCACCAAAAACATACAATGGAGAAAAGATAGCCTCTTCAACAAATGGTGTTGGGAAAACAGTAAATCGATATGCAGCAAAATGAAACTAAACCCCTATCTCTCATCCTGTATAAAACTCAACTCAAAATGGATCAAGGACCTAGAAATTAGACCAGAGGAATAAATAGAAGTAATAGAAGAAAAGGTAATAGAAGAAAAAGTAGGTCCAAATCTTCATCATGTCGGCTTAGGACCAGACTTCCTTAACATGACTCCCAAAGCACAAGAAATAAAATCAGGAATCAATAATTGGGATAGTTTCAAACTAAAAAGCTTTTTCTCAGCAAAGGAAACAATCAGCAATGTGAAGAGAGAGCCTACAGAGTGGGAGAAAATCTTTGCCACACATACTTCAGATAGAGCACAAATTTCTAGAATCTACAAAGAACTCAAAAAACTTTACCCCGAGAACACAAATAATCCAATCAATAAATGGGCTAAGGAAATGAGCAGCCACTTCTTAGAAGAAGATCTACAAGTAATCAACAGATATATGAAAAAATGTTCAACATCTCTAGTAATAAGAGAAATGCAAATCAAAACCACCTTAAGATTTCATCTCACCCCAAGTAGAATGTCTATTATCAAGAATATTAGCAACAACAGGTGTTGGCGAGGATTTTGGGAAAAAGGTATACTCATACATTGCTGGTGGGGTTGCAAATTAGTGCAGCCACTCTGGAAAGTGGTGTGGAGATTCCTCAGAAAACTTGGAATGGATCCACCATTTGAACCAACTATCCCACTCCTTGGCCTATACCCAAAGGACTTAAAATCAGCATACTACAGTGATGCAGCCACATCAATGTTCATAGCTGCTCAATTCGCAATAGCTAGATTGTGGAACCAACCTAGATGTCCTTCAATAGATGAATGGATAAAGAAACTGTGATATATATACACAATGGACTATCACTCAGCCATAAAGAAGAATAAAATTATGGCATTTGCAGGTAAATGGATGAAGTTGGAGAATGTCATGCTAAGTGAGATTAGCCAATCCCAAAAAACCAAAGGCCGAATGACCCCTCTGATAAGTGGATGATGATACATAATGCAGGGTGGAAGGGAGGCAAAAATGGAGGAAGGATGGATTGCATAGAGGGAAAAGAGGGATGGGATCAGGTGTGGGGGGGTAAGAATAATAACAGAATGAGACAAACATCATTACCCTATGTGCATGTATGATTACACAAATGGTGTGACTCTTCTTCATGTATAACCAGAGAAACAACTGTACTCCATTTGTGTACAATGAATCAAAATAAATTAATTTAAAAAATGGGGATAATCATTAGGAAGATCAAATACTAAGTATATAATGCTTAATATATGATGCTTGTATTTTATACATACACAATAGATGCTAACTATTTTTGGTCATACTTTAAAATATGAATTTATTGTTAATTCAGGAGACTTGCAAGCATTTCTGATAGTGGAACAAGATGGTTTTATTTGCGAAGTGTTAAGGAATCCTGAGAAATAACAGAGGTACATGTATGTGAAAGTTCTAAAGGTGAAGAGCAGGTACATGCATATTTTAAACAAAACCATGTATGAATAAATATTTTTCTTCAATAGAGATTGTGTTAGTCAGTTCTCTATTACGGTAACAAATTCTTGAGACAATCAACTTTAAAAGAGAAAAGATTTGTTTTGGCTCACAGTTTTGGAGGTTGTTCAGTCCCTTTTCCTTTGGGCCTACACCAGTTCATCATGTAGGAGCTCATGGTAGAGTAACCCATTCACATAATGGCTGGGATACAAAGGAAGAAGAAAGAGGAAGAGAAGTACTGGGGTCCCTCTGTCCTCTTCAAGGACACACCCCCAGTGAGTGGAAAATCTTATGCTAAGGTCCACCTCTTAAATTTACCACCATCTCTAAAAAAGTACCAAGCTGGAGATTAAGCCTTATGGGCCTTTGGGAGACACTGTAGATCCAAAGTATAGCAGGAATTTTGAGCAACTAATATTCACTGATATATTTTGGGGCCGGTCAGAGAGAAATGACTTCCTTAGTTATTAAGACTGGAACTGAACAAAACATGACTTGTTTCACAGAAAAATTTCTTCCCACAGCGTTTTTATTTTTTAAATTTTTTATTTTCAGGAAGTCCTAGATCTGGCTAGTGGCATAAAACATAATTTTATTAGCTTCCCATTTTCTGGAACATATCTTGCATGTTTATTCACCCTTGTAGACCTCTCTTACAACTATTTTGCTTTCTATATTCCCCTGAGATATGAGTAGCTAGCTAAGTCACTTTTATTAACATCTTTGGAAATCAAAGGGAAAACAGTATTTGAGAATAATCAATTTGGGAATACTATGTTTTATGTTGACTTATGCAGGGATGATTTTTATAATAATTATATAAGACCAAAGATTTTAATACTTTGTAAATTTTGCTTCTCTTTTGTTTTCATTAGTAAAATTCAGATCTTTCACTTGTTTCCACTTAGGAATAAAGATGCTATATAAATCTAAAGCATTATGTATGATGATGAAGTAACTGCATTTCAAAGATAATATGTTGCTTTCAGGCTTAGTAGATGTAGGGATTAGAGGAATTGAGAAACCCCTTTGTTCCCAGAATCTGTGGTTGAAGACAACAGTTAGGGATTATGGAGATCCAGAAGTTTTTGCTCCTGGCCCTGTTAGGAATCAAGGAACAAGTTGAGTGGTTTTTCAAAGCAGTTCACTAATATTCGTCAATGAAATCTCTCCAATGGATAAATCAAGTTTTACTATGAACTTACTAAAAAGCTCAATTCTTCCTCTTGAGCAAGTCAGTATTTTCACATGGTAATTATCACATTGTTATAATGTGAGCTATAAGCATTTGCCTGTAATAGCTATGAAATTTTAATGATTTAATGAAATGTAACTTCTTCATTTTGGTGTTTTAGGGAGTTGAGCAATTTTTGGTTCAACTCATCACTGATTTTGAATTCACAATCATATATGTGCCGTTGATTACATGTCTGTTTTTTTCTTGGATAGCATATGATATAACATTATATAAACCAGGTATTCAATGCAAATTTGATACAGTATTAGAAGAAAAATAGTTTATATAGATTAATTGTGGAATATAGAGTAAAATAATGTACTTTGGTCTTTTGTTGTTATTGTTGATGTGATATAGCTAATAGTTTTCAAATATTAGGATGATATTTTAGCAGTTATACTGACTGTATGGTGCGTATTACTGAGGCCAAACAAAATTGAACTTTCTAGAAAAGACAAAATTTTGAAATATATTTCTCACCTGTAACACTTAAAGATAAGAATATACATATGCTTATGAAATGCATAAAATGTGTGTTCAAACATGAATATCCTAGCACTAAAGATGTTTGTCCGTATTTAATTTTTATTAATTTTATTCTTTGTTTTATGACATATATTGTAAGATTATTATAGACTTAATTACAAAGCTCTCCTAATGAGTAGAGATGTTTTTTTAAATTGAACATTTGCCCTGTTTGTATGAGTATTCTTTTTTTGTTTGTTTTGTTTCTTTTGCGGTGCTGGGGATTGAACCCAGGGCCTTGTGCTTTCGAGGCAAACACTCTACCAACTGAGCTATACCCCCAGCCCCTGTATGAGTAATCTTTAATCTCCTCTTATCTTATACCTTTCTGGTGACATCTGTATGGATCTTTGAATTGAATAGAAATTGTGAATGCCCAGAAAAGAATGTACACAAGTCTTAGGCCCTACAAGATGAAACCTAGAATAGGACTTGCTATATTTTTTAAAGGATAATTTCTTTACTTTTATTAAAGAAGATTATATATAAATAATATGGAGTTCTCAGAAATAACATACAAATTTATTATTTGTATTTTATAACTTGTTTTATTATTTCTAAACTTGAGCCTGAAAAATTTTTGACTTCCCACACTAATCTCTTAGGGCACACTTAAAAATAAGAGTAGAGCAATGATAATATTCCAAGGTGAGTATTTAATCATATATGTGTAAATAATCATTTCTAATGTTTAATAACTTTTATGACATACTCGATAAATACAATCGTTTTCCCTTGAGCTCATTGTTTAAGTCAATCTTTTAACAGTAATATATTCAAATAATTTCCAGAAGAGTTCTTATGACAATTGCTAGAAAATTAGGGACCAAGAAGGGATATTAAACTGTTCCATAATATTAGATATAATATTCTATTATTAATTTAAGTACAATTAAAAAGTTTGACTTTAAGGGCTTTGAAGTTCCTTAGGAACATGAAAACAAGTAATTGCAATATACTATGATTCATAACACACTTATCCATGTAGAAGACTTTTAGCTGTGCCCTTGACTATCTTTGAGTGTGAATTCTTTTTCTTAGTAGGGCTGTTGGAGACCAACTACAACTTTAACTTTCACCCTCCTAAAAATATTGAAATTTACTTAAATTGTTTTTCTCTTTAATATCTTCTTTGTATGTCTGACTTTTTATAGAAATTTAATAAAGGAAGAATGGATTTTCTTTCCATTAACTAGGAAAAGAAATAATAAAAGCATCAAAGGAAATTATAGCAGTACTCAAATCTTTCATTTTTTCATCTTATTTTACTGAATTAATTGTGAACTTACTTTGAGTTGTAATCTCTACCAAATATTTTCTCCTTAGTTGAGGAGAGAGAGATCCAGACCAAATGAGTCTTCTGACGTCAAAACAAATTTTAGATTCAGTTTACCAAATTTCATTGCACTGTCATTACCTGAGCCCTTATCATAAGGACCTGCCTTAAAATACATGATTTTAAACTTTTTCAAGCTAATTATAGTATTGATGATTTTATTAATGATATGCTTATTATATGTCAGGCACTGTGATTGTATTATATAAATTAATCTTCTCAAAAATCCCACTTTATAAGGGAGAAAATTGTGTTTCTGATCAGTTTAAACCCCTTGCTTAACGGCTCTCTTATTTGGTGAGCTGCAAAACTGGCTTCTTTCTCAGAAATGTCCTACTCTGATATCTTTGCTCTTGATCACTTGACTTAGCCTACTTTTCACTTCTATAGAATTGGAAATGTGAAATAAAAATAATTTTATTGATTATTATAATTGCCTTTATTTGTGATCAATACTTCTGAGCATTTGATTTCCTGATTTTTTAATCCCTTGCTCATGCTTATTGTTAATTTGATAGATGGAAGGATGACCAGAGTCTTATGTTTTGTAAGAAGCAGAACCTTTGTTGAAATAAGAAAAACAAAAGAAGTTAGTATGGATCATTTTATATTCAAAATTACTCACTACTTTGTTAATTTCAGGGAAAAGAAGAGGATATTTTAAGAAAATATTGTTTGACCAATGTAATTTAATGGTTTGAGTTGGAGAAGAATATTATCTTGAAAAAAATTAATGAACTACTTTATTCCTTAATCATTAAATTGAGGTATTACTTAGTGTTTCCATTTCCAATTTCATTGGAAAATTTAATAAAGTATTATAATTACCTCAGTCAAGTGTAAATCAAGTAAATAACCAATTGTAAGAATGAAAGTTTGTGAATATTTATTTATTTATTTATTTATTTATTTATTTATTTATTTGCAAGTCACTGAGTTCAGTCCCTAGTTCCTTTAGGGGTGGGGGTGGCTGATATAAAATAATTTTATCCTTGTAGATAAATCTTATTTACCATTTCTGAAAGGAGGATAGATGTTACCTAATTATTGCATGAAATGCCTTGCCTGAATTTAAATACTATAAAGAAATACTTGTCCTAAATAAGAAAAATTTTATTTGAGGAATAATATGTCTTATACTTTTGGAATTTTGATTTCTCATATTGGTGTTACAAGATTTGCTTAATGTTACCATAATTACTTTTTTAGTGTATTTTGGGATCTCTACTGTGCAGCTCCAGAGAGACGGGAAACATGTGAACACTCAAGCGAAGCAAAAGCCTTCCATGATTATGTAAGTGAACATTAGCTTTACAAAGCTATATTGTCAATTTTCTTTTTAACCCAAATGCTTAGGGTCATGTATTATTTTGTCTTGGCACTTAAGAAATTGATTGTTCTTTTTTTTCCCTTGAAATATAGGCTCATAATTTAAAAATGAAATACAAAGTTATATTTGAGACTTGTTGAAGCTTAGGATAAAGAGTAGGCCTAACTCCAGCTATTAAAGGTATTTCTTATTGTTAAACGTCTTATTTGTGAAATATCAGATTTGTAAAAATGAAATAGTAATTCTTTATCCTCCAGAGAGATTTCTGGTAGGATTTCTGTAAACGATTACTTCTGTTTTGCACATACAATTTTAAAATACACACACGTGTGCGTGCGCCCACACACACAAATACACAAATATTCTATTCTCTTTTTGCAAATTTTGGAAAACTGTTCCTGACATTGAATTCAACTCCCCAAATAAAATTTATTATGGATTAGAGGAAATATCAAACAAGAAAGCAGAAGATTCCAGATAAAAATTAAAATGTGATAAAAAAAATTCTTGAGGAATGTCAGTGGATTATCTTTGGCTTGAGAAGTTTTAAGGAAAACAACAATAAGATAATAATTTTAGAAAGCTGATTATATTGGGAAGTAGAATGGTTGGAAAAAGAAAGGAAAAACAACAAGGAAAATTTTCTTTAGGGAAAAATTGCATGTATGAATGAGGAAATGGTATTGTGGAGGGACTGGGAAAACAGTTTGTAGAGTAGACCATAAAAGAAGGACATATTGAATTTGGGATGGAGGAATTCAGTTCCCTTTTTTAGAAGTAGAATTGGGGTGGGAACCTGGAGAAATATCTGATAGCAAGCACCTAAAACTTAACTAAAGGGATACTTGTCTAGTTGGGAGAAAGAAGCATCATTCTGTGCAAAAATCTTTAAAAATCAGAACCAGATCTCAAAAGGAAAAAAAAAGACTTTGTTCTTTTAAAGGAAATAATTCAGTCTTAGATCTAATAGTTGAATTGGTTAGAAGAATTACAACCCTCCAAAGTAGCAGGAGAGGGTGTATGTAGATTTAAGAAGAATGAAAATCTTGGGCACCTGGCAGGGACTATGTAGTTCTTTAAATCTGTACTAACTTGATTGTTTGTGATTACCTCATCTTTTGTTGATTGTACTGATAAGCTTGACATGTACTAAACAGTAGCTCTTGGGCTTAAGGCACATGGAAGGGATTCTGTTCCACATAAAGAAAAAGTAGGAAACAGATAAGTTAGGGCCCAGGACACAGTATTTATCTGTACAATCTAATTTTGCTTTTCTTGCCCTAGGGTGATGGTGGAAAGTAAAGCAGGGAGCCAACCATGAGAAGTATAAGGAATCTGGATTGAGTGGGATCCCCCATCCCACCTATTCCTTAGGCTAAGAGACACATGCCTTGTAGATTTGGCCTGTCAGTCAGTCATGGGAGGAGTTGTTTTTTAACATACTTACTAATTTTGACAGCTGTGATTTTAAATAGTACCAGTGTTCTACTCTTAAAAGAGGCATAATATTTGACAATGTACAGTTTAATTAATTATGTAAATATTTTTAAAAATTCATTTGTGTAGAAAGATAAACCCTGCTGTTCACTATGGAGATCTTATGGGGATATTAAACTAACTTAGTGGCTTTTTCTAGAAATATTAGATAAATTACACCATCGTCAGGACACTTTCATCTTCATCATTATCATCTTTGCATTCAAAAGTCATTTTCAAAATTTCAGAGTATTCATATTTATTAAGTTTAGAAATTCACTTAATCTTTTCAAGTTTTTGAAAATGAACATTGGCCAAAGGTAGGTGTGAAATTGAGTAGAGTTAAAAGTAAGAACAATTTTTTACCATGTAATTTGGTACTAGAAAAGTACAGTTTCGAAAAAATTTAGTATTGGATTTTATAGCACAGTATGAATATTAGCACATTTTATCAAGTGTTTAATTTTAAATTTTAGTTTTAAGAGATTCAGCTTATTCTTAGATGGCATTTTTATTGACATCTTCAAGCCAACTTCTTTCCAGTAGGAATGCATTCCCAACTTTTTCAAAATCAGGAATTGGTAAAAAGATAAAGTTTGACTTCACATAACTTTATATCAAAATTGGATTTTTAGAAATACGTTTATTTTCAATAGCTCACTTTCATGCTAATTTTCATGAAGATTTCCTGAATTATGAATAGTAGACAATTTCTGAAAATGATCAATATAATGTATAAATATAGAAGTTTTAAAGTCCTGGGGAAGAAAATGGGAAAGATATAGGAACAAGCAATAAAATTTTTATAAAATTTTAGGATGTTGTATTCCTACACTCGAGTTCATTATGGAATGTATCCTAAAAGGGTAACTAATATGTTCACCTATTGAATTTTAAGGTGGTTCTCAAGAAAGCATTCTGAAAAGTATTTCCTTTAATAACTGTGTTCTTCAGAATAGAAGAATACCTATTACATGTATAAATCCTGATGTTTCATAAGGATTTCCTGAAAATGAGTCTTGTTATTTTAGTTAGCTCTTACCTATAAGGACTTATTACATAATGACAAATTACATTTTTTAAAGAAATATTAGGGACATACTGAGGTAAATAATGAATAATCTTTTTCATTAAAAATAGGCTTGAGAGACATTTTAAACTAAATAGATAAATTTTCAGCCATATTTTATTTTTAACCACTTTGTTGAAGTGCTACTGACATACAAAATCCACAGATAATATATATATAATTTGATGTGTTTGCAGTAAGTATACACCTATGCAATCATCCTCACAATCAGTGCCATAAACTTATCAGTCATCTTCAAAAATTTTCTCCACCCCTAATTTTTGTTTTGTTTTTCCTTTTGCAGTAAGGGTACTTAACATACGACAAACTTTTTCAGTGAATTTTAAGTATACAATACAGTATTGTTAATCATATGCCCAAGGTTATATACTAGATGTCCAGAACTTATTTATATTACTTGACTCTGTACGTTTTGACGAGTACCTCATCCTTTCTCCTTCTTCTGAGTTCGTGGCAAATCCCTATCATACTTTCTGGGTTAGACATTTTGAGATTCTCCATAAAACTAAGATCATACAGTATTTCTCCTTCTGTGACTGGCTTATTTAGTTCAACATTTCCTCTAGTTTCATCCATGTTATTGCAAATGGCAGGATTTGCTTTATTTTCAAGTCTGAATATTATTCTATTGTGTACATATACTACTTTTTTTTTCTTTGGCCATTTATCCATCCATAGATGCTTAGGTTGATTCTCTATCTTGGCTATTACAAATGATCTACAGGGGGCATTGGATATTTTTTGGATATTCAGTTTCTTTGAATATATACCTAGAAGTGAGATTGCTGGACCAAGTGTTAAATCTATTTTTAGTTATTCAAGAAATCTTCATACTGTTTTTCATAGTGGTTGCACCAATTTACATTTATGCCAGTAGTGTACAGGGTTCCCTTTTCTCCACATCCTCCAAAACTTGTCCTTCATTCTATAATTTTTAATATTGTTTTTGTAATTATTCCAGAAACATATTTTGCTTTGGACTTTTTGATTTTTTAAATTTATTGGTTCATTTTAGTTATCAAGACTAACTAGAATAATATATATTCCATGGAATATATATTCCATGCTTGTACAATTTTACCAAAATTCTAGTTAGGATTCCATTCTTATAGATGTATATGATGGTGGGATTCACTGTAGTTTTTCATATGTGTACAGGAAAATTATGTCAGATTCATTCCACTGTATTTTCTTTTCCTATCTTTGCTCCCTCCCTTTGATTCCCCATTATCTAATCTACTGAACTTCTATTCTTCTTCTCAACTCCCTCCCCTTATTGTGGGTTAACTTACATATATCAAGAGAAAAATCCAACCTCTGGCTTTTTTGGACTGGCTTATTTCACTTAGCATCATAGTCTCCATATCCATCCATCTGCTGGCAAATGTCATTAAGTCATTCTTCTTTGTGACTGAATAGTACTCCATTGTGTGTGCATGTGTGTGTATCACATTTTCTTTATCCATTCATCTGTTGTTGGGCATCTGAGCTGGTTTCATGATTTAGGTGAGCTGCTATAAACATCTGAATTGAGCTGCTGTAAACATCAATATGGCTGTGTCACTGTAGTATGCTGATTTTAAACTTCTGGATCTATACCAAGGAGTGGGATAACTGAGTCAAATGGTGGTTCCATTCCAGATTTTCTGAGGAATCTCCATACTGTTTTCCAGAGTGGTTGCACCAATTTGCAGTCCCACCAGCAATGTATGAGTGTGCCTTTTTTCCCTACATTGTCATCAACATTTATTGTTACTTGTATTCTTGATAATTGCCATTTTGACTTGAGTGAGATGGAATCTCAATGTAGTTTTTATTTGCACCTCTCTAATTGCTAGAGATGTTGAACCTTTTTTTCATATATTTGTTGACCATTTGTATTTCTTCTTTACTGTACATTGCCTGCTAAGAGTATGGATTTTTGTTATTTTATCATTTGTCAAATGATTATAAATGCAGTATTAATATCTTTTTCCTCAAAAAAAATCATCCTGTGCACAATTATTATGAGAAAAAGAGGAAACACTTTAAGATGAGTGAGACCTTAGTCTCACATTTGTATTTAAAAATAAAAGAAGTTAAATATTTGTTATCAATGCACAGTGCTAAGTATAAAAAAATGTGCCTAGAAATAATTAGTAGTGTATAGGAATGTCCTTTTGAATGGCAAAACTATAAAATTCACAATGAAATGATTACAAATCAGGGTAATGGTTACTTTTGATGGTCGGGAAGAAAATATGAATGGGGTGCCCTCATCGAAAGGGCTTCTGAGATGGATGACAAAGTTCTAGATTTCTTGACCATGATGGTAGATATGGGTTTGTTTGTTTTATATATTTCATAATGCTGTAAGTATACTTTGCATAGCTTTCTATATTTTTATTTACAATAGCAATTTTAAAAACACATTTAAAGTAATTAACTTTAGAAAAATAAACAGTTTTTAATGTGTTTCCAAGTATTGCTGTGGTTCATCTTTGAGAACTGGTCACAGAAAAATCTAGGAATGATCTCTAAATAAATCTGGGTGTGTTTCCTTTCCTCTGTGACATGTGTTATGAAGTGTATCTGCCTGCTGGTTTCTAGAGGTGAATGGAGAATAAGAGGAATTATTGGAGGAAAGTTTAATAATCTGGAATTCATTTTACAAAAGAAGAGACTTTAGGACATTTATACTGTCATATGGCTGAGAAAGAGAGTTGGTCTTGAGTTAAAACTAGGTTCATCTGAGTTATAAAATTATTATGTATTATTATTAAAAAACAAAACCATCATAGCAAGGGATTAAAATGAATTCCTATTAACTTGTGAAATTTGTTGGACTAGATTTTATTTTCTCTCCTTTTGTGTGTTTTTCTACCTTACTCTGAAATCATAAGCAATGATTTTATTTGGGGTTAATGTTTCTCTAAATTTTTCTGCTACAGCTCAACATGGAATTGTCTTTTTATTTTTATTTTTTGATAGGCATATCCTTTTTTAAAAATGTTTCTATTGGTGCATTATAGTTCTATGTAACATTCAGGTTCATTTTGACATAATCATGCATGAATGGAATATAATTTGCTCCCCTTTACTTCTTTCTCTCCCTTCCTCCCTTCCCCAACTCCCCTTCTTCTACTCTGCTGGCATTCCTTTCTTATTTATTTCCAAAATATTTAAGAAAAGTATCAAAATATACTATTAAATGTTTAATAAAAAGTGAAAACAGAGATTATGATTTAATTCTCTTGTGTGATGGAAGATTGCTTAATTGTCCTAAACAAAGATGGAACAAAAATTTATTTACTGCTTTAATGTGATGGTATGAAATCAAATTATTCTAATGAGCTTTTTGAGAGTAGGGATTTAAATTTCTTCTTCCTCAGGGTCTGTCAAATAATAGATGTTTAAAAATATTAATAGGATTTAGTGGCCTGTTAGTCAGAAAACTGGTAATGTTTAAAATTTCTGAAATGTTCAGGTAAACTGATAAGCTTAAGTCGTAATTGTTGATAACAAGTGGCTAACTTATGTACTCTGGCCTAAAAAGTGTAACATCTAGAAAGGATTGTGTTACCAGTTATAATTAATGAGATATATTTTTATAATGATATATAAATTATTGTGATATTATATAAATTAAATAATAGGAGATGAATGTTTTTATGGATACCTCATGAAGACTTTTGTAGAAAATCAAATATAGGCATACCTTGGAGGTATTATGGATTCAATTCTAGGACACCACAATAAACCAATACCTCACTAAAGCAAGTAACACAAATATTTTGGTTTCCTAGTGCACATAAAAGTTACATTTATCCTATACTGTAGTCTATTAAATGAGCATTAGCATTATGTCTAAAAATGTACATACCTTGATTTAAAAATACTTTATTGCTAAAAAAATGCTAATGATAATCTGAGCTGGTGGGAAAATGGCAGCAATAGCCTTACCCAATGAAGAATTACAACAAATCTTCAATTTGAAAAAAATTACAGTATCTGTGAGGTACAATAAAGTGAAGTACAATAAAGGGAGGGATGTCTGTTATTTTAGGAAAACATCTTTAGAATCTACCCCAGAGAGTTAGGTGCTCCCTTTGCTATAAATCTTGGAACTTCTCCTGCATACACCTTGTTATGTTCATCCCTAAATATTAGATGTGCTCTGCGTATGTCTTTAATATCCCTGTATATTAGATTTTTGTAATGGGATATTTTCTCAAATTATTTGTGGGAATAGATTTTGTCTTATTTATCATTTACACCACCTGTACCAGCAATATGCCTGACATGAGATGTTCAAATGTACGTCAAATGTACGTTTGGTTGTGTGTGTGTGTGTGTGTATTTACGTATATATATATTTATATTTATATATATACATATATTTATATATAAACATACATATAATTAAAGGAAATGTTATTAAATAAATATTCACCATTTTGTATTTTAATAACTGGATGTGTAATTTTAGGAAAGTCACATAATATTATTTTTCTTCCTTTTGTACTTCAGTACTCATTTAGACAAGACAGCAGCATATAAAGGTATAATACATGAATCAAAGCAAATAAAGAGGCTTTATATCTTGAGCAGCATGATACTGGGGAATGTAACAGAAAACAAGATGGATATAGCCCCTGTCCTCATGGCTTCTTCCCATGTGGCAGAAGAGACTTTTTTCAAGAAGTCTAAAATAACATATAGCAAAATCCATGTAAAAATATAATATATATATATATAATATATATAATATGTTTAATATATATAATATGTTTATTATATATATTAATATATTAACATATATATAATATGTTTCATTAGTCAATTTATACATATGTAAGAATATGGAGTGAGACCAAAGTCCATATACCTTTTTTTAAAATTGTTTTGTTTTATTTTTTTTACCACTTTAAGAAAGTGGTTTATTAATCTTAAAGAACTTTTTCAGCTTTACCTGCAGATTTTAATTTCTTACTTAATTTTAATCTCAGTAGGTTGAAATTCTTACTTTTTTATTTTATTGTTTTTATTTTTACAGATTGCATTTTGATTCATTGTACACAAATGGTACAATTTTTCATTTCTATAGTTGTGCACAATGTAGATTCACACCATTCACAAAATCATATATGTACATAAGGTAATGATGTCTGTCTCATTCCACGATTTTTCATACCCACCCCCTCCTCCCTCTCATTTCCCTCTACATAATATAAAGTTCCTCCATTCTTCTCTCACCCCCCACCCCCCAACCCATTTATATATCATCATCCACTTATCAGAGAAAACATTTTGTTTTGGGGATTGGCTTATTTCACTTAACATGATATTCTCCAATTCCATCCATTTATCTGCAAATGCCATAATATTATTCTTCTTTATGGCCGAATAGTATTTCATTGTGTATGGAATACACACATGTATGTACACCACAGTTTCTTTGTCCATTCATCTGTGGAAGGGCATATAGGTTGGTTCCACAATCTAGCTATTGTGAATTGAGCTGCTATAAACATTGATGCGACTGCGTTACTGTAGTATGCTGATTTTAAGTACTTTGGGTATAAACCAAGGAGTGGAAAAACTGGGTCAAAAGGTGGGTCCATTCCAACTTTTCTGAGGAATCTCCATACTGCTTTCCAGAGTGGCTGCACCAATTTGCAATCCCACCAGAAATGTAAAAGTGCACCCTTTCCCCCACAACTATGTCAACATCTGTTATTGTTTGTGTTCTTGATAATAGCCATTCTAATTGGTGTAAGATGAAATCTTAGAGTTGTTTTAATTTGCATTTCTCTGATTATTAGAGATGTTGAACACCTTTTCATATATTAATCGCCTGTATATCTTCTTCTGTAAAGTGTCTGTCCAGTTCTTTGGCCCATTTATTGATTGAGTTCTTTGTATTTTTGGTATAAAATTTTGTAAGTTCTTCATAAATTTTGGAGATTAGCACTCTATCTGAAGTGCATGTGGAAAAGATTTCTCCAACTCTGTAGGCTCTCTTTTCACATTCTTGATTGTATCCTTTGCTGAGAAAAAGCTTTTAGTTTGAATCCATCCCATTTATTGATTCTTGCTTTGATTTTTTGTGCTTTGGAAGACTTATTAAGGAAGTTTGTTCCTAAGCCAACATGATGAAGATTTGGACCTACTTTGTCTTCTATTTGGGATACCTTTTGATATGTGTTTAGATTTTCATACATAGTAGGCATTTAGTATCTGCACAGATAAATGAACGGTGTCAGTTTAAGTCCTACTAGTCCTGAATGGTCCATGTATATTACAACTCTTAATCAATTGGAAACAAAGTTGTATCTGAAATCCAGTAAGATGGTGAAAATTTTACAGGCATATACTAATGTTTATAAATCAGTGTATGGGCTATTGTTCACCTGAACAAGTAAGAACATTGTGACCTTCATTTTTCACATCTCATTTTCTTTCCTATGGTTTCTACTCTTATTTTAATTTCCTATAGAATCCAATTTAATTTCCTATAGAATCCAGTTTAATTTTGCCTTACATAAACCTTATAGACCATCTTATATTCTTTCTAGCATGAGATAAATTTTTGTTTGTTTGTTTTTATGCAAGCAATGTTGATTCATCCACTTTACCTGTGGTATGTATACCTCTATCTCTAGTTTGTTATTTTGGCCTTGGATTGCTTCTAGTTGCTTTCTAAATACTGCTAATAACTGTATCAGGAAACTATATTGACGAAACTATAAAGCACCATGTAAGAATTTTACTTCTTATCAGTCTTTTACAGCATAATTTACAGCATTTTATAGACATTATGAAATCCATAAAGAAATAAATGAAGAAACTAATGTAGAAAAAAGATACAGAAAAGACTGACTTCATTTACAATTTATTTTATTATAAAAAGCAATATATTCCTTTAAAGTACATTTTAATGTTTTCATCAGTAAATTATAGCTAGGGACTACATAATAGTCCCTAGTATCTCCTCCCTCCCTTCCCTCCCATCCCTCTCTACTGTTCCCTCTCTTCAACTCTACTGGCCTTCCCCCCATATATTAATTGCTTTTATAAATTGGTACTTTATAGGTATACATAAAGGAAAAATTTACCATGGTACATTCACACATGCATACAGCATAATTTGGTTAATCTTATTCTGCTGTTATTCCCCTTTCCCATCCCTCCTCCCCGCAAAAAAACCCCTTTCTGCCTTCCTCTGATCTCTCTTACATATCCATGATGTCCCCACCTATTATTTTCCCCCTATTTGCTCTGTCTTCTGCATGTGAGAGAAGAATTTGACCCTTGACTTTTTGAGTCTGAATTATTTCACCTAACATGATGTTCTTTAATTCCATCCATTTACCAGCAAATGCCATAATTTCATTCTTCTTGATAGCTGAGTAAAACTCCATTATGTATATATATCACATTTCTTGATCCATTCATCTGCTGATGGGCATCTGAGCAGGATCCACGACTTGGCTGTTGAGAATTGTGCTACCATAAACATTGATGTGCTATATCACTATAGTATGCTAATTTTAGTTCTTTTGGATATATATGAAGGATTAGGGTAGCTGGGTCATATGGTGGTTTCATTCCTAGGTTTTTGAAGAATCTCCATACAGCTTCCCAGAGTGGTTGTACTAGGTTCCAGTCCCACCAACAATGTATGAGTGTACTCCCTTTCCCCACATCCTCATCAGCGTTTGTTTTTATTTGTGTTCTTCATGATTGCTATTCTAACTGAAGTAAGATGCATCTCAATGTCATTTTGATTTGCATTTTCCTGATTGCCAGAGATGTTAACATTTTTTCACATTTTTTTTTTTTTTTTTTTTTTTTTGGTGATTTTGTTTCTTATTTTGAGAAATGTCTGTTTAGTTCCTTGGCCCATTTCTTGATTGATTCATTATTTTGTTGTGTCAAGTTTTTTACGTTCTTTATGTATTGTAGATATTAATCCCCTTTGGAGAAATAGCTGGCAAAGATTTTCTGCCATCTGTAGGCTCTCTTTATGTTCTTCTATCCTTTGCTTTGCTGAAACTTTTTAATTTGATGCTGTCCTATTTATTGATACTTGGTCTTATTTTTTGAGCTTTATGGGTGCTGTTAAGGAAGTTGGTGTCTGTGCCAATGTGTCCTATTTATTGATACTTGGTCTTATTTTTTGAGCTTTATGGGTGTTGTTAAGGAAGTTGGGTGTCTGTGCCAATGTGTTAGGAGTATTGACCCTATGTTTGCTCCTAATATTTAGAAGGCTTCTGATTTTATTCCTAGGTCTTTGATCCACTTTGAGTTGACTTTTGTGCAGGTTGAAAGATAAACTATTTTCATTCTTCTCTATATGGGTATCCAGTTTTCCTGCACTGTTTGTTAAAAAGGGTATCTTTTGGGCTGGGGTCGTGGCTTAGTGGTAGAAAGCTTGCCTACCATGTGTGAGGCACTGGGTTCGATCCTCAGCACCACATACAAGTAAAAAAAATAAAGGTCCTTCAACAACTAAAAAAATTTTTTTTAAAAAAGGGTATCTTTTATCCAATGTTTTTTTTCCAATTGTAACTTACTTAATTTCTTTCTTCAATACTCTGTAATTTCTATTGTAGAGATTTTTCACTTTCTTGGTTAAATTTATTCCCAAATGTTTTTTGAAGCTATTATAAACAAGATAGTTTTCCTGATTTCTTTCTCAACAGGTTCATTATTGGAGTATAGGAAAACCAGTGATTTATGAATGTTGATCTTGTACCTGCTAATTCATTTATTAGATCTAAAAGTCTTCTGTTGATTTTTTTTTTTTTTTTTGGTGGGGTGGGGAGACTTCTAGATATAGGATCATGTCATCTGCAAGAAGAGATAATTTTATTTATTTATTTTTCCTATTTGTATACCTTCAATATCCTTCTCTTCACTGTTTGCTCTGGCTAGAGTTTCAAAAACTATATTGAATGTGAATGGTGAGAGTGTACATCTTGTTTTGTCCCTAATTAACGAAGAAATGCTGTAAATTTTTCTCTATTCAGTTTATTTTGGCTTTGTGTTTGTCTTACATAGCCTTTATAATGTTAAGTTCCTTTGTCCCTAGTTTCTCCAGTGTTTTTAGCATGAATGGCTGTTGAATTTTATCAAAGACTTTTTGTAGCATCTCTTAAGATGATATGTGATTCTTATCCTTAATTCAATTTATGTGGTGGATTATTTATTTCTATTGAAATGCATATGTTGAACCAACTTTGCATCCTGGGATTAAAACTCACTTGATCGTGCTGTACTATCTTCTTACTGTGTTTTTGAATGTGGTTTGCTAATATTTTATTTAGGATTTTTGCATCTGTGTTCATCATGAATATTGGTCTGTTGTTTTCTTGAAGTGTCTTTCTCTGGTTTTGGTATCAGAGACAGTCTGACTTTTTAGAATGAATATGGGAGTGTTCCTTCCTTTTTAATTTCATGGAATAATTTGACTTTAGTTCTTTAAAAACTTGGTAGAACTCATTATAATCTGATTGAATATAAGAAATTTTTAATTTTTTTCCTATTTGCTAAGACTTACTTTGTGTCCTCCAATATGGTCTATTTTAGAGAAAGTTCCAATGCCGGTGAGAAGAAAATTAATTCAGTTGTTGATTGATGGAATATTTGTAGATGTCTATTAGGTCCATTTAATTAATAGTATTTTTTAGTTCTAAAGGGTCTTTTTAAAATTTATTTCTGGATGACCTAAGGATTGGGAAGAAAAGTGCGTTGAAGTCACTATGTATTATTGTATTGGGGTCTATTTTGTTCTATATATTGAGTAGGGTTTTTTTTTTTAATGTACATAGATGCACAGACTGAGGCATAAATTTATACAATTGTTGTATCTTCTTGTTGGATGATTTCCTTAACTGGTATAAAGTGACCTGCTTTGTCTCTTCTGATTAATTTTGGCCTGAAGTTCACTTTATCATATATGAGTAGCTACTCCTGCTTGCTTTTGGTTTCCATCTGAATGGTATATCTTTTTTCAGAGCCTGTGAATTATCTTTGCCTGTAAGGTGTATTGCTTGTAAACATTATGTGATTGGGTCTTGTGTTTTGATCTGTTATGCCAACATTTGTCTTTTGATTGGAGAGTTTAGACCATTTGCATCCAATGTTATTGTAGAAAGATAATTTTTATTTCCTGCTATTTTGATTTATTTCTGAAGTTTCAGACTTGATTCTCCTTTAGTTTGACTGTTCTTCTAAGAACCATCTATACAGAGGGTTTGATATTTATTTTTCATTTCTTCTCTGTGAAATATCATATTATGTTTTGTAGTGTTGTCTTACTGGTTATGAATTTCTTTATTTTCTGCTTATCAAGGAAAGGTTTCACTTTCAATTCTGAAGGATAGTTGTGCTGCAAATAGCAATGTTGGCTGGAACCTGTTATCTTTCAGGGCTTGATACATGTTATTCCAAGCCCTCTGGCTTTCGAGGTCTGGACTGAGAGGTCAGTATAAATTAGCTTACTTCTAAATGTAATTTGTTTTTTTCCCCTTGTAGCTTTTAGAATTATATCCTTGTTCTGTATATTATATATTTTAATTATATATCTTAGAATCTTTTTTTCATATTGTCTATTTGATATTCTAAATGCATCTTATATTTGGATTTCCATCTCATTCCTAAGATATGGAAAATTTTCTCATATTTTATTTAAAAGGTTGTGCATTTCTTTAACCTGTATTTGAGTTTCTTCATGTACATCAGTGATTCTTAGATTTGGTCTCAATGTTATCCCTGATCTCTTGATTATTATTCTCACAGCCTGAATGCCTTTCTTTCTGTTGACTTTATTTTTAAGGTTGTATACTTTGTCTTTGAATCCTCAGAATCTGTTTTTAAAGTGGTTTAATCTACTGGTGATACTTTCAACTGCATTTTTAATTGGATTTTTGAGTCTTTCATTTCCAGGATTTCTTTTTTGGTTCTTTCACTTCCTGTTTATTCTTAGTTCATTTCTTAGGTCTTCTTTTAGTTCATTGATCAACTCTCTAAATTATTTTTCTGGCATTTTCTCTACTAAGGTGTCTATGAACTCAGTTGCGTTGTGAACTATTTAAGGTGGCTTGTTCCCTTAATTTTTCATATTGTTTAGTATTTCTACCCATATTCTACAATGATTTTCTCCTCTAATTTTATATATGGGACATTTGAGTAAGTTGCTTTCTCTTCACTGTGTGTCCAAGGTTGGGCAAATCTTTTGGTGTCAGTATTTTCACTCAGTTTGAACTTGCTACTATGTCCAGTCTCTAACACCACTTTGAGAGGAGATATGAGTCCCCAACAATTGTAGCCACTTCAGAACAATAATTTTTACTAATAAATTACAAAAACATTATTAACCATGTTCATCAGCAACCCACTAATCTATTATTCTTGGTCAGGTTTTTGAAGTATGGTGTTTTATTTTTGGTGCTTCAGTTGTTGTGCAGTTTGTTTATTTTCAGTTCTGACCCAAAATGTTCAAACTTTTTAGGGGAGTTTGTACCTAGAGTTTCATTGCAGGATTTTACTCCCTTTTTGGCTGGACAGTTCTGATGTTCTTCTCTTTCAGGGAGTCTGAGACCATCACATGATTAAATTCTCAGACCTCTAACCCTTTCTAGGTTTGAAAGATATTACTCAGGGCTCACCAGATTTGTTATGAATTTAACTGGTCTCATTCCTCCTCCAGCCACATCCCATCTCTGTCTCCTGATTCTTCTCTGTTACCAGACTCCTAATCTCAGAGCTCAGGTCACCTGTTTCAAGTGAAAGAGTTCTTTGCTCTTCTCAGCTTTGTAGACTCAAGTTGCTGGTGGTGAATTGCTATCTCCCCTCCCTCCTTCCCTCCCTCCCTCCCTCCCTCCCTCCCTCCCTCCTTCCTTCCTTCCTTCCTTCCTTTCTTTCTTTCTTTCTTTCTTTCTTTCTTTCTTTCTTCATTTATTCATTCACTCATTCATTTATTTATTTATGAAACTGAGGATTGAACTCAGGGGCACTGGGCCACTAAACCATATCCCCAGCCCTATTTTGTATTTTATTTAGAGACAGGATCTCACTGAGTTGCTTAGTGCCTTGCCCTTGCAGAGGCTGGCTTTGAACTTGCAATCCTCCTGCCTCAGCCTCCTGAGCCACTGGGTTTATAGGTCTGTGCCACCGTACCCAACTTTTCTTTTTTTTTTCTTTTTAATTTTTACAGACCTCATTTTGATTCATTGTATACATATGGGGTACAAATTTTACTTTCTATGGTTGTGCATGATGTACATTCATACCATTCTTTTTAATCATACGTGTATATAGGGTAATTATGTCTGTCTCGTTCCACCATTTTTCATACCCCGCCCCCTCCCCATCTCATTTTCCTCTATGTAATATAAAGTTCCTCCATTCTTCTCTCAACCCCCACCAACCTGATTCTATATCATCATCCAATTCACTCTTGTGGAGCTATGATAGTGCAGCCTCCTCTGAACTGGATTATTCCATTCCCTAAAGGGATAGACTACATGGACTGAAAGGATATTAAAAATATAGTTCATTGAGAGTAATGAAGGCAAAAGGAAAATTGAATATTCAAAAGGTGAGAGGAGAGAAAGTGGAAGTAAGATAGTGTATGAAGGTCCTAAAGAGTGAGAAAGTGAAGAAGTAGAAGAGAGAGAATAAGATTTTTTGCTATTAGAGGGAGAGGTGAGGAGTGTAAGAGTAATAAAACAAGAAAACAAGTGGAGCAGAACACCAACTCCCCCTATATCAACCAACAAAAATTAAATAAAAGAAAATACAACAAAAAAGCAAAAAACAAAACAAAACAAAAACCCAAACCAGATAAGATCTACCTCTTAGAAATCCAGAAAGAAACAATAAAAGATTAATAAAGGGGAAAGAAATGGTAAAATGTGTATACACATATATATGAATTCATCAGCAAATAGAGCCAGAACAAAAACTAAAAAAATTTAATAATATAAGGAAGAAATGCTTAAATTTTTCAACAAAGTAAGTAAAGTTGAGTATTTGCATCCTATTCTAGACTGCTCTTCTGTCCTTTGGCTTCTTGGACTATGCAGTTCTTAGAGGGAGCCAGATCTGGGTGATATAAACCCAACTTCCTTTTGTGATTTTTGCCACCCCATCTGCTGAAGTAGATTGAAAGTTGAAGTGACTTTCAGTTGAAGTGACTTTCAGTTGAAGTGACTTTTGGCTTCTGTGTTCACCAGTGCAAGAGGATTGGAGCTAGAAGCACCTTCTATTGGCATTTTGTCTGGATGTCTTAGATCCTGGTTTAAGGTGGTACAGAGATCTATTTGGGAAGTTCTAGTTTTGGGGGGTGAGTTCTGAATGGAACTTCTGAATTTTGGGGAATGAACTCTAGAGTGTTTAAATCCTTGCTTCCTAGGGCTAAGTAGATAGTAGTCTTGGCAAGGCATCTGGGTTTCTGTGTCTCCCAAGTGCTACTTCTAGAAACAGGGTGTATGGTGCATGGCAGATTTCCTGTCTCCTGCCCATCACCCAAGTATGAATTTCCAAGTCTCCATTCCAAATGTAATTACACCCACCTGATCAATCTCCCCTTGTCCCTCTCAGCTGGTTGTTTGTGCTACCAAGCTCAAAAGGAAATTGGGTTGTACTCTCCTATCTCCAGTGCAATCATGCCCTCCTGGACAGTTTCCTTGATCCTTTCCCTCTGGTCCTTCCTACACTGCAGGGTTCAAAGAAAGAATGGATTTTACGTTCCTCTGAACCTCTGTCTTCAGTCCCCCTGGATCCACTCTTCTCTCTTTATAACTGTTTTGGGATTGCAATTTGCCAGGTGTTCTTTAGGTCACAAAGTAAGCACTAGCAGAGACAAGAGTGCAAGTATTTGTTAAATACTCTTGGTTCTCATAGGAACAAGATTGGCATAAACTCCTCAAGCTGGATCTCCCCCTTGGTTCTTAACATAAAGGTTGAGAAACACAGAGCACATTTTACGTGCCAAATTTGTTGGCTGTGTTTCTCTTTCCCTTTGTGTTTTGCTTCACTTTGCAGTTACACAGCACTATTTACCCTGCCTGGCTTTGGTATATTTCCTTATATCCTCTGTTCACTATACCAGTATCTGGGCTTCTCTGAATCTCTGACAGACAAATAATGATACAAAGCAGTTTTCTTCAGTTCCTCAGATACTCACCATGTTATGAAACTGTATTCCTGTCATTCAAATTCCAAATTGCAGAGCAAGTGGTAAGTGCTTCCTTCCTGTACTCCGCCATCTTGCCAACAACCTCCCCAAATATGTATTTTAAAAGAGCACAATAAGCCCCTTTCTCCTACTTAAATGTATTCATTTGTAAATTAAAATCTAATTTCTGATGAATGTGAAAAAATGAACATGGAAAGACGTATTCTTAACTATGTTTGATGCTGATGTTTTGCTACTTATGTTTATGCTACCAGTAGCACTATACAATTTTAAAATAATATACTCTTTTAAAAAATAGCATACATTTCTAATTTATAAAATATAAAATTAAGAAATTAAGAAATCATAGGAAATAAATTATTTTCAGAGATTTTTTTAAAAGAAGGCAAAGTAGAAATGTATCTAAATACCTTAGATTGGTAGAGTCATTTTTCTATATCTACGTTGTTTACTTTTTGATTTTTATATACCACTTCATTTAAATGATTATATATTGGGCAACTAGAAATGTGTAAGTATATCTTATTTTTATTCTTTTTCCTTTTGGGAAAGAGAAACTAAAAATCACTGGGAAGATCTGGGAATGTAGCTCCATAGCAGAGAGCTTGCCTACATGTGTGAGGTCCTGGGTTTGATCTCCAGCACTGACAGAAAAATATCATTGATAAAATTCATATTTCACTTACTCCAAATTAGTTTCGATTATTGTTTTGGTTTTTGGTGGGGGTTGTTACTAAGAAGGTCAGGAATTCACATCATTCTTTAAAGTAAGTAAGTTCTTCACAATTTTAAGTACTGTGTCTTTGATGTATTAACTTGGAGTCAAACAATAGTTAGAAAATAATGCATAGAGCTAAAATGATGTGACACTATTTTGTTACTAAAAGAATGGGATATTTGTTGTCAGACTTCATAAATTTTATTGCATTTATTTTTAGTGCTATTTGTTGTATTCTATATACTACAATTTGGCCTGATATTTTCTCTTATCTCTTGGGCTTTAAAAAACAAACCACTACTCCTATAATACAAGGAGCTGTTTGCAGCCAGCCACAGTAAATAGGTGTTATCAGTTCTCAAAGATCAGTTGCAAACTTTAAAACCTTTGAACTCTCTAGAAGGGAAAGTCTTAAAATCATTTATAAAACACGGTACCAATATTTTGTAGTGCATTTAAGCTTTTCCTTATCAAAGTCAACTTAACCTTAAAAATGTACTTGATACATTGTGTTAAAATTATCTAGATTTCTAAAGAAGAAAAGGATACTACTAAAAAATGTAACTATGCTGTGGAGAGGATTATCCTTGAAGGAAATAATTTTGATAGATACAAGATCATTCTTCTATCATTTATTTATTAACTTTTTCAAATAACTCTTTTTTGTAGGTCATTTTGATGGAGACTATAGAAGGCATAAAGATTTGTAAAAAGTTCTCCCTTTAGGGATTCATAATTTTGCATAGTATGTGATATGTACAAAGAGTTAATTGCTGTAAGTATAATATAAATTACAACTGCTATGCTACATGAGTTTAGATATACTGTAAATGTTCTCAGGGTTTGAATGATGACTAGCATTTAGATAAGAAGATACATTTTGGAGAAGGCTATCAGAGAAATTGGCTGAAATTGGAAAAATGTGAGGTGTATTTAAAAAATAGTAAGCAAAACCACTGCCTAGGGTAGAAAAATTGAACACAGGAGCAATGCTTTGCTAATAGATGTTAAAATTGTAAACTATATGGAGACTGTAAAATTATTCCACTGAATATTGATATTGTGCTGAGCTCCTTAGACCTCTAGATTACTTTGAAAGGGCCATAGATGGTGCCTAGGAATGAGAGGGAGAGAACACTCTACTGAGGAGGCCTTTGGCCTCTTCCTGTTTAATTGAGCAGATCGATTCTCATTTTCTCCCAGTCTTTCCTGTTTTCTCTTTCTAATTTATTCATTTCTCCATATAACCAGTACTATGGTTTAGATATGGTTTGAATGTGTCCCATATACTGGAAACTTGGTCCTTGGTATGACAGTATTGAGGTAATGGAGCCTTTAAGAGCTGGAGCCTAAGGGCTGGGGATATAGCTCAGTCAGTAGAGTGCTTGCTTTGCAAACACAAGGCCCTGGGTTCAATCCTCAGCACTGCAAAAAAAAAAAAAAAAAAAAAAAAAAAAAAAAAGAGGTGGAACCTAGTGTGAATTAATTAGGTCATAGAGGGGACTGCCTTCAGAGTTTAACATAGTTCTCAAGGGACCTAGTTAGCTCCTATGAGGGTGACTTGTTATAAAATGAGCAAGCATGGATCCTGAAATTCTTCTGGTTTCCTGTCTTGCCATGTAATCTCTTCTGCACACACTCCCACTCTTGTGATGTCATCCACCATGAGACCCTCCCAGGAGGTAAACTAATGGAGCCTCCTGATCTTAGATTTTCAGCCTTCCAAACTGTAAGCCGAATAAGCCTCTTTTTCTTTATACATTAACTAATCCAAGTAGCTCTTATAGTAACAATAAATGGACTAATTCAAGTAGTCACCCATGGAATAGGTGAAATCTTTCTATCCCACTTAATTGTTCTCCTTTAATCTCCAACTGGTCATCAAAGAAGACTCTTCATTTGATCCAACATAGAAATTTTATTAGTTAAGAAACCTAGTACCCACAGAAATTAAGGACATACCATTGTTTAAAAATTGAGTGGTATAGCCAGGAAAATACAGATTTCCCAAGTTTTCATATAGTATTTTTCTAACTATACTGGGTGAAACTTCTGTCTGCAATGAGAGTTATTTCTCCACTTTATTTAAAAACCAATTATATTTTAGGATATTTAATGTAAAGGCATGATGTAAAAACTGTAGAAAGGAAAGAACTCGGGCCAAGACTGTGAGGAAACTATTATGATAGTCTCAGTATGAAGTGAAAAGCACCCAAATTAGGGTGGTGGCAAATGAAATTGAAAATAAATAATGAAAATGAAAAAAATTATGTTGTCTAGTTGTAAGATTTATATTTGGAGAAAAATTAAAAATAATTTGTAGTTAACATGATTTATGAACTGAGACTTTGGATACCTTAAGTAGAAATCTAAAATCTGGAAGAAAGTATAGAAAGTGGATTAAGCTAGAGGAATGGTTTACATTAATGCAGGAGTAAGGATAAAATAAGAATTGAGGCCTGGGAATAGAAACTTGTCAAAAATACTCACATTTAAGGGGTAATAGGAAAGAAAGGACCTTGGGATGGGGGGCAATACAGCTCAGTGAAAGGTAAATACTTGTCATACTAGCTGGATTAATTTAGACAGCATAACTACTGTTTCATTTTTTTTGGAAACAACTCACTTTTATTTTTCTTTTTTCTTTTTAGATATGCATAACAGTAGAGTGTGTTTTGACATATACATATATGGAGTATAACTTCCCATTCTTGTGGTTGTACATGATGTGGAGTTTCACTGGTCTTGTATGCATATATGAACATAGGAAAGTTACATCTGATTCATTCTAATGTCTTTCCTAATCTCATTCCGCTCCCTTCCCTTCATTCCCCTTTGTGTAATGCAATGAACTTCTTTCCCCCTCTGTCCCCACTTATTGTGGGTTAACTATGTTCTATAACCCTGCAGATCTATTCCCTATTTTAGAATGCTTCCAAATTGAACTCTACATCACAGGGCAACAAAAAAAAATTTGTTTGGTGTTAACACACTACCTTGAGTTCCTAAGATATTTAGAAGCTGTTTGTGGTTATTGAAGCAAGACTTGTGAATGAAACTCTGTTAATGCCTGAATGATTTTTATAAGCCAAAATTCCATTTTGAAAAGCAGTGATGTATTATACAGAGGGAAAGTAGATAAAACTAAATGAACTTAAATGATTCATGGATTGCTTCTTCTAGAAATTTTGAATCTTAGATTAATAGGAAGGGAAATCTCTTAACATTTTAGCTTACTGTCTTCTTTGCAGCTTTTAGTAAGCATGAATTGAATTTCCACTTAAATGAAGAGCAATATGAAAATTTAAATTTCAAACAAATTCACGGCCAAAGTGTATTATTAGTGTGTGGATTGTATATCTTAGGGATATAAGCATATTTTAAGACTGGAAAGTTTATCATATTCAACTTGGTAGTCCAGTGGTTCTTTACATTGTCGATGCTTTATAAATAGTTGAAATAGGATGGATGAAAAAAGGCATATTCTTCAGGAATTCTAATTTTAAACTAAGTGACCCCAATTCCATGGGAACATTGTACCAATCTTATGTGATTAATTTGATATTCCTTCTTACTTTTCTTTGCTTATGACTGTGTCCTGCTTATCACCTTGTTAACTCTTTGCTCATCATTTTCTTACCTTTGCCATTTCTAAGACAGAGATGAGAAGAGGAAGAAAATACTTCAGAGCTGTTCATAATTAAGAACAGAAGCCCAAATACATACAAGAAATAGGGAAATTTTTTTTTTTTCCCCACAGTACTGAGGCCTGCACTCAGGGGCACTCTACTACGAAGCACAATCCCAACCTTTTAAAAAATTTTATTTTGAGACAGGGTGTGGCTAAGTTGTCTTGAACTTGCAATCCTCCTGCTTCAGCCACCTGAATAGCTGAAATTACACGTATGCACTTCCATTCGTAGCAAGAAATAGAAAATCTTTTTAATTTCAATTGAAAATTATATAGATTGCATTTTGATTCATTGTACACAAATGGCGTACAATTCTTCATTTTTCTGGTTGTACACGACGTAGTCACACCATTCATGTAATCATACAGGTACATAGGGTAATGATGTTTATCTCATTCCACCATCTTTCCTTCCTTGGCCCCCTCCCCCCCTCATTTCCCTCTGCACAATCCAATGTTTCTCCATTCTTCTCTTCCCTGTGTCACCCATCTCCATCTCTCTTATGTGTCATCATCCACTTATCAGAGAAAACATTCAGCCTTTGGTTTCTTGGGATTGGCTTATTTCACTTAGCATGATATTCTCCAACTCCATCCATTTTCCTACAAATGCCATAATTTTATTCTTATTCATGGCTGAGTAATATTCCACCCAATGCAACCAATATGCAGCCTTAAACCAGATAGCCCCTATTAAGACATTAACAGTATTGTAATAAATAGATATGATGTGTCCAATTATTATCTACAGCATAAAGAATAGATTTGCAGTAAGGTCTACAATTTCTAATGGTAAACAAATAGGATGGAATGTAGGATGTAATCTTAATGAGGTAAGAAGTAAGAATATATAAGTACTAGATCATAGGAAGGGTGAAAGTGGAATCAAAAGAAGTTGGTTGTTACAGGAGAAAAGGGAGAAGGAGACTCTGAGGAAACAGATAAATAAGAGGAAAATAGGGCAAGTAAAATAAAATAAAAATGAAGATAAAAATATTTTAAAACTACAACAAAACTGTAATATACTGTTCAAACCTCCCAGTCTTCATTAGCCTGATATATGAAAGGTACTTGATTTTAAAGATGATGGAGATGTGAGAGTGGGAAACAAAAAAAGAAAAATGAAAAAAAAAATGGGGAAAAGGAAAAAAAAAAAGGGTCCTGAAGGATAATTAAATAATTGTTTTTGTTGGAGTTGAATATCTTCTCTGCCTCCTTTCTCTTCTGATAGGTCCTGTTGTCAGGAATTTGCTGGTAGCTCCACCCTCAGGATAATAACAGTTACTAAGGTGGGGGTATTAGATTTAGGGTTGGGTTATAACCTCGAGGCAGGTTATAGCAAATACCAGTCCCTCTGGAAGACTGCACCCCAGGACTCTCCTTTGGGGTCCACTTGTGTGACATAGGAGCCTGGTCTTGGCTGCTTCCCTTACTTGTGAACCCCAAATTTCCTGTTCTGTAATTTTTCTGTAAATTGTATCTTTCCTGCCCCTGCGCCTTTTGACTTCCCAATAAAGAATATCTCTCCCTGGAGGTCCTGAGTGCTGAGTCCTGAGATCTGTGGGCCTATCTTGGAAAACTTTTCTGTATTGGGCAGATCAAGATCAAGTGTTGAAAACTGTGTGACAGCCATGTAGCTGCAGGCACTGGGCTGGTTGGTGGCCAGGGTATGGTTGGGAGACTGGAGATTGAGGAGCTGGAGGGCCCCGTTGGTTGCCAAACTGGCAGGACCAGGTGCTCGGTGGAGTCATGGACCAGGCTGTTGTCAAGTCCCAAGTGCTCCTGAGTTGTCTCAGGGAACCTGGTGTGTGCTGGGCTAGTTGGCTGGATGAGCCAGGAGCAAGATGCCCTCATATCTATTTCCCACCTTTCAACCCCTTGCCAGGCTCTCTCCTTCTGCAGTAAGATGGTGGCTATTAGCACACCTAGCAGGAATACCTCAGATGCAGCAAAGCCTGCAGGGCCCTTGGTGATGATCTTTCAGGACCTGGCTAATATCCCTGGATGTAAGCGACTTGGTCCCAAGTTTGTGGCAGCTGCAGCAGCTAACCTGTAGGTGCCTTGATAATGAACTTCTAGTCTCTGGCAGGTGTCCCAGGATGGAATCTGCCCCCAACTAAAGATGGCAGAGACAGTGTTGGGAATAATCCAAGATGGCAGCAGAGGTGTCCCAACCTGTTGGTAGATGGGGAGCCATAGCACAGCCTGGAGATCCACTCAGGGCTCCTATTTAGTTCTTTTGGCCATTTCTTAATTGGGTAATTTGGTTGTTTATTTGTTTGCATTTTTTTAAATTTTTTGGTGTTAAGTTTTTTGAGTTCTTAATATATCCTGGATATTAACCTCCTGTTGGAGGAGCAGCTAGCAAAGATTTTTCTCCCATCCTATAGGCTCTCTCTTTCACTCTTAATTATTTCCTTTGCCATCCAGAAGTTTTTTAACTTGAAGGCACCCTGTTTATTGATTCTTTAGTTTTATTTCTTGAGCTTCAGGGGTCTTGTTGAGGAAGTCAGTGCCTGCCTGCCCATATATGATAAAGTGTTGAGTCTATGTTTTCTTCTAGCACTTTGAAGGTTTCTGATCTACTTCCTACATATTTGATCCATATTGATTTGACTTTTATTCAGAGGGAGTGAAAGGGATCAAATTTCATTCTTCTACATATGGATATCTAGTTTTCTCACCATCATTTGTTAAAAAGGTTATCTTTTCTCCAGCAAATATTTTTGATACCTTTGTCAAGTATCCAATGTTTTGTGATTTATATTCTACTCATTTGGCTTTTATGTCTATTTTGATGTCAGTATCATGCTGTTTTTGTTACTATAGTTCTGCAGTATAATTTGAGATCTGGTATTGTGATGCCTCCTGCCTCTTCTTGCTCAGGATTGCTTTGGCTATTCTCAGTCTCTTATTTTTCCAAATCAATTTAAGGACTATTTTTATATTTCTGTGAAGAATGACATTGGTATTTTGATGGGGATTACATCAATTCTATGTGATGCTTTTTGTAATATGGCCATTAATTCTGTTTATCCAAGAACATGAGCAGTCATTCTATCTTCTAAGGTCTTCAATTTCTTCAGTGTTCTATAATTTTCATTGTAGAGATTTTTTTTCCCTCATTGGTTAGATTAATTTCCAAGTATTTTATTTTATTTTTTGAGGTTATTGTGAAAGGGATGGTTTTCCTGATTTCTTTCTCATCATAGTTGCTTTTGGAGGATAGGACAGCTATCGATTTATGAGTGATGATCTTTTATCCTGCTAATTTGCTGAATTCATTTATCAGCCTTAGAACTCTTCTGGTGGAGTTTTTTGGTTCTTCTATAGATGGGAATCATGTCTTTGGCAAATAGAAATAGTTGGACTTCTTTTCCTATTTGTATTTCTTTCATTTCCACCTTTTTCCTGATTGCTCTGGGTAGTTTTGAAACCATAAAGAATTGAATTCAAGAGAGGGGACATACTTGTCTTTTTCCTGATTTTAGAGGAAATGTTTTCAGTTTTTCTTCATTCAGTATAATGTTGGCTTTGGGCTGTCATATGTAGCCTATAATGTTGGGGTAGGGTTCATCCACCCCTAGTTTCTCCAGTGGTTTTAACATTAGTTGGTGCTGAACTTTATCAAAATCCTTTTCTGAATCTGTTGAGATGATTGTGTGATTCTTGTTCATAATTCTATTTAAGTGGTGACTTACATTTATTGATTTGTATATGTTGAAACATCTTTGTATCCCTCGGATGAAAACCCACTTGATTATATTATCTTCTTGCTGTGCTTTTGAATGTTGTGTGTTAACATTTTATTAAGGAATTTTGAACCTATGTTCATCAGGAATATTAGTCTATAGTTTCGTTTTCCTGATGAATGGAATATTTTCTTCATCCTTTTACCTTCAGCCTGTGTCTTTGCCTATGAGTTGAATCTTTTGCAAACAACATGTAGTTGGATCTTGTTTGTTTTTTTTTTCTTAAATCTATTTGCTAATCTATGTACTTTATTGGGAAATTGAGACCACTTAAGTTCAGTGTTACTATTGATATGTTTTTTTTCGTTTCCTGTCATTTTAGCTTCTTTGCTAATTAATTCTATCTTGATTTTCATTTAGTTGGTTATTATTCTAGTGATCTTCATCTCTTTTGGAGCTTTGGGTTTTTATTTTAGTTTCCTCTGTGCAGTTTATCTTTGAGTATTCTTCGTAGGGCTGGCTTGGTGGTCATGAATTCTTTTAGTTTATCCTTGTTACAGAAAGTTTTTATTTCTTCATTGATTTTGAAAGAGAGCTTTGCTGGATATAGGAATCTTGGCTGGAAATTGTTTTCTTTTAGAGCTTGTAATATCTTATTCCAGGCCTCCTTGATTTTAGGGTTTGTGTTGAGATATCAGAGGTGAGCCCTGTTGGTTTGCTTCTAAATGTAACTTGATATTTTTCCCTCACAGCTTTTAATATTCTTTCCTTTTTATATGTTAGACATTTTGATTATGATATACCTTGGAGAATTTTTCTTCTGATCTTTTCTATTTGGTGTCCTGTATGTATGTATGTATGTATGTGGAGTCTGTCTCATGTCTGATATGGGAAAAGTTTTCTGGTACTATCTCACTGAAAATGTTTAATGCCTTTAGCTTGTATCTCCATGTTCTCTTCTATCCAATGACTCTAAGGTTTATTTTCTTGATACTGTCAGAGTTCTTGTAAGTTCTGACCATGTTCTTTTATTTTATTTTTTTTACTTAATTGTGTATTAAGTATTCAAGTTCATCTACCCTGTGTTTAAGACCTAAAATTCTGTTTTCTATGCAGTCTAATCTGCATAGAGTGAAGCTAGGTGATGCTAGGTGATTTTTAATTTCATTCATTTTGTCTTTCATTTCCAGTAGTTTTGATTGGTTTCTTTCCAATATCTCTCTTTATTGAAATGGTCTTTCAGCTTCTGCAATTTGCTCTCAATTCATTCCTTAGATCTTCTTTTAGTTCACTGAACATTTTGATAATCAGTTTTTTTATATTGTTTCTTTGGAATTTCATCCACTTCCACATTTGTGCGATCTTTTGTTGGGAGATAGTGAATTTTGGGGGGAGATTTTTTTGCCTGTTTCCTTATGTTTTCAGAGGTCTTTGATTTGTGTAGCAATTGAGATGGATTCCCCTTCCTCTTTTATATGCATATCCTTTTGTGTGTAGTTTTATTGTTGTTGCTGTTGTTCTGGGACTGCTCTTTGTTTCTGCTGTATGAGATGACTTCTGGAATGAGACCATAGGCTCCCCTTTGGTTGTCCTACTTGATGCCTGGTTGTTGGTTTGGGGTTTTTGTCCCCCAGTTCTATTTCGAAATGTCTTGAGGCTCAGATGGGGCTTGATGATGTGTGAGGTGAGACTTGCTGTTACTTGGCTGAGTTGGGAGTATTATTTGGCAATAGGGTCTCTACTCTATCAACTTGAAGTGCCCCAATCACTTTCCATCCTCTCTTAGAGGAAGCGGGGAATCAGGATTAGCTCTAATGTTAGCAACAGATGTACAGGCCTAGGATAAACATCCAGTGTCTATGTTGATATCTTTAACACTATTGCCACCTATATAGGAATGGTGGGATCAGCAGTTAATGTCAGTACCAACAATAGAAATCTGTGAAGTCAATGAAGGCTTAAACAGCAGGTATCTACTATGTTGTCCAATATTAATAATCACAACAACATGAATGGGGTATGAATTACAGTTTTATTATTTAGGGCGATTACAGTTTCTTAAGTGAAGAGAAAATAGGGTAGAAAGGAAACGTTTGGAATAGTTAAAAAAGTGAACATGGGAGAGGCAGAAGATAGGCAGCAAATGTTGAGTGTAAAGAAAGGAATAAAAAATAAACTAAAAGTAATAAAAAATGAAAGAGGAAGAGGCAACAGGAAAATATGGCTATTAGGGAAGATAGTGAGGAAGGGGCAATAAGGGAGACAAAAACTAAGGTAAGAACAAATAAACAAATATAAAATCAAAACAATCAAACTCACATATCATTGTATCCCTCCTATGTCAAATCAAGGCTATATAATAAACAGGTATAGAAGAAAGCAGTTAAAATGAAAGTAAAATAATATGCATATATATATACACATATACATCCAAATATGTATTATGCGTGTATATATACACATATGTATATACCCAACCTGTCTGTGCAGTGAGAACATGCACGCACCCACACACACACAGTCTTGCAGAATGAAAAAAGTAAAAAATTCTCAAGTACAATGGAATAATATTGAAAAACAGATAAAGTAAAAAACAGTAAAAAAATTAAAAACATTAAAATGGGGGGAATATGGAGGAAAAAAGATAAAAGAGAAAATCTTAATGAGAAATAAAGGGCTTATTTCTGCTGAGGTTGTCAGACTGTTAGCAGGGATGGATTTTCATTCTTTACATTTATTTATTTTTTTTTAATATTTTGTAATTGTAGATAGACAGCATGCCTTTATTTTAGTTGTTAATTTTTTATGTGGTGCTAAGGATTGAACTCAGTGCCTCATATGTGCTAGGCAAGTGCTCTGCCACTGAGCCACTTCTTTCAATTTATTTTTGACTTTGGAACCCTTGAGTCAAGGCTGGGAGTCGTTTTAAGTTCAACATCTTTGTTTTCCTCACCTAGCTGCCAGCCCTTGTGCCTATGAGTCAAAGCTAGTTATAGTAGCTCTCAGCTTCCAATCTCCCAGTATAGGGTGGAATAGACTGGGGAGTGCTAATTGTGTGTTCCTATAGCAGGGGTGGTACAAAGTTCTAAATTGGAAGTTCTAGTAGTTGAGCTTTTAGTTTTGGCTGAACTTTGGAACTCTTGTCAGTAGGTATTTGAGATTTGCTGCATGCCCTCTATTGTTAGGGAGATGCTGGTCTCTGCAAGATGTTTGGATCTCTAGGGCCTCCAGTAAAGTCCACTTTTAGGGTGTAGGGACTTAACCTCTACATAACTTCACTGCTATGACTATGTCTCACTAGGTATTCACCTTCAAATGAAAATGCTCTTGTGTGACTGCTCAAGGCATCTTCCCTATAGCTTTTATGGGTTACCAGCAACAAAGGGAGCTTTCTCCCCTTGGTGTCTGGAGCCTGTATAGTCCAGGTATAATTTTCTTTCTGCTTATTTCCATCACTCTGGTTCAGGCACACTCTGGCAGCACAATAGATGACTGCTGGTAACTTCCCTTGAGTTCCCTATCTCCTGATTCTGCTTGCCGCTGCCCAGTGCTTATAGATGTTTCCTGCACTAATGGTCATTTTCTGTGCCTGGGAACATTTTCCATTTGGGGGAATGTTTTTTTCAAGCCAGTGATCTCAGTTCCCTTGAACTATCTCTCGCTGTGGCCGGCCATTTTTGGTTGGTTTTCACTGAATCATTCTCCCCCCACCCCCCACTCTGCATTCATTAAGATCAGCCTTCTTCTCTAATCCATAGGTTCCCCCAAACCAATTTTTTTTTTAATTTTTTATTTACTTATTGATTCATTGAACACAAATGGAGTACAGCTA